>NIJG01000079.1:362042-383939 GCA_002201625.1 Euglossa dilemma | reverse complement strand
TTAATAATTTATTTTATTTATTTATTTTTAACGTTATAATTATTCATTTAATAATTCATTCTATTCTCATTTACGATTATTTCGTTAATACTTGTATAAATAGTTTTTACGTCTTATTTTTTTAATTTCGCTCGTGTTAGCGGACATTAAATATGTTTCTAACTGTTATATTAAATTAATACCATACCTTTACTAAATCGTATGCGTTCGAAGGATTGTACGCGCGACTTTTTTACTCGGTACCGGTCGAAGTAAGTACGGTAGTGTACGCGATATCGCGAGTGCGTTGTGAAAGTGCTGGAAAAGAAGAAACATTGACATCGCTGGATTGACGACGTGCCAAGAGGAGGACCGAGTGACGATGGTACCAGGACGAAGGCGACAATCAACCCAGAGCTGCTTTGATACGAAGAAGAGGTCAACGATCGGTAAGTCGCATGTTTACGATTCCTCTGGTTACCTAACATGTCGTAGGACGAATAGTCCGAAGCGACACGGGTAACTGGTTGTATTTTATTATTTTTGTAACATGCGTGATATCTAAGAGTGCTAATGTACTAGTGTACAGTAGCACTCGTGCAATGTATATTTATGTGATTCATTAATTGCATCGGACTAGGACTTTCTTGTACATCGCGTATTAGAATCTCGGTTGAAAATATTTCCAATTCATACATTAGCATCTTTTATATTATTTCGAATCCTATTTCTGTCACTATGCTCGCTATTTTGCTTCGTTACAATTTGAGGGTACTTTTCATTTATGCACATTTGTGCAATAATACTGTGCACACTCTGCACGTTGTATTCGTGGGTTCACCGAAATTCCTCGAAATTCGATACATCGCGATCAGGAATTTAAACATTATCCCCTTTCGATATAAAATTAAAACAACTAAAATCACGGAAAATATTGTTACGACACTTAAAGCGCCATAAGAGGCAGCACACGTGTCGTATCGAAAAAGGATTCTCTGATTTTATATCAGAGTAATCCAATGTAACTACCAATTCTTTTTCTCAACTTTTATTTCCGTCTTATAATTAATAACTCTTCCTCTGTTGCCGATGTAAGGCATACTATATTTTGTAATTTACATTGAAATTTATTTCGTCACTTATATTCTATTATATATTCTGCTATGTTTTGTACCATGCTTTGTATTATACTTTTGTTTTTTTGTTTTTAGGTACGGGTCTCGATCGCGTAGCCACCTCCACGTGGTGAGACCTGGTAATTGGCATCGTTTGTCAAAGATGTGTTACAATATTCGTCTGAATAAATTTTATTTGGTAAATCAACATAATAATTTAACACGATTAACATAATAATTTTATCTTTGACAAACGATGCCAAGCTAAGAGCTACGCACTACTCTTAATCCACACTAGTCTCTAAATTTAAACATAATAAAATGAAATTTTTAAATAATAAAACATTTTTATTATTTTTCATATCTTGGAGCCTAACCTAGAGTCGCGAGTACCACTTTATTTGTCTCTCACACGGGGCAACATGGGACACGGTATATCCGATTCAATTCGTTACTAGTTAGGTCCCCTGGTTATTTTTCTTGCACGTAGTTTTCCGTGCTAACGTATCTCGTTTCGTTCGGAGCGAGAACTTTTTCTCCTGTAATTCCCCTCCTCGCTCGTTTCGCGTAACTAGCGATTCTTGGAATTCTTAATTTTTCAGTAACCTCGTAAGACGCTACTTACATTTTGCAGTTGCAATCAAACTCTTCGCTATCGAACACTTTCGAATGACCGTATGTATTTTTACAACGCGCTGAATATTCAACTTCGAAATTGAATTATACTCCATCGGGAGTATAATGGGACGCTTATAGCTCATCCGATATATTCTCCGTCGCTAATGAATTTAAAAAAAAGAAAAAAGCTTAATTCGTGCAACGAAGTATCGGCTTTTAATTATCAGAGGAGACAGTTTCGTTCGCCGCGGTGCCAAAAATAATTATCCGCCCTGGGAACCAAGAATAACCGTCTCGCAGTAACACCGTTTTATACACTATGGATAAAAGCAGGCAATTCCGCGGAAATAACGAAAACGAGAGGACTGAAATTCTAAAACTCCGCGCACAAAGAGAGCGAAAACGAGGAGAGGAAAATTTCTCGTCGCACGTCCGATATACAGGCTGGTATAGGCTAGCAGGAACAATTCGGCCTTGCACAGAGGCATTCGAGGATTGAACAGCCGGTACATCGTTCACTCGCGATAGAGTTGCAGATCTACGTGTCTTGGCCTAACTCGTCTGCAGGATCCAACGATCGTGCGTACAAGCCACGGTAGATTGGCGAAGGAAATACCGCATTGTACTTGAACGCGGGGATTCGTGTTCGTCTGCAATTAAATTACGCGACCCATTAACAGATAACGACAGCGCGAAGAAATCGATTTCCAGGTCTAGACGCCAATGGGCTAAGCAAATGGGCTGGCAACTGGGTCTTTGGATTTCTACGAAAAGTTCGTCCAGGCTCGAGTCATTCGACGACAATCATCAGGACTTGGTAATTACGAATATTCATTGAAGGAAAATGGGTAATACTGCAAAAGTTTAAGTCTCTGTTTAGATGACACGACTATAGCGTAACTTGAAAAGCGAAAGAACCAGTTTGGAATCCCTTAGAGTTGAGATTTGAGTAAACTGTTCTGATAAATGGTAACTGTCGTATGATCCAAGCTCGTTGAAACGTTTAATGAGTTTAAAGCGTTTAATGTGAGTGTTTTCGTCTCAGTGATCGAGGATTGAATATCAACTGGCGAGAGTTAACGCGACGAATAATTTTTGAAAGATTCGGTTTTAGGTATATACTTGATTTCGAAGACGTCGTCTTCATTGTCATTTCTGGGATATTAGGTAAAATTGTGATTCATTTGAAACTTTTGGAGTTTGTTAGAGATCTCGAAAAATTACGTGCAATGGTTCTTTTTTCGATTATAATTCGCTCTTCCAGGGTGAAAATTGTTCTTACATCTAATTAGGTCGTTCGGAAAGTCATTTCGTTTTTTTCCTAACAGAGAACCTAATTGTATTTTTTCACAACTAGTTTCACACTTTAATCGCATAAAGAAAAAAATTAAAAAACGAAATGAATTTCCGAACAACCCAATATTTAGCTAATTTTCTAGTCGTATGTAGGTATAAAAGGAAATTGTTTATTCATCTCATTACTGTCAGTAATAAATGCAGATTTTTTCGAGGTATATTTTATTATTATTGTTTTGTATTTTATTCATCGTACCACGCATACATGCAAATACTCTTTCACACTAAACACGTATTATTTGCGGTTGGTGTTCATCGCAAAAATGGTATAGTTGGGAACAATTTTTCGAAATTTTCTCGTTATGTTTGGACTACGTTTGTACCAGAGTGCCGGACAGCGTTGGGACGCGGTATCAAGCAACAGTCGAATCTTTCAGTTCCACTCTGTTTTCCCGTTTCTCGCTCTGGCTGGAGAGCCAACAAAGCGGAAACAAAATAACACTGGCAATTCCCAGATCGTCTAGCAACTCTCTTAACAGACGCGACACGGCGCAGCCTGCACCCTCGTGCAGGGAATGGAAAACATTCGCAGTATTCGTACAATAGATCAACAGGATTGCGAATGAAGAAAGTCGACGAGTTTCATTTATTCAACTTTCTCAACATCCCGTGGAAGCACACGGTGCCCTATGTTTCCGTTTAAATTACCACGATAACTCGAGCCGAGAGCGAAGAAACACGATGAAACAAAAAGGGGCCCCAGCTGACGGACCCATTGGTATCACGGGGCATTTCCGCGAACGAGAGACACGGTTGACGTGAAATTTTCGAGAATTCCCTGCGAAACAGTATCGGTGAAAATTCGTTGCCGCCGCGACGCCTTAACCCGGCGTTGGGAGGTTAGGTCGGTTGGACCGGCGCTCGGCAGGGTGCGCGGCGATATTTCACCGCGTCGCGACGCGTCGGAACGAAACGGAAGCGTTCGCATTTCGGCCGGTATCTGGATTAATCGCCGGCGCGGCCGGGCCGGGCCGATCGGCCTCAGGCGACGAAATTGACAGAAATTCCTGGCCGATCTTGTCAGTGAGAAATCTAGATTGCCTTTCGTACTGTACATTACAACTCGATAGCCCGAATGTACGGGTGGTGTGGTCGGGTCGGTCCGTATCCTATTGGACAGGGTAGCGGCGGTGCACGCAGTTTCCTTGTTCAGAAACTGAGCTGACGGCGTGCAATGTCCGATCCAATCTACGTGTGTATGGTCCACGGCTAACGGATGCCAGCCAGACCGGTGTAGGTAGTATCGTCATTCCCCACGATCTACATGCTCGCGTAGGCGGCGCAAAGCCCAATGTAACTATACGCGTGTGGATACAGTCGACCGAGGACGCTGTGTCCGGTGGTATAGTAGCACTGGGGCCCGGAAGCCTCGCCAAAGGCGACAAGGGATGTTCCCTGGCTAAATTGCCGCTGTTGCTTGCGGAATATCTCATTTTTACTTAGCTCCCACGTCCGCAGCTGTTGCGCCCTGTCGCGTCTGTCTTCGGCACGGCGAACCACGCCATATTGCTTCCACGCCTCACGCGAACTATCCTTTTTCCACCAATTAACCCCTTGGCTTATAACCACGAGTGAGACTCGTGATAAAGAATTCGTACCATAAGCAAAAATCACGAGTCTGGCTCGTGGTAAAGAATTTGTGCCATCAGTTAATCACGATTATGACCTAGGCGTTTAATAAATACTATTTGTTGACAAACGTTGTTTATTATTTCACCATTCTTTTTGTAGCCCCGAAATATACAAGAATTATACATTTTGCTTCAGTTTGGGCAAACAGCTGAACAGGTAAATGACCGAGCTTCTTGTCTGTTATAGCTCGTACAATCGGCAGATTGCGTGTAGGTCAAAGGGCTAACCACTTGCGCTGGCAAAAAATTCACCGACGCGTGTACCAGAACGGTCCAGTGCAACTCGTCACACAGCGTTTGATGCTTCACTTTTGCTACCTATTTTAGAATATGGGTTAAATATTGATACACTTAAATATTGCTACACTATACAGTGCAATGATAATATGTCCTCTGGCAACAATCCCACCTGACGTGCCACGCACGTCGTTTTCGCTTCTGTAACAGTCGCACGACGATGTACATACCACGTCATTGACGATTCTGCGACAAAAGCATTACGACGTGCGTGGCACGTCTTTCCAGCGCAAGTGGTTAATCCCTCCCGGTCTTATCTTCCAAACGCTTTTACTTACGTTTGCAACGGCGTCGTTTAGCAGGCCGGATCGCATCGACGCCGAGGGAAACGTGATCGACAGACGTTCCGGATGCGATCGGATTGAAGTTGTAAAAATCGCGATCCTTTTTATAAGACACTGTTGGTCGTGTGCAATATTGATAACGCGATTTGCCAGGTTGCCCGGATTTACGGACAACGGGAATCCCCGAACGAGATCGATATCTCACGTGTAACGCGTTCAGGGTCGGGCTCGATCGAACACGGCGAAACTCGAAGGCGAGTCGAGTGTTGGATATTTTGGTAAATCGAGGTCGTATCCCGAGGATTCCCTTCCTATATCCCGATCCTCTAGGTCCTCCAATCATCCGGACACCTAGCAGAGTGCTAGATATTCCTCGCGGATCTCTCTACCATAGCGAGCTTCCGATGGGAAAAGATTTGGCCGGGAAATTTCCAAATTTTCCGCGTGTTCGACGTCTTCGGCTGACGCGGCGTCGCGACGCGGTCTCGTGCTACGTTTCATTGCCACGCTCGCGTGCTGTGGTAGCAGCAACGCGTTCCACATAATAATGTTGCAACGTCGATATATTTTGTTAATTCGTACCTGAAAGTTACTGCCGCGGATAATTATGTTGTAAACTAAGCTAGCTGCAGTTCGGAAACTACTAACTCGAAGGTGGTTTCGCCAGGTGATATGATTTCGAAGTAATAGGAATCTCGGTACGGTGAAGCCTCGCTGTTGAATCTAAGCTAGCAATGGGAATAGTTCGTCGTAACGATATAAGCTTTTGTTGGATAGCGTGAACTGTGAGCTAAACGTTCCTAACTCCTGTTACTAGTAACTAGTAATTAAGCGAGGCGCTGCTGTGTGAAACGACCTACCCTCTGTTCCACCCACCTTTCAACCCTCCCAAGGGTAACAGAGTAAACCGTTCGTGTCCATGAATTTCGCGCTTGTTAAGTAAACATGTCCATTGGCAACTTTTTTCCACGTCCCGCCCCCTTTTCTACGAGTTTTATCGGAAACAATCGGCATCGAGCACTCGAAGTCTCTCTGGCTTAAACAGCAATCGAACGGGGTGTATCCACGTCGCATTGCTGATCCAGCAAGCAAGCTAATGTACCAGGGTTCGAAGCTAATTTTGGATTTCTTCGAAGTCGAAACTGGAATCCACTTTTCTTCGATCTCTCCGCGCTTTCGAAAGTTTCGCAAGTCTCGTTCTTAAGGGACTGATTTTAACGGGATTATTTTGTTTCAAGAACGCGGGTCTCGATAAAACTTTTAGGTAAACCTTTATTGGTCACAGTTAGATAAAACGCGAATGAGAAGAAATTCCTACCGAATGGTGGACCCCGTTCGAATTTCCCTTATCTTTAGCAACGTCGAACGTCACGTTTATTCGGTAGAGAAAATTATTCCGTTTAATGAATAATATAATGAATATATGAATAAATTTCATGCCCCCTTTTCGAGAAAAGACTCGAATTCTCCTAACGTTCTTGTCAATTCTCGAAACTCGCGGCTGCGTGAGATCCGTGTGTGATATATTATGCATCCGCGCCAAGTTACACGGTCGGCAGAATATCCGACTTTTCTCCTCGAAATTAAACATATCGATAATTCCTTCGAGTTTCGAATTATCCCTCCACGGTGAAAATCGTTTCCTCGAGTCCTCGAAATTTTAACTAGCGATTTCGACACACGACCGCGCCTCGGTTGCAAGCGTATTTCCGCGAATACTTTTCATACCCAGGGGTACGCGGTATTTTCAGTTGGTACTCTCGGAAATTATTCGCATGAAATTTCGGCAAACCGGACACAGTAGGAACGTCGATTTCGTAATTCCAGTGAAAAATTCGAATGTAGCGACCGATGTGTATTCTTTTCGAGCCGCGTTTGCCGGGTCAGAATTACTGGGATATTTAACGTTAACACATGCCGCGAAATGTTTACCAACTATTCTTTTCCGCTGCTTGGAATGCGCGGCCGACGGGATATTCCGGTGGGCTTCGTTTAATTCAACGGGAAAACGCATACGGAATAGAGATATCAGAAATTCGGCCGCCTACGAGCGGAGTTTCTACACGCGAATAGATTCAAACGTAAATTGTAATATAATCCACGAGGTATAACGGTCGTTTTCCTCCGGCCCGGTATTAATAACGTCTTAATTGGAAATTAGACCATGACACAGGTGTTCAGCCTTGTTTTCCGCGTGCACAGGTTACATCCCGTATCGCGCGGATCTTAATTCGTACGATTAATTAATCCGATGGCGGCGCAGTGCTATTTTATCGCGGAATAAAACGGCAAACAGAGATGCAATTTCCTCGGCGTTTTGCAATTCCTCCCGTAGAATCGAATGTATCACGAACGACCGGGCTACGTCAACATTCCGGTTAACGAATCTAATTTAAGGGGTGTTTAAATGGCGGTAACGCCTGCTCTCTAATAACGTGACTTCGCTGTATGCAGAAGCGTAGAGGAAAATCTGCAGGTGAGCCTTATTCCGTCACGGGGATGATTTAAAGCGCATTGATTAAGAGATTGTATAAATCGTCTTCCCTACTTTAAATCAGCTTTCCTAGCTTTAATCGTCACGAACACCATTCTGGATAACGAATTTATGGCCCCGGTTCGAATAATTTAAATCTCGAATATGTAAATCCACGATTTAGGATAGATCAAACTGTCCGGGCGCAAGTTGTTTCATACTTATACGCGTTGTACAATCAATACGGTTATTTCGCAAATAACTGGTACAAATATCGTCGTATCGAAATCGGGAATTATTCGGTATGGAAATCGAGGGAATACTTCGAGAAGATATATACCTTGTCCAAGATTTACATGATAAGGTGGTGTTAGGGGAATCCTGTGTAAATTGCAGTTGACATTCCTATGTAAAATGACAGGATAAATTCCTCTTCTTATTATACAGTTCGTAATGAATAATTTGGTCGAGTGTACATTGCGCGTGACTTTCACACTTACAACAAAAATTTATCGCCGAGTAAATTCACGATATAAATATCGCGGAAACGTGATTTCATTGTTTTTGTCATTCTCAATTGATAAATACAAGATAATGCGACACGATGGTCGAGAAGACGGAGGATTATAAATAAATACGAAATATCGCGTTAATTCGAGGTCACGGCGGGTGAATTTTCCATGAAAACAATTTAAATATCACGCACGATATTATATAAAATGCAACATCGAGTATCGGTTTTAATTCCGTGACGCGAGTTAATTTTCTTACGTTGGCAATGTTGCGAAGCGAATATAATCGAAACGAGAGGTACGTAAAGATATAAAATCTACGATAAGTATTTATTTCCAACGTAATTCACGTGCGTGATATTATTACGAATCAATATCGGCGTGAAACACAGACTGTTTTCGTTCTTGCAAGCTCGTTATTACAATCGGAAGAAAGACGCGATTCTAAAAAGAAGTTGGGAAATTTCACGTGCATGGTACAACAGCCCGGCTGCGATTAGAAGCTTCAGGTGTAGTGGGGCATGGAAGGGTAGGGATGGTAAGGTGAGGGGGTGGTGGGTCCCCTGCGGTGAAACGGTGGTGGATGGTTCGCCGGACGACCGTCGTTGGGGCGCTGCAACCCGTCAGGACGTCAGTTTGCTATCGCACCGCGACACGGTCGGATCTTAACCCGTAACCCTCACGTATACGTTCGTGCACGTATACACGCGCGTAGCTACTCGTAGGAATTATCCGCTCGGAAATCGCAACGGTTCCCCCGCGACGAGTAGCCGGCTACCGGATACGCGTATTTCACGCGACATGACACTGATCACGCGGTCCACGTTCGCGGACGGACCAGAGATCGTTTAACCATTGCTTTTCGAATGTGTTCTCTCGTTCGCGAAGAACACGAGTTCGTAGAGTTGCGAGTGCGAGTGTTCGTCACGCGTTCGTCCCAGCCAATTTGTTCACATACCGAAATCGTTCGGGAAGTTTTGTGACGTGGTGAAAGAAAGGTGACTCGAAAGGATTGTTAGCTCTGGTCACAGTGAAACGAGCACACGGTGTACAGGGAAATATTTGATATAAGGAGAGAGAGTCTAGTGATACATTCGGTGACTCGTCAGACAACGCTGATCGGAAGACGCTGTGTGAGAATAACCACTAGAATAAACTAATATAATTTTCGAATGTATCTCGAAGGTTAATTGTCGATAGGAAGTGCGTAGTTACGCCAACTTCGCGTCGCTGGAATCGCGGGTCATCGCGTGCGGATAGAAGGCTGCCATAGTCGAAGCGAGATCGAGAATCGAAGGAGCGCTACGGTCGATCTGTCCTCGATAAATCGAACAACATCGAAGCGCAGTGACGTTTGGAATGTTCTGGAAAGAACGTCGAATATGCGAGACACGAGTGGTCGGTTAATCGACGCACGTACGCGTAACCGTCGTGGGTCGTTATCAAGGGGGTTTCAATTAATTCTCCCGCGAGGAAGGTCAAGTGCGCCGTGTGAGCGACATTCAGTTTTCAGTTTTAATTAAAATACCCCCGAGATTCCCATTATCGTGGTTGTGTGTGAAATTAATTAGCGACGGGCAGAGACAGCGACTGTGGTAGGCAAGCAGCGAGAGATTCGCGTGGAGGCCCGAGTGCGAAAAAGATACGTATAACCTAGAAGGGTCGACGGGTAACGTGTTACAGCAGAATCGACGGCAGTGTTGTTTTCCGCTCGAACGACTCGATATATCGATCGCGGCAAGATCACCGAAGATAGAGGAGGATAGGGGGAGAAAAAAAAGCCAGCATCGGTGTGTTTCATGTGGTTGAATTCGCGTGTGCGACGGCTTAACGAGAGAGTTCGATCAGATTTTCGTTAAACGCTTTTTCGCGAGTGACAAATTGTGCCGTTGCGTGCGGGAATAGGACATAACCACGGAAGAAGGATAGGCGAGAGAAAAAGTGGGGAAAAAGTGAGCAGCCTTTCAGTCGTCGACGCATCCACGACGGAGTGATGAAAGCGGCGTAGCAACGGCAATAGGTAAGACGAACTATCGCATTTTTCTCTCGAACTGGGGGGGCTCCATGCCAGAGAATCGATGGAGAGACATTCATTGCCAATTTCTTTTCGCTTCGATTACAACGGTACATGGACGATTCGCTCGAGCTTCTCGATATTCCGCCTCTCGCGGCCAATATTCCAATTTTCGAAATAAAGGAAAAGAAACCGACGGTGGATGCGGACTCTCGTAACTTTGCAGCAAGTTTCTTTGAACGTTGTCGATGTCGGGGCAAGCAAATCACCACTCTCGTTTCACCATCGCACGCCGCTCGAGGCGTGGATAATATTCGCGATCTATTATTTAACGCGGCATTGTTACAACCGATCTCGTTCGTGTCGGCTCTACGACACACGTACATACGTGTACAACTGATTAATACACACCGCGCAGGGCACTTCTCGACAATGTGTAACGCGTTCAATCATACAAACGACATTTTCCACGCCGAAGAGTTTTACTTTGCCAGCTTTGCACGCACGTTCAAGGTAAACATCGCTGTCTCTCTATTTACGGCGGAATCGTTATCGGTGCTTTAACGAGCTATTACGAATGATCGATTAACGGCGACGGGTAATGATAATCCGTTTTCGTTTTTCCGTCAGACCCGGTGTAACGTTGATGCATACAACCAATTACGTCTTCCTTCTCGCGTTAAAATACCACCGGGACTGTGATTTATTAGGCGCGCTTTAGGCTTGAATCGGGCTTGATTAAATCCAGTTTCGAGCGTGCTGTCGCAAATTAGAATACGATAAATCGTAATAAACTCGCGTCTCTCGCGGAATCGCCGATAAATTTATGGAATTATTGTAATATACGCTAAATACGGGAAATTCAATAATGCATGAGCGATTCGCGGTGAAAGTGAGAGTGAGACGGGAAAACGGGTTTTTATCCGCCGAACGGAAGAAATGATGAATTGCCAATTCGCGGGGATTAGCAATAAACGCGGAACGAACGGGCGAGCGGTCGAAATTCGTTTTTGCGTAGTTCGCGGCGGAATTTGCGGTATCGTCGATTCGGATAAAATTGAAACGACCGTTAGCGCGTGCGGCGTTATCTTTTGGCGCGATAGTTAGCCCGGCAGAGGCGCTGCGAGCATTTGTTCGAAAGATTAGCTCGCGAACTGTCGATCCGCGGCGGCGAATGCCGCGTTTAGCGTATTATCCGCGCCGCCATCGCGCATTTTCCTTGTCTAGCAAGCCAAAACGCGCCGGTTAATTTTACAGGCCGCGCTAAAAATACGAAATTACTGCGCACTAATTACGAATATCGCGGCCGTTCTTTGTGCCGGAACAAAACGGACGCTAGATTATGTTGGCTGTTTGCTCGGCCCGTGCAGAGGTAATTTAACTTTTCGTTTTAAATTATGGAAATGCGGCGCGCCGTGAAAAAGTTGCGAACGTTACACGCGGACAGCCGGTTCGCGGAATTTTTCTTCGTTCCTTTCTTTTTCCCGCGTATCCGCGATCACGGTTTACTTTCACGATTATCGAAACGTGCCGACACCAGTCGGTATATTTTTTCTTCTTCCTTCTTGCGTTGTAGGTGGTTTAATAGGCGGTTTAATTGATTATTTGGTAAATGAATACAAGCTTTTAAGAGACGTGGATGAGTTTTGGGATGTAGAGTCATTTATAACGCGACACAGGAGTTCGTTGTTATTGAAAGTTTTCGAAATTACATGTGAGGCGATAGTAGATGTTATACGATAGAGAAAATTTATTATCATTATCCTAGAATATTCTTTCTTGCCACTTGTTTGCACAGGAAATTATTCTGCAACGTTCACCAGCCCTCATAAATATAAAAAAAAAACCAAAAACATAGGGTTGTTTCGTAATTAAAGAATGACACATAAGCAATCTTCGTCATTCGCATATAAATTTAACCTTTTGCCAAAACCTGCCGAGTAATCCACTAAAAAGGACCACCAAGAATTCGTGGAAAAAAATTACGCATTTACTCGAGTAATTGCAGCCGCATAATTACAGGGAAGAAAACGGAAAGAGCAATATTCCATTCAGCCAGCGAAAGGTAGTTTTAAATTCCCCTAAATATCCGATGGAAAAGTTATAACGCGAGATCGGAATTCTAAAAATATAGGAATTTTTTTTTTTTTAAACCAGCCAGAGAGACGCGGGAAGTGGTCGCGGAGGGTCGGTAAAATTAACCCCGTTACCGTCACCGATTCCACCCTTTAATTCCCGGCCAAAGCTCATCGACAGATCAAAAGACACAGAGGGTGGAAAGTTTCGAATAAACGAGCTCTCCGTGGCCAATGAGATACGGCTGTTCGAAAGAACCCGCGCGCAGGTTCGATTTCGACCTCGAGCCATTCGTTGGGAATTAATTTAATGCGTTTCCGCGAGGTCCGGTCTGCGCAGAACCCCCTTTCCCTTTCGAGGCCAGGCTCTCCCGGGCGATGAATGAAATTGCAAAAATTAACGTTTACCTTCTCGACCACCGGGGGACACTAATGAATTTCAAAGCGCGGAATCGGGAGAGTTTCCGCGAGATACGGGACGAAAAAGGGGTATATTTCGAGGGGAGGGTAAAAATTACGCAGAGAAACGGTTTCGTATTTCATGGCACCGTATTATTTTTGCTAATGTTACCCCGTGCACGCTGGCTAAATTATGGTTGATATCATTATCACAAAAATACACCGGTAACAGCGGTGCATCTTTTGTCACCGGCCAGCAACCCTTATTTTCCTTGCAACCAACCCCCGAGCGGCGGATATCCTCTCTCTTAAAAGCTCGCTACTCGTTTCTGATAATTTGTCCGTTTCTTCCTAGCGAGCAGATTTTTTGTTTCAGCACAGAGAGTCTTGTAAGCGGTCGTAGGAAGTTTTGTTTATTTTCGCTAACCCGGATAAAAACACAGCGAACCTCTTAGGGTATTTTATTCCGAGCAGTCTTTTTCCGAGCTTGAATAATTTCGCATTTTTCTTCGCCTCCTCTGGTCGGTTATCGGTGATGTCTCGGCATTGCAACTGCGAATTACGGTAGACGCGAATTTTTTCGAGAAAACGAGAGTGTTTCTCGTTGCAATTCTGTTTTAACCCTTTCATCTACACGCAATCTGCCGATTCTACGATCCATAATAGACAAGAAGTTCGGTCGCGCGCCGTGTCATTTAGCTGTTTAGCTGTATTTTATTCATGAATGAAATTTATTCGAAATTTAATTTGAAATTTATTTGAAATTTATTCAAAATGTGTAATTCTTGCGACGTGTATATTTCGTGGCTACAAAAAGAATTGTGAAATAATAAACAACGTTTTGGCGACAAATAGTATTTATTAGATACCTCGGCACAAATTCTTTACCACGAACCAGACTCGTGGTTTTCGCTTATGGCATAAATTCTTTACCACGAGTCTCGATCGTGAGTGCAGACTAAGGTGGTTAATCTTTGTCCATGAATAATTCCTGTCGATTTTTTCGTTTAAATGCGTAGAATCGTACGAGTCTCCATATCATTTTTGGACTTGGAACGATCGCTATTGTGGTATGAGCGAATGGAGCGTTTGTCGTAGCGAGTGGCAGGTGTCTGAATAGCGGAGTAGCGGATCGTATAATTGTCGACGCGATTGATGAGTGTCGGGAGGGTGCGAATGTGGACGGTGAAAATGTTTTTATTAAATAGTCAACGGTTGACGAAGAACGAACGATTTTCATCCCTCTTCATCTTCGCGAAACATTCGAAAGAGTCGAGGAATAAAGAGGTGTTCGCCAATACAGAACTCGAATATTTTCCTTGGTCCTCGGTTTAATTAATTACTTTATATTGGTCGTTAATAAAATATCTCGATAGGGATCGGTGTGTTTGCGAGAACGTCACCTCGGCTCGCTTAATAATACGATTCAATTATTTCACGCATGAGGTACAAACGTATCGGTAGTGGAGAAAGAACTGGGTATAAAACGTTTTATTTTTAATTTAACGTGCTATATTTACTCCTCCAAGCCTCTGGAATCTTACAATTTGGGTTATTAATAATTTTTAAAACCTCGAAAATCGAATTTGAAATTTTCCAAGCCTTCGGAATTACAAGTGCGGCATATGTGTTTTGGCAGATTAAAGGAATTTTCGAAAATTCGAAGCACAGCTCCAACCGGAGATTTTTCGAAAATTTGAAGCACAGCGTCGACTCGGGAATTTTCGAAAATTCGAAACAAAGCGCCGACTCGGGAACTTTAGAAAATTCGATGCAAAGCGCCGCCTGGGGAATTTTCTATAATTCGAAGCAAAGCGCCGACTCGGGAATTTTCGAAAATTCAAAACAAAGCGGCCACTCGGTAATTTTCTAAAATTCGAAGGAAAGCGCCGACTCGCGAATTTTCTAAAATTTGAAGCACAGCGTCGACTCGGGAATTTTCTAAAATTTGAAGCACAGCGTCGACTCGGTAATTTTCGAAAATTCAAAACAAAGCGGCCACTCGGTAATTTTCTAAAATTCGAAGCAAAGCGCCGACTGGGAAATTTTCTAAAATTCGAAACAAAGCGCCAATTCGGTAACTTTCTAAAATTCGAAGCAAAGCGCCAACTGGGAAATTTTCTAAAATTCAGAGTACCAACTCGGTAACTTTCGAAAATTCGAAGCAAAGCGCCGACTGTAGAATTTTCGAAACCGGAAGAGTTTCGAGGCTTCGACGTTTCGAGCAAGCCACACAATCTCGCGAAGATCGTTTCCTGTTCCATGCTCGTCGCGATTAAACAAAGTTTCGCTGATTTATCTCGAAGCCAGGAAGTCGAAGCACTCGGCGCACCGAGGGTCCACCCAAGACGACCAGACAGACATTCCTTCCACTTTATTTCCGCTTTTGGCAAGCGGCTCGTGACTCGATTCTTCCCCGCCGGTTGTCCCCAGTTGTCCCTTCGTTTCCTCCCGGTCCTTTCTGCTTTTCACGCGAAAGCGACGAATTAGTTTAAAAAGCCGGAAGATCGCTATCGCCGTTTCCGCGGCCGACTAAAATATGAAGCCGTTTAAACCAGGCTCTTCTCAACCCTCGCGCATGAATACGTGTGAAACCGGTCAACATCGTAGATCACACCCTCTGGACGGCTGTTTAGCGAGGTATAACTCTGTTTAGAAACGGAAAAATTGCCATCCCAACAGCTCATTCTATTCCTGAATCCTTACACCTTTAATAGAAAAAATCAAAATTTCGATTCTCTGTTCCTCAGAATCGAGGATTTTCGAGCAAAGGAACGCTCGAGGAATTAACCCTTTGCGGATGAGAAACGAAGGTTTGGGTTATATTAAACGATTTGAAATATCAAATCAGGAGAAATTCTGAGAATTAAAAAATATATACGACATTGTTGACAACGGTAAAATTATTTCCCGCTATGTTCCATCTAGCTTTCATTCTAAAGAATTAAAAAATTTCTACGTGTATTATGGCGTTCGTCCTCAAAGGTTTAAACACTCCACTTCTCGCTTGAAATTTACTTCTTTTCTAGTCTCTCATTCGACTTTTCCATGGTTCGTCCATCTTTTAATGCTTTTTCTGAATTTATTGCATTTGGGAATTCAGACTGGTAGCTACAGCCTTGAGACAAGGAGGTTTTTGAGATTATTATTAATTAGAATATCGAGGTTTCGTTCGATCAAGTGATGAATCGGATAGATCTTTCATGATTTTGAATTTTCGTGACTTGAATCCCTCGTTTAAGATTTTGGAGTGTAATATGGTTAATTTTGGAAGCTGCATGGACAGGTTTGGGAAAGATGCGGAGGTTTATGGAGTGATTTCTCTGCTTTTTGTATTTAAATTCTCTCGCGTATTGTTGCATATTTGCACGGTAATTATTTGTATTCGCGAGTTGATTAAATCAAGCCATTTTAATGTCAGTTGGTCGCTGGATCCCTGTTGGAACTGCAATTTTACGGGTATTAACTCCGGTCGCATTGACGCATGATACAGACCCCGGGAAAGTTTGTAAAGTTTCCAAACGATCCAATTGTTTACGAAGGTAAACTTAGTTTACAATAAGACTAGTTGGGAGGGTAGGTTTAGATGGTTCGAAACAAGATTTAGGTTAATACCGAAAGCAAGATTGCTATCGAAATCCTTGTAGCTGTCAAGGTTGTAGAAATTAATACCGTTAGCTACTTCCTGCTGGAAACTTTCGTCTTTTCAGTTGTTTCCCTATCGTTTACTTTGTTTTGTCTTATTTTAATTCCGTCGAAAGACAGAATCTTATCATTGATTTAAACTCTGACTTACCATTCTTATTTATTTCAGAAATAATTATATAATATACTGTTCAAAGCGAATTTCAATCTGCAATATTCATTGATTAATTCTTGTATAATTCCAATACCAATTATTACAATCGAAATAATATATATAATAGTCTACGAAGAAAAAAAAAAAATATAGAATTTTGTTATAAAGTTTCGGAAAAGTGACAAAGTTTAGAAGAAACTTTGCAAATTTACGATAAATTGAAATATCATAAAGAGTGACAGAGTAATTTCGTTTACGAATGCGTGTTATAAATTCGTGATTTACGAATTCGAATTCAGAGAAGGAAACTACAAGAATCACCAGATGGATATTACAGATTAGAGAAAAAATAAAAACTTTTTAGTCGGTATATTTTATTCTTCATAAACATCTCAGAATCTTGTAATATATTCCTGAAATAGGTCGAAGCGATGCATTGAAAATCACATCTAACGAATACCGAATAAATGGTAATTGCAAAGAAATCCAATTACTCGATGAAATTTAATGCAATACGAGTTAAAAAATAAGAAGCCTATTTTCGAATTTCCCCCAAAATATTTCACGAACATCTTCTAAAGACACGCGATCCCTTCTTAAAACCCTCTATCCACTCCGCTAATCTGTCGGAGGAAAATTCCAAGGAACAGAGTGCATCCATCGATAAAAATCTGGCCCGGTCGGCATGGAGGGTGATGCAGGGTTCGCGAGGGGTTTGTCAGTCTGGTCGAGGGCGGTTCGACGGATTCGCGAGCGAGGGGGTGGCTCGACGCGGCCGTGTTAAAGCGGAATTTCGGGTTTTCGTGGCACACGATGCGCGACGATATATATAAAGTCCATGCACAACCGGCGCATAAAGTAAAAGCGAACCCGGATGAAAGGAGCCGAGAACTAGCGGGATACGTGCGTCTGAAGGGCCGGCTGAGTTGTGTGCAGGTTGGCGAAAGTAGTCGGGATGGATAGAGTGATAGCTTCCATCTCCCTTCACGGCTTCCTTCGCTCTGCCCTTTCCGCCACTGTTTGCCTTTTTCTAATTCCATGTTTCTAGTTTTTCTTCTCTGACGTACTCTCTTCGCTCCGTTCGTGTTATTCCTGGCTCTTTGTCCCGCCTCTGCCTACCCTCTTCGCTCTGGCTCCGCTGTTACCAGTCAAAGAGATCTTGCGACGCGTGTCTCGTTTTAAATCTTCGCCTCTGCGATTCGAATTAATGGACGACGAGGATGCGAGACTGTCACGATTCTTGCTTCACAATTTTTTCCACCATTTTACCAAGCTTCGACGGATAAGAAGCTGATCTTTACGGTTCTTCCTTGTTCCTTTTCCCTAATTGCAGTTCTTCGTGTTTCTTTTACTATGATGGTCAATATATTTTACGGATGCTTGAATGAAAGTGTCTTCCACTGTTAGGTTTCATTCGAGATCTAAAAAATATCAGATGAAGATTAGAACTCTCCGACAGGTTGAGTCAATTCTTGGTCACTGCGATTCGAATTAATGGCCGACGAGGATGCGAGACTGTCACGATTCTTGCTTCACAATTTTTTCCACCATTTTACCAAGCTTCGACGGATAAGAAGCTGATCTTTTCGGTTCTTCCTTGTTCCTTTTCTCTAATTGCAATTCTTCGTGTTTCTTTTACTATGATGGTCAGTTTATTTTACGGTTGTTTGAAAGAAAGTGTCTTCCACTGTTAGGTTTTATTCGGGATCCAAAAAATATCAGATGAAGATTAGAACTCTCCGATAGGTTGAGTCAATCCTTGGTCACTGCGATTTTCTCCACCATTTTGCTAACGTTCAATGGGTACGAAGGTCTTTTATTGTTCACTCTTTTCTAACTTCATGTCCCTATTTCCTCCATTCTAACGTCTTCTCTTCATCCCTGTCTCACACTTACTCTTGGTTCTTTGCAAGCCCGTAATTTCGCAAGCAGTCAAAGAGATCTTCGAATTTGCGTCTGGTCTGGAATCGTCACGCGTGTGATTTGAATAAATGAACTTCGGAATGTGCTTCGACGCGAAGTCTCGACCCCTGTGAGCCATTCTTCAGCCACTTCGTCAAGCAAGGACACAGTCTCTTCGTTCGTTCGACTGTTTCTCTTTTCCCAATCCCATATTCCTCTCTTTTTCAAGCTATTCTGGTTTCTCCCACTCGGTCTGCAACCCTTTGTCTCACCTACCCCTAGATTTGCAGTGCAACCCCACCAGTATCAGTGAAAGAGGCCTCCGGGTGCTCGTCTCGAAGCGTGGCATGTGTGATTTGAATAAATGGAGCTCGCGATGGGGTTGCTCGACGACGCCAACGGTGGGCCATTTCGTCGACCATTTTGTCGACGTCCAAGGAGGCTGTCTGTGCTCCTCTTCTAGGTTAGATCATCGCGACGCTGTCCTCCCGTGACGAACGACCTGTTCCTCGAGATCTTAGGCAGCCAGACGTTGGTACTCGAACTACGACGGTCGCAAGGGATGGAAAATTCGCAGGGAAATTCTCCGACGAAATTTACGACGTTCCAAGTGTTCTTCCTCTAACTGTTTTTACCTCCTTCTGCCCGTGCATCGCGAAATCTCGAAACGGGCGGAATTCCTGTGAATGGGAACACCGGTTAAAGCGCCCGCTTTGTCGCGCGCGAAATTTCGAGGGATTTCCACGGAACTCTTCCGGGGGTTGTTTGTCCCGCGATTACGTTGTTTGGCTTGTTGCTATCTTTCGGGGTGAAAGATGTTCCATCGACCGTCGCGAGTCTACGAGATGATACCGTTCCTTCAGATTAATCAAACGCCGGAAAATTATGTAAAGCGTTCCTAAATAATATTTAACAAATATTAACCGCCATTTGCGTGTATTCTTCTTTTTATACAGATTTTATCGGTTTGTCGAAAGGTGAAATTTATCGGAAGTTTCTTTATTCCCTAATCTGTCCGCAGAAATTGCGGAAAATATTCGATCTTTGTTTCATTTTCGAAAATATCGGGAAGATAGTAATTCCGTTTAATATTGTAACAATAAACATCGATTTTTATTATATTCGTGAAAATGTACCGGTAATAATTTTTGTAATATTCCAGTAACTCTTTTCCAATATTTTCATCGACAACGTTGTATTTTCCTAGCTTTTCACTGTAAAATTAAATTTGATTTACAATTATATCATTTTTTCTTTTTTTTTTTTTCGTCGAAGTAGGTCATTTATGATGTTCGGGATATTGTTATTTTTCTTTTTTAATGAATTTTTGACGAAGCTTCTAAATGGTGATTCGTTTAAATGGTGATTTGGTACTTTGAGGTGGAAGATTCTGTTTCGTTACTCGAAGACGAGAATGGTACTCGAAAAGGAGACAAAAATCACGTGTTTATGTAAACTTGTGACCTAGTTCGTTATCGATAGTTCATGGCTATTTTCGTGCCGGTTAAAATCGCTTGTTTTCGTCCTTTTTGAACTATTCAGATGATCAGCTTTTAAATGTTAAAGGTACTTAATTAGAGCAGGCAGGTTAGACTAGTTTGATCGTAACTCGTAAACACGATAGGTCAGGGAAGCAGAAATATCTGTAATTTAACAGGTTGATTGACGATCGTGTTTCGCTGGTTCTGCAGCCAGCGTTTGGAGCTCTGTTGCATAAACCAAAAATAAATTGTTAAATAAATTACCAACGCTGCGAATATCGACATGTACACTCGCTATTTTACACCCTTATTTTAATATTAACCAGATTCGAACCGAAGCAAAAATGCTCGTATGAATCGATATAGTAGTATTATACGATAGTTTGCTATAGAAATATAGCTTTCAATTACGAGCATAAAGTTTTAGGATATTAAATATTAAAATTCGAGAGGAGGATTATAAAGCTACACTTTTACGCTACGGATATAAAATTTAGAAAATGAAATATCAAGGGTCGAAGAGATTCTTTTAACTTTTTTTTATACTTATCGATAAATTTTTGATTTATGATAAATGTTTATTTTACGCTGGTACAAAAAAATCGATATTATCTTATATTATTATATTATATTTATTATATTTATCTTCCAAATTATTACATTATCTTATTGTATTTATATTAATTTATATCATATAATTATATTTATCTTCCAAAATATTATTTCTGTTTAAAAAATTACAAAAATTATCATCTTCGAATTTTACGAAATTTTCTTTCTTTCTTTCGAGTTTCACAGCGATGGCCTGTCTTTATCGTCGAAAATTGTAACTATATTCGAGAATTTAACGCTAGAGCTATCGATCTGTGCTTAAATATAGTCCACATAGACGATACTAATCGAATTGATATAACGAAGATAAACAAGTACATTCGATTATCACCCTTTCCGAATAAAAGTGTCAATATTATTATCAGAAACTAGCACATAGTTTCAGGATTAATCTGGCTGTAAAGTGCAGTTAGAATTACGTCTTCCGTGTTTCGTTTCGATGATGCGAAAATCGGCTTTCTTTGTTATCGCGGATCCGCTCATGCATAATTATACGGCAGAGAAGGTAACTTATTTTTCAAAGATGAAAGCCGGAATATTAATAAGCGGGGTTGCCGATTGAATTTTTCCATGGTTTCTTTGAACGCGCAGATGTAAATCGGGTATTCGATGAAATGTTATTTTGTTATTCATACGGAAACCGGTGTCTCGCGGGAATACTCGAATTAGGTTATCCAGAAATAAATTGCGGTTTTCGGTGGTTCAGTAAACATATAATTCGTATAACTGTGGACAGAAATATTTGTCGAGAAATCAAATGTTCCGCTGTAACTCTCGAAATAGCTGTTATTTTGCACCGATTGTCGAATCACGTCCTTAAAAAGGTTTTTTTATCACCTTTTATCCGTCCGTTTAACGTGCATGCTTTGAATGAGCAGTATGTACATTTGTTTTGCTACAATTTTAGCTGTTTTGCAACAGTATTTATTATAAAACAGATCGTTCTGATGTATATGTATAATACGATCGTGTAATAATAAAATACAATTATAAATTGTAGACCTAGTAGACCAGGAATGGCTAAAAATTACAACAGAAGCCATTTTTAATTTTAGTTCAATTTTCAAAAACAGTCGAGAGATATACATTTTACTAAAATGATAATTTTTGTTGGATAGTGTTAAGGGTGGTAGTTATTTCATATGCTAAAATAGACAGAGAATGGGGGTTAACTTTTGCCATTAGGAGATTTTTTTTTAAGAAAATCGGGTATTCAAAATTCCATCGTAAGTTACTCGAGTGTTGGCAATTTTGAAAATTCATTTTTTCCACAGCTTTCTCAGTGAAAAGTAAGAAGTATTAAGCCACTAGGGTTTCTCAGAGATATTGAAATTTATACTAGCTATATTC
>NIJG01000079.1:326093-361660 GCA_002201625.1 Euglossa dilemma | reverse complement strand
ACATTTATCGACTGCTTCGTGTTATGTACCTATATCCCAGAGAAACACGAATACGCATGCAATATCGATTTCATAGAAAATAAATACCAATTTTCGAGATAATTGGAAAGAATTATAATCTCTAGAAACACGTCTGCAGCTATACTAGCGCGATATATTTCTAAAACACGCGTGCAATATCGATTTCGTGGAGAATAAATAGCACCAATTTGCGAGATAATTAGAAAGAATTCAAACGGGTTGGGTTTAACCGCGTGATATCGAGGATCGTAGCCGAAAACCGCGATTTATTTCCGGGCAACATAATGCATCACGTTGTATCCGACTCGATATTAGCGAACACTGGTTCGCCTCTTACAAAGATTACGAACGCACGAGCGAACCTGCAATATCTTAGGGCCGCACGTACGTGGTTAATACAACGTGTCTGTTCCCCTTTCCAGCTCGTCCCACCGTCCAAGGGGCACGTATTATGTGAGGTGAAACTTGCAACGAGGGAAACGAAGATGTCCGCCATCAGCGTGACTGCATGGCTGCTCAGCGCCGTCGCTTTCGCCGCGATTAATAACGGTGAGTTGCATTATAAAACGCTTATCGCGTGAATTAATAATCGCCACGGTGGAACAGAGAGTTCTCTGCCAATCCCTGTGCCGCGTGGATCCGAGGAACAAACATTTTCCACTCTTCTACTGGACGTCCGACGACTTTCCAATTTTTCACTCCCGATTATCGTGCAAACTCAAAATTTTTTATCTCCGCGAAGTTTGCGATCCTTGCAGCAATTCGGGAAAATTTGGAGTTTGCTTATCGGGTTGAAAAGGTTGGTTCGGAATTTTTGTTCCTCGGGATGGAAGCATAGATGTAAAAAATTCGGGAAATTTGGAAGATTTGTGTTCTGCTTTTAATTTTGAAATATCAGATATATCAGAGTCTACAATGGTGATTAATAAAATGGATGAAATGGATGTTTTCCAGACGCTATTGTATTATATTAATTATTAACATAGTCATTGTATGTTAAGGGGTTAATTAATCCTTTCGGTATGGAACAGTTTTCCGCTAAGGTGTGTTTTGATGTATTTTTAAAAATATTAAGTGCGATTGACCCTAAGCTTTATATTTGGAACACCACTGTTGTTTGTAATTGATTATAAGGTTTTAAAATGCTTTCGTTGTAATAACTTTAACTTTTTGACCGAACAGAAAGATTGGGATATAGCAATGAATTTTTACACTTTAGTATCATATATATTTCTTCAAAAATTAATAACTGAACAAAGCGCCGATATAAAAAATATGTTTCTACTATTACAAAATTATCTTCTTTCTATAGCAGTAAGTCTGCGAGAACGTTTGGTGGACGTCCCTATTGGGCGGC
This sequence comes from Euglossa dilemma, assembly GCA_002201625.1. NCBI lineage: Eukaryota > Metazoa > Arthropoda > Insecta > Hymenoptera > Apidae > Euglossa > Euglossa dilemma. Next base: position 360,282 of record NIJG01000079.1, on the reverse strand, counting down.
AATAGTACCGAAAGGGTAAAATAAATGAATAAATAAATAAATTAGACACGTTTCTAAAATCGTATTCCAAGAGAAAAAACAAAAAAATATTCGCGTAACGAACGGCAGGACGAAGTAAAATAGACGCGGAGTCTCCGCCGATCTTTCAATCTCGCCTAAACCATCCCGATCACTTACCCTTTAGCACATTGTCTTTCTAACGTAATATACATTCGTGTAAAGCTGCGATACTAGAAGGAGTTCCCTCTGGTCGTTAACGCTAACCGCGATAAAGCTTGGCAATCGTTCCGCGATTGCGGTTCTTCGTCTCGTTTGATTTATAACTCAACCTTCTCCCTCCCGCACAGAGACACACACACGCTTGTATTTCCTCTGCCACTTGTTTCAAAATGTTTCTCCGTGGATTTTAATTGGAAACCGGCATGCAAGCGATACGTTCCAACGCGCCATTTAAAATCCCAATTAGGCGGTAAAATCGTTAAGGCCGGCCCGGGGCAAAGGTAACGGTCCCCTTATCAAAGCCCCGATAAAACCGGGTATAATCCCCGGCAATTGTACGATGAAATTCTTAATCGCGATTTTCCTCCGCGTTAATACGTTTTCCTTTCCGCTTAACGCGCAACCTCGTTACCGAATAGTCGAAAGGACCGCGGACCTATTTCGGTTGGAACATAATTAAAATAGCCGTAAGAGGGAGCCAGCGCGACCTGGCCTGAGGACCACGGCTACCCTCTGCCCGCCAAACGCCCTCCGTAGTCGTTCACGTTCAACTTAGATTCGAGAATAGCTCTTTCGTGTCGTTAACCAACTTTCCGCTTCTTTTCCCTTTCTTCCGCCGACACGTTGCCCCGGAACGTTGACATTTCCAATGCCAGCTGGCAATTAGCGATAACATTGTTACAGTTGCCAAGTGCTTTCCAGGTACAAGCACCTTCCGCGCCGTTTCGGTTAACCTTCGACCGGCCACGTGACCAAATTCCGTCTAACTATCGAACATGTACAGTCTTCGAATCCTCTACCTCCTTTCATCCCTTCGAGGGTACCTAACTCGAGTATTACGACAGTTCGATGGGACTTCGTCGTTACAGAACTTTTATTTTTCCCTCTAGATTGGATTAATTTTAATTATAACGATTAAATTGGGCACGATCGGGTGTGGGAAAATGGTCGTTTGTGCTGGTTTGGTAGGAGAAAGAAAGCATAGACGAATGAAGTTGTTTGTGCAAATTGTTTCAAGAATTTTACATTTTTCTTTACCGATCTCTCTTCTCGTTAACTTTGTACGTTGTTTCACTGATAATGAGATAAAGAAGCTTGGTTAGGCGAATAACAACAGAGTTTACTTGACCCTAGATTCATGGCCAATGAGGCTCGATTGTCAACAATCGGTAGTCCAGTTCATATACGTATTTTCATGCAAATTGTCTCCAAAATTGTTGCATCCTTTAATTCTGTGTCTTTCCATTTCCCTTTACCAATCTCTCTTCTCATCAACCTCCAATGTCGTTTCACTGATAATGAGATAGAGATGCTTGGTTAGCCGAATAACAACAGAGTTTACCTGACCCTAGTTTCATGGCCGATGAGGCCCACCTGTCAGAAATCGGTAAACCAAATCTTATACGTATTTTCTTACAAATTACTTCCAAAATTCTTGCTTCTTTCAGTATCTCAATCTTTCCACTTCTCTTTACTAATCTCTCTTCTCGTCAGTCTTGTACGTTGTTTCACTGATAATGAAATAGTGGAGTTTGGTTAGGCGAATAACAACGGAGTTTTCCTGACCCTAAACTTATGGCCGATAAGGCTAATTTGTCACAAATCGGCAGGCCGAGTCGTAGATATATTTTCTTACAAATTGTCTCCAAAATTGTTGCTTCTTTTGATATCTCTCTATCCATTTCCCCTTACCAATCTCTCTTCTCGTCAACCTCGAATGTCGTTTCACTGATAATGAAATAGAGAAGCTTGGTTAGGCGAATAACAACAGAGTTAACCTGAGCCTAGATTTATGGCCGATAAGGCCCACCTGTCAGCAATCGGTAAATCAAATCGTATACATATTTCCTTACAAATTGCCTCCAAAATTGTTGCTTCTTTCAGTGCATCTGTATCCTTCCATTTCCCTTTATCAATCTCTTTCCTCGTCAACCTCGTACATTGTTTCACTGACAGTGGTTATACTCGGTTAGGCGAATAACAAGAGATGCGAGAAACAGCTGACCATCGGAAGCTTGAATCTCGCGAAGGTTGGAAGGATTGGAAGGTTCTCGGCGGTAATTAAACATTCTCTTCTCCCTTTCAGCTTTCACTGGATATCTAATTCGATTTTCCTGCCAGCCGATGGATATTAGGTCGCCATTACACCGGGAAATTACGCGCCGCGCTCTCTCTGGCTGCTTTGGCCCTCGAAGAAGTTCGATCTGCAATTCAGATAGCCAGGCTCGACCCAGAACAAACGGACGGCTTTCTTTCTCGCACCCTTTCTCGTTACTCGATACCGAGCTCGAGTGTAATTTTCTCCGTGGAACCGAGAGTACACCGGCACCCTCTTCGCGGATGGATTCCGGCGGAGGGTGCCGAGGGAAGAGGACCCCTTTTTCGAGGGGTCTCGCGCAGGAATTTCACGGTGCACCCTCTCGTAGGAGGACTCGGGGGGCTGCACGAGACGGTAGCACCCTCTGTCGAAGGACTCGCGATGATCCTGGAATCAAAGCGGGTTTGTCCCGCGGCACGCGTCTCCGCGAGCGTTCGAGCGTGAAGCTGCGAGGGTCGAAACGTAAACATATCGGGGCGAGGTTAGTGGGGTAGGGCCGAAGTCGTCGAGCACGTCCTCGAAACGTTGAATAATTGGCGGGGTTGCATGACTATCCTCTACGCGATGAAACAAGATCGTGGCGAATTCGAAAATATAATTCTTCCCCGAAATTCTTCTTCCCATTTATTCGTATCTCTATTTCGAATTGTTTTCACCGAGTATTTTTATTTCCAATTATTTATGCGGCCTGCTCTTCTCTCCAATTATTTACGTTACGTGCCTCCATTGCCAATTATTTATGGAACAGATATATTATGTTAACCCATTTGTCTCGTTTGACGAGCCGAACTCGTCATGTCACGTCGGGATCATGCAAAAAATGTGACATCGTGCTTGTTTGCTGAATTCTTTTTTGCCCGTGTCATACTGAAACAGGTTATACACTCTACGCATGATTCGTTTCCCGGCAAATGAATTATTACCATTCTTCGAATTAACATAATGGGTTAATGACAGCGAATGGAATTATTTTTTTCCATCGATGTAGAGGCGTGTAGGTGCCTTCGAGGGTTGGTGGTATTTCGTTATTGCGAATATTGCGGTGTTTGTTCGCGGAGAGTTCCTATTTGCTCAGAGAAGTTGAGATATTGGTTAAATATAATTGGAATGCAGAGTATATCCGTGGAAATGCGAAATCGAAGGGATTTTTTTTAATAAAAATATATCAACGACGAGTAAGGATATTGTAATTGACACAGGAAATAATAAATGGATAAGAATTCTTTGAAGAAGAAGTTTAAAGGGAATATTTAGTAGGTGTCTCGAAAATCGTGCATACTACGGAAAGAATATTTCAAAACAATTTTCTATCCCAAAAATTCCGATTTTAACGAAGGTTTGCATGCACATATGTAAAGCACGGCGAGTTACATATGGAGTGATTTATTTATCGGCAGAAAATGATATCGACGGGGTAAAATCACGAATTAAAGTTTTGACAATTATTTTCCACCTCGAACGAGACCTCGCAAACAAAAATTTTGACTATACGGTGTTAGGACACTGAAAATTAAATATTTCTTATTCGAGAAGCTTCGTTCTATCTTGCAGCATTACACAATTACATTAAATTAGGAATTTTTGAGTTAGAATACTTCTTCGAAGCATAAACAGCTTTCGAATACTTTCGCGAGTCAATATACGTATATTAAATCATTAGAAACAAAAATTTGGCGAAAATTCTTCGAATAAATATAATACCAAGATCGAAAATGATGAAATTATATTATTTATTTAATCGTTAAAAGTGCTATGCCACGTGTATCTCGTAAAGGGTTTGTTTACTTTCGTTACTCTCGAGAGCCACTATACGTATACTAAATCAGTAGAAATAAAAATTTGACGAAAATTCTTCAAATAAGTATAATGTCAAGAACGAAAATGATGAAATTATATTTTTTCGCGACTCGATTTAATTTAATCGTTAAAAGTGCTATGCCTCGTGTATCGCGTAAAGGGTTTGTTTACTTTCGTTACTCTCGAGAGCCACTATACGTATATAAATCAATAGAAATAAAAATTTGGCGAGAATTCTTCGAATAAATATAATACCAAGAACGAAAATGATGAAATTATATTTTCTCGCGACTCGATTTAATTTAATCGTTAAAAGTGCTATGCCACGTGTATCGCATAAAGGGTTTGTTTACTTTCGTTACTCTCGAGCGTGTATTTTCGAGGTAGTTTGCTATTTTTCCGCCAGGTTTTCTTATTTCCCGCTATTCTCTTGTCGTTAAATGTTGATCGATGCCGCGGCAAATTTAGGAAGGAACGGTGTGCATAAGAATTCTATTATCTCCCAGTTTATTCTGATCGCGGTGGTGAAAAATTGATGGAAAAATTCAGGGTACTTCACGGTAAACCGAGCGTTTACTCGTGTACGGAGCGTCCTATTTCACTCTATAAATGGATTCATCTAGGACAATATCGACATTCTTCGCAGTGGATGCTCAAACTTTCATTCGTCTTATTGACAAGACATATTTCCGGGATTATAGGGGTCGCACGCTCATGGTGTAAAGCGATCTGCCTCGACTTATCTCGCAACTTTGTTAAACGCTAATTACACCAACTTTTATATTAATTAACTCGCCCGAGAGAATCGACAACTATCGCTCACACCTGCATTAATCCCATGGAAATTACTAGAACGTTACTCGAAATCTGCAGCTACGAGCTTAATAGACTCTATCAATTTTCTTCTCGCAACAATTTCCTCGCGAAAATGTTTAAATAACCGTGTTATAAACTTTCGAGGAGCGAAACACGCACTTTAGACGCTGATGGTGAAGATAATGCTGCGCTCGCTGTGCAGAAAATTGTGGAGAAATTCAAGGATAAGTTGACGGTTTTAAATTACTCGATTACGGAGTTGAAAATTTATATGTATTAAACGTGGATGTATTTTTTTATTAAGAAAATATCGATGTTAAATATTTCAAATTTGTTCCTGGCATGTAATATCGATATTCTCTTACTTTTACTAATTTTTTTAATCTTTATACAGGTAGTAGGTTAATTTTCATTCCAATACTTATAATATTTCCAACCTTCCACCTTTAATACACCCGTTTTATTAATTAAACATTGTAAGAACAGAGAATAATAGAATACGCGATATAAAAATGTATATACACAAAATGAAATATTTTCAAACTGTCGAGTTCCACGTTCATTTTATTTGTTAATTATTTAACCACAAAAATCAGAACAAACCACAGAATGGAAAATGAATGTACATCGTGTCCCAATTATACGATCTATTATCGTAACAATAACACTAATGATACAGTTATATACAATATACAAAATATAATAGGAAAATAAATATCTCATATTTTTCTTCATTGTTATAGCTAAATATTTAACGAATGAATATAATATAATTAACGTATTGTTTACCGGTCATTTTTCTCAGAGTTTATCTCATGTCCCAGCTTATTGTCTCAAAATTGGACGTGGAAATGAAATTTCTTTCAAAATTTCTATTTTACAATAAAGTAGACACAACTTGACAGATTTTATTAGTTAAAGAATGCATTAATCGAACGAAGTTGTCGAGTTTACTCGTGACCGGTGAACAAGGCGACTTTTCTATCGATACACGCATAAAAGTGCAATAAAGAACACAAAGCTCGAGACTCGGAAAATTCCGCAAAGTTGGCAAACACGTGGTAAACGGATCCGCTAATTGGTAGAAAGAGTTATCAGTTTCCTCGTGGAATAACGGAATATCTCACCCGTTCTTATCGTTCTTCCTCTCTCGATTGAAGCCCGACCGAAAACTGTTGGGACCCGCTTCCGTTGTCTCTCTTTCCACCCTGCCGGTTAACCCCGTCGAATAGCGTTTCGCTCGTCGAACACGGACAGTGGTGCACACGGCCGTTTCGAACCGGGTGCTCCGCGAGCGGGTCGCGCGACTTAGACGGCCTTGTTAGATCGGAATCATTAAAACGAGAATGCTCGAGGAGGCCGTGATTGTGTGGGTGGCTGGCACACGGTCGCGCGCGCTGGGAAAAAAGGAGGAAAAAAAGGAAGGAGGAAAAAGAAAAAAAAAAAAAAAACACGTAGCGCGGAGGCAACTCGTTGGCTTTCGTCTCGAGCTGCGGGCAATAAACACTCTTTTTCCCGGGCAAACAATGCAGTGACACGGGGCGAAAAATTAACGAGGCGCGGGCCGAATTCAAACTCATCTCCATCCCTCTGTTCCCTCTTCGCCTTGTCGCCCCACGAATCGCCGGGGAATGTGTACCGGTCCTCCCCGTCATCGGGACCTACGCGTCCCGATAGGGGTAGCTGACCACCCTTTGGACATTCCACCTCTCAGTCCTTCGTAAATCGATCGTTCATTCAACTTCCGATCACCTCGCGAGTGGATTTCGACTTGCAGTGGATGTTAAACTCCGATTTGCAATTTTCTGCGAATATTATTTGTTGGTATCGACGGATTTTTTAGGCTTTTCTAGTCTCAGTTTGCACACTACAGTTAGCTCTGGGATATTTGTACGAGTGGAATCGACTGGGATCGAATAGAAGTCGCTATTAGATAAGCCTAAATTTTATGTAGGAATATTAGGTGGGAAACAACGACTCTTTAAATGCTTCATATACGAATTAAATACACTTGATGAGATTGGGAAATATTATTTTATTTCGTTAAGTTGAACTAGAGAATTGAAGCTGAAAAGGAATATATTAGGTCGTCCCATAAATTCGTTCCGGTTTTTACTTTTACCATTTAAAATTATACGTCGAATAAACCTTTAAATATTATGAGAAAATTTAGTCGCCCTTTTCTTCTACGACTTCTTCCTATTTCGTTGACAAAGATGTTATTCATCGATATAGTTTATAAATTGTAACGAGGAATGTAAATATCACCACGAATGAACTTATGGGACGATCTAATATATATATTTTTTTTAATATTGGATTTTTATTGATAGGATTGATTTATAAAACTTATCTCATGACATACAATGCAGAGAAATATTTACCAAAGTCAAAGAAGGGCTTGAAATAAATGACGAGTATAACTCGTCATTGAGTGTTAAGGGGTTAATAATAAAAGTCATTTATTAAGATTATATTTTAATTCTTAAAGTCTGACAAAACACTCACTAACACTTGATAGAAAATAATGGACTAGCTCGTATTTGATCGCCCTTGATAAAACCTTGCACTTCGTCTTTTTTCATACTCATACTCTCTTCTTCGATCATGTTTTTCCACGTATCATGAACATTCGATCGTATTTCTAGATTCTTTATTCTGCACTCGCATTCGTCATACATATACCCGTTCATCCGATCTTCTGGTACGCGGTCTCTTTCATCCGTTTCTTGAAAGTAAGACCACACACCCATTCGTTCTGCTATCACTCATAATACTATTTCTGTTTTCTTATCTATTTCATCAGTTCGTNATTCGTTCTGCTATCACTCATAATACTATTTCTGTTTTCTTATCTATTTCATCAGTTCGTGATACTAACAATGACGACTTAAAATCATGTAGATTTAATCAACTCATGGTTTTATTTGTTTTTTAAATATTTAGTTTTCTTTACCCGTAAATCTGACGGGTCACCATAAAGATAGGTATTTAAAAGCGTCCGTAAATATGGAGTTAACATTTTCGCTTCGAGTACCGCTTATTGGCAGTGGCCACGCCACAACTTCCACTTGCAGTTAATAAAACAAATAATTGCAAAATATCTGCATAATAATGTAATTCAGCATCAAATCAGACTGGTTGACAACCCCATGAGGTTGACAGATCGGCATTTTCTTTTTGTAAAAAATGCAGATGTGTCGTCTGTAGAAATGTCATGTGTAAAAATGATAAAAGATCCGACTCACGATACGAGTGTAAAAAGTGAGATATTGGCTTATACGTAGATCCGTGCTTCAAAATTTATCATACGAACTTATACTACTAATCATTTCATATTAATATAATAACTTGTTACGGACCATAATTAATTCATAATTACAATATTACTTGTAACTTTGTAAGTTGTAAATATTTCCATACCAAAGATGTAAATTATACTCGTTATATTGTAGCAAAGATTGTTTTATTTAACAAAATTGTTATTTAAGCAATTAATACAGCAACAACGCATATTGTACGTATTCACGGCCCACGAGGCCGTTCATGGAAAGTACTTCAGGGATTGGACAGCCGAAGCGAAAGAATTAAAGATGACAAGGAACTCGAAGTTCCGTGGCCTTCAAATCTATAACATATTTCTGTCTTTATCGAAAACAGAAGCGTTTGCCGAGGTCTAGTGTGGATTTTCAGCAATAACACCTGTGGGTACAGTCTAGAATCTTGGCCGTAAATCACGATTGCTATCGCAGAGGATCAGTTTAGATTAAGCTACGACTTTTGGCTTGGTATTATTCTCGCACCAGGCCAAGCGTGTTCACCGGTACTCTCGAACGGGACACACTGGTCTCATATCTGGACGAGGCTATCGGCGAAACTATTAATTTGTGTTCAGAGGGTATAACCTGTCCGACCCCTGTGCCAGGGCTAGGTGGCCCCCGTTGCATATTGTAATTAAATTTCGGATCGATGGGTGTCGCTGCACCGAGCCTAACTCGCGGGACAGGGTCCCAGTTTTTAATTGATTTCCTTCGGACCAATACCCTGCTTTTATTTTCAATCCTCGAATGCTGGAGTTCAGTTTCAGGTGGTGAGTCGTCTGAGCTTGCGATTAGCGATTGGTAATTAACGATTGTCTTATTGACGGTTCATTCTTTTGTTGTTAGAATTTTATACCTAGAATCTTGCTATGATATTTAATTACAGCAACCACTTGTCTAACTTCGAATGGTGATTGTACGTTAAAGAAGTCTTTTGTTATTCAGTTTAAGAGTATCACAGTCGATTATTTATTCTATGCGATTATATATCCTAAGGCGATTTTACAATTACACAGGTCGAATGCTAGATTTATACCAGAAAACATAATCTCACAATATCCATGTGTAACTTCGAATGGTGATTGTACGTTAAAGAAATCTTTTGTTATTCAGTTTGAGAGTATCACAGTAGATTATTTACCCTATGCGATTATATATCCTAAGGCGATTTTACAATTACACAGGACGAATGCTAGATTTATACCAGAAAACATAATCTCACAATATCCATGTCTAACTTCGAATGGTGTTTGTACGTTAAAGAAGTCCTTTGTTATTCAGTTTGAGGGTACCACAGTAGATTATTTACCCTATGCGATTATATATCCTAAGGCGATTTTATAATTACACAGGTCGAACGCTAGATTTATAGCAGAAAACATAATCTCACAATATCCATGTCTAACTTCGAATGATGATTGTACGTTAGAGAAATCTTTTGTTATTCAATTTGAGAGTACCACAGTAGATTATTTACCTTATGCGATTATATATCCTAAGGCGATTTTATAATTACACAGGTCGATTGCTAGATTTATACCAGAAAACATAATCTCACAATATCCATGTCTAACTTCGAATGATGATTGTACGTTAGAGAAATCTTTTGTTATTCAGTTTGAGAGTACCACAGTAGATTATTTACCCTATGCGATTATATATCCTAAGGCGATTTTATAATTACACAGGTCGAATGCTAGATTTATAGCAGAAAACATAATCTTACAATATCCATGTCTAACTTCGAATGGTGATTGTACATTAAAGAAATCTTTTGTTATTCAGTTTGAGGGTACCACAGTCGATTATTTACCCTATGCGATTATATATCCTAAGGCGATTTTACAATTACACAGGTCGAATGCTAGATTTATACCAGAAAACATAATCTCACAATATCCAGTGTCCTCTAGACAGTGTCGACTTCTTACCCTACAGGATTCTACACTTTCCGACTATTGCAGATCATTAATCAGTGAACAATCGCCTCGTTTCTCACGAATCTAATCTTCAACCTAATCTTCGTTTCCTTCAACAGATTTCCACCGATTCTATGGCGTAGAATCCCTCCATAATCGTGACACGTAATTCAAAGCGACTTCTACTTTCCACACATCTCATAGTACTTGCGTTTGCTCTAATCCTCGCTATCGCGGATACCAGTGTTTCTAATCCAAATATATCGATAAAATTTCGTCGGAAAGATGGGAAATTGCGATTGCCTATTCACTGGCGCAGTAAACACTCCATATCTGGCCGTAACTCTGTAGCACGAGCGGCTGTATCAGTCCCTCAGCTCGTAGCGCAGACGATCGTTGGCTGAGGTTAAAGACCACGTAACCGAACGGTTTACGAGAGCTACCACGCGGTGTTTCGATTTGCTCGAACAATGGAGGTCGAAGTTGGAGTATCTGGCGGAATTGCCAGCGGAAGAGGGCGAAAAACACGACGGTTCGCGAAGGATTCGCCGGAGATAAGCGATAACGTAGTTGGGAGCTAGGCTGTTCCTAGGCTGTTTGGCCCTGTTTCGCGACACGGATCCGCGAACCTTTGAAGACAGAGCCGAGTATATCCGAGGAGATGTAAGAAGATCGTACCGACGATGTAGTTGGGCCCGCAGATATAGGTTGCTGGGCTCTATATATCTTTATCTCGGTCGGGATTGCATTGTTAGCACGGAGAGCATTGTTTGAACGGTGACGCGAGGCCTCAGGCGACCAATCAGCGTTCGCGCTAGCCGTGCCTTATCAAAGATTTCTACCACCTCCTGGAGGGCTTAAATCAACCCTTTCCAAACCTCTCTCTCTCTCTCCTACTCTCTCTTGCTCTCATCCGTCTATCGCTTTCTCTGGCTCGTGCAACTTCGTTTCCGTGGCAGCAGGAGTAGCGAACTGTGGTACCCGCAAAAACTGATCGACCCTAATTGTCAATCCTTAGCCAGTTTGTAACGAGCTCGCCACCCTGCACGACTGGCTTCGACGTTTTTACCTAGATTCGTTAGGATCATCCGATCAACCGCTGCTCCCTTTCGGCCCGTTCTGTTTCTGTCGGTTCTTATCGCGTCCCGGACCGAGTTTGCTCCAATTGTAACTGGCGCGTTTAGTCTCTCTCTTTCTCTCTCTCACTCTCTCTCTTCTCCCCCTTTTTTCTCTCTCGCCGTTGACGTTGCTGAAACACCGCTCGTATTCGTTCGGCGTGTGATTAGTGGGATCTGGGTTTCTAGTTCCACGCTTGGGTTTGCTTCATAGGATGCAACCGGGAGGATCGATCTGTCCAGTTCTTTCATCGTTATTCCAGTCTTTCCACGATACACTTTTTCCTCTTAACGTTTCACTCGACCGTTTAATCCGTGTTGTTCGTTTGCTCCGAAATCCAGAGCTCCTCTAGGCTCTGGCCAACCGGAACATCCTTCCTATCGTCTTCTCTCTTGTCTTCGTATTTACCTGGCACGATTAGCCCTGTCCTGGACCGTGATCCACCAGAAGTTTCCCTTTTCGTCTGTACCAGGGTGTCTGTCGATTGCCATTTCATGCTTCGCGCTATTTTCTTCACCGGAGTGCATCAGAAGGTTCGTTTCTTTTGTCCTGAAACCAGACTCTTCTGGATTCTTGCGAAGCGGGTGATCAATCTAGGGTATCTATTGCGATCAAAGATACCTATAACGAGATTATTTCTGAGGAGATGTACAGACTGTGAGATTTGGTGTGTTGCACTTTCTAGAACATTCGCTGTAGAACGTACCAGTTAATTATCCAATGATTATAACATAAGCAAAGCGATAAAATGTGCTACAAGACCGTATTAGGTTTGTTGATGTGTGTGAGTAATCACACGATGAATCGTCAATTGTTTTTCCGGAATTTTCCTACGTTCGAAGTTGCTTGAAAGTCGCAACCACGTGTTGCCATTACAAAGAATTAAATCTAAAATATTCGCGTTTTAAAATCTAATAACTGTAGCTAGTGCGATAGTCATATAGTTTCATTTTATTTACCACAGTTTTTCATCTTTTGTAGATTTTTTTTTCACGCTGTATCCTGTTCACTACCAAGATCCGTTCTATTTTGTAGATAATTAAATCAAGATTTATTTGCGAATATATCCGTTGTGATATGATTTATCTGAGTTATTTTACATATAGAATAGAATTATCGACTGCTATCTTCTCCTGAATATTTTCTATGAATTTTTAAGGAAAAGTTACGATAGAGACTATGTCACACAGCACTGCACCTTTAACAATTTAACCTAATCTTCCCTTAGAAGCTTATAATATAGTAGCTTCTCAAATCGAATTCTCATTTACTCTTCGACTCATTTGTTCAGATGAAAAGTTCTCAAATCGAATTCTCATTTACTCTTCGTCTCCAGAGATTATGTCATACTGTCCCCTTAACAACCCTTTTCCTAGAAGCTTATCATATAGTAGCTTCACAAATCGAATTCTCATTTATTCTCCGTCAGAATAAATTATACACAGAAGCATCCTCAGATCGGAAAGAAAAGATCTTCGTCGTTTTTTTCCTCTGATTCAGGGAAACTCGGATAAAATAGTGGCGGCCATTACACTCTGCACGCCTAACCCAATATCTAGGCCCAGAAAACTTGAGGTATTCCAGCTCGTCGGGATCCCTGTTTAAGCACGTCTCTTCCTAAGGTCACGTCTCGGTTTCCCGCGGTACAATGAACCCCGTGCATCGTCCCGATACAGAGCCACTTCGCGTGCCAGAGAGAATAAAAGTGTTGCCGATGCATAAACCGCCGCCTCCGCCATTGTTCTCCGGCCGTAGAGATGGCTAACTAGGCGGTTATTGTGGCTGTCGTGGAAAAAATATCGACGCAAGTCGCAGACCTGGCTTTTGTCGCGCTTCCATCCCCGTCGAGGGTTCGAGGGTGTTATTGTGCCTCGCTCTTTATCGGTTTTGGGGGTAGCTCACGCTCGGGAGGAGCTCGTTGGCCCGTCTTCGGGAGAACTGACTCGCTTCGTCGAGACGTGGGTGTTATCAACCTTTCCAGGGTGCTCTTCTGATCCCACGTGTCAGGATTCTTGGTATATTCGTAAATAACGAAAGTTCATCGCGATATATCGAGTTCGAGACACTAAATTTTTAAGTTATTTCAATTTTTGTCTCAAAGCAATTGGCCTGTGTTTGACACCAATTTTTTGTATTTCTTCCAATTTTTATTTCAAAACATTTAGTCTATGTTTGATATTAAATTTATAATTTGTCCTAATTTTTGTTCGAATGCATTTGATCTGTGTTTAATACCAGATTACAAATTCGTTTCAATTCTTGTTCCAAAACATTTGGCCTATGGTTGACACCAAATTTTTTGATTTGTTCCAATTTTTGTTTCAAAGCATTTAGTAGTCTATGTTTGATATCAAATATCTAATTTGTTCCAATTTTTGTTTCAAAGTATTTGACCTGTATTTAATACCAGATTCCAAATATGTTTCAATTTTTGTTTCAAAGCACTTGGCCTGTATTTGATACTAGATTCCAAATTTGTTTCAATTTTTGTCCCAAAACATTTAGTCTATATTTCACACCAGATTCCAAATTTGTTTTAATTTTTGCTGCAAAGCACTTGGCCTATGTTTAATGCCAAATTTTTAATTTGTTCCAATTTTTGTTCCAAAGCACTTAGTGTATGTTTGACACAATATAGTGGAATTATACTTCTGTTATACTTTGGAACGGGTTATGTTTGCCTTTTTGGTGAGTTTCAAGCGTCTCAGATTGATGGTAATGAACTGTATTTACAAGTGGTTAACCAGGATTTTTGTCTCGAAGTTAGGCTCTTCATATTTCTACTTCTTGGCTTGACTTATTGTCTCTTTGGCGAACGAGGAACAGATATGTTGATTCTTTCGCTAGTTTCTAGCGTTCCTGTTTGACGATATCAAGAGATTTCCAGTACTAAGCTGCAATACTAAGTTGGTAGAGTTTTTATACCACACTTTGGTGGTTTATACTGTTTTCATGCAGGTAGTTCTATAGAAGTTCTTCATTTGATCCTTCCCTATTAAAACTGCAACATTTCCTTCTGATCTGGTCTGTTCTCTTACATCCCTATAATACATGGTCACTTCTTAGACGTCAATCAAGATTTCTTTATGAAGTATTTATGGATAACTTCGCTGTATCCAGACTTCATTCTGATTATCATAGTATTTACCAAAATATTCCAACCATGTAAAATCACGTTCGATTTGAGATCATGCGATCTCTTTCTGCTAATATATATCATTCCGAAGTTAACCCAGATGTATTCGGAATTATTTTGTACGCGATAGCAACTCCGGATTGCACGTGTTTCCGATGAAAAACGTGACCCCGGGACCTAACTCGGCAACTTACGGTCCACGGTCTTTTCCAAAGATATTAATCCGAGGTCTTTGGCGGAATATTCGAGTGTTAGAGCTGGTCTATGGCTTTGATACCGAGTATCGATTAGAATTTCAATTATGATTCCGCGGAGGTCGAGTGAACAAAGCCGGAATGTGCGTGTAATAGACGAAGGGAATGCACGGCATCCTTATACGTTCCATGAAAGCTAACGAGCGTCTTGCGCGCTTTAAAGTAGGTTAATGAATTTATTATTTCGCGACACGTGTAATAATTATTGCGATTATCGAACCGATTTGCAAGCTCCTTCGACAGGAAAATTATCAAGGAGAGATTGCAGTTGTGGTCTGATCCTCATTGCGTTTCGTTTCAGAGGAAAGATAACCTTCGTTTTCCTTTTCTTTTTGTTTTTTTTTCTAGAAAGAGAGGGAGAGAGAGAGAGACACGATGGGGGTGTCGGACTCGCTGGTACATCCCTGGCAATATACGATGTCCAGGAAAATGTGTCGATGCTTTGGTAGATTTATTGCGTCGAGAGCGGTATAGATCATATTGGAGTCTGGAGAGAAAAGTGGCGGGATTTGAAATTGAACTTTTCGAGGGAAGTAAGCTCGAGAAATTAAATTAAACTTTCGTCGAAAGCAGCAGGTTTCATTTCAACTTTGTTGATCATCCCTCGATGATAAGTCGCGTTTCATTTACAATTAAAGAGGGGAGAGAATATTAAAAATATCCTCCACCCAGAACTTTTATCTTTCCCGTCCCCCTTCGCTCTATTCCGAGTTTATATTAATCATTTAAAAAAATACCGCCAAGGTAGACGGTGAGGGGTCTTGGAAATTTCTCAGAAATTCAACCGGTTGTGAAATAACTCGACTGGCAATTGAATTTTTACGATTCCACAGCCTAACACCCTTTTCCGCCATGTTTGCCTCGTGATCCTAACAAATTATGCGAATAAAGTAGTATATAGATACAATTTTTTGATAATTCATCGTCCAGAATTTTCTTATTAAAATAATACGAATCTACGTGTGATAAATTCTTCATTTACAATTCGACAGATAATTATAGACAAATTACAAATAAAATTATATCTCCTTTAACCCTTTGAATCACGATTTAATTAAGAAGTTTAAACTTTGCATAGAAGAATCGTTTGTATATCTTTACTTTATTTGCAATAATATTGTACAAATTTAAGGATCAAGGTGTTAGAATACGTCAAACACTCTCAGTCACCGTCTTTTTAACTCAGGTGACGAATACGAAGCAATATTTGGATCAGAAGCAACTATATTCGAAGCATCAAAATGAAACACACTTGACCATTTATTCCTCCATAAACGAGTTTAGAAAAATACGAGAAAATTTTCGAATTGTTAAATCGCAAACAAATCTTCGAGCGGAGAGCACGAAAGACGGGCATCTAGGTTCGTCATTGCGGTTCAACTGCTTCTATACATTCTACTGCACATTCTGCTATACATTCTACCATTGCAAAGCCAATTCGAATACCACTGGAATCAAAGAACCAATCCGGCAGCAACCCCCTCGACCCGCCGCTCGGAATCGCGGGAATCGTGCCCTTCGCGAGTGTTTATCGAGAATTTAGGGGCGCTGTGGAGAAACCGGCGGCATAATGCTAGCCGTTCCGCGAAATCCTTGGATCAGCGCATGCACCGGAACATATCGCGGTACAAGGGAACAAAGCGGTGTTCACCACCCGCGAGAAAAGGGCCGCGAAAACTGGGCCCGGTTACGGAAGAAAGAACGAGAAAGGAAGGAAAGGTAAATCGAAGAAACGGGGGTGAAAGGAGACATATCAAGGGGTTGCGATAACAGCGAAAAATCGGGGGTTGGTTTAGCGGAAACAGGGGGTTGCTTTGTCCGATTCGCGAAAAAGGAAATTGTCGGCGCGTAAAATATTTTCCTCCGGCTAATCCGGGCTCGCGAACACGCGAAAATCTGCTCGCGAAACGTGCAAAACGGGGTTGAGACAGAGGAAGCGTGGAAAATCGATGGATGGTTTTGCGTTCGGCGAAGTTTTTACATCGAAACGAGCCAGTTTCGTAGGAAGTTTCGGAGTTGGATGGATACGAGACAATGGCCGGTGATCGAGGAACCTCGCGACCCTAGATGCATCTAGGTTATGTCTTCGTCTTTCGATCGAGTTTGCTTAGCACTTGGCTCTTCTTTTTTGATATATCGCATATTGGCTCGCGTTGCGAGTGCTTCTTCGCTATTGGACATCCTGCGCTGGTCGTTCACTCTCTTTCATGCGTTTTGGGGTTGCTCGGGTGAGTTCCCTTGGCTGGTTTCCTTCTCATCGAACAAAGACGAAACAATTTGCCTGGTTCTTCATTGTCATTGCCGGAGTAATGACCGATACTCGAAGGAATTCTATTTGTGTGTCAGGATACGAGTCTTCAGTGTCAGGGTTAGGTTCTTCTCGTGATTTTCGTCTCTTTAACGCTAGATTTATGGCATCTGTCAATTATACGATATTAACAGATTTAACCCGTTTGCATCATCGCTCTGAAAGAAGTCTTCCAAGACGTTTCAATGAAATTAATTGTAACAAACGAATTCTTACTTATATTTGATCCAGAAATTATTCATATTTTAAAACATCATTCTATGTGATGCTATAGTACAAATATTTATTCTTTTACATAGTTATGTGATACATAAGTTTAAAATAGGCAAGCAACAGATATTGAGTGAGAGTAGAAATTCACAGATTTTCCTTTATGAATCTAACGTTGTTTTTTTCAATGGTAAATAAGGAATCGTATAATAATTAACATATAAAATTATTTAATTTCATTATCTCGTATATTGTTTTATTATTTTAAATTTGACATACTAATTAACGTGGGTGTTCGAAATTCGATAGCGACTGAGAGTCGCCTCTAGAGTGCAAAGGGTTAAGTTTGTCAATATTGCGATTGTTTTCAAAATAAACCAATAGCTTGTTTTTTAAAGAAAATATGTGGTTTTCTTTAAAATAAATCTGACGGGAGTCCGTAGAAATAGGTATACAAAAAACCCCATAAACCTAGTGTTAAAGTGGATGACGAAGAACAATGGTCTACTGAGAATCGAATATTTTTGCTAACCTTCGTCAGAATTAACGATTGGGTAGTTCAGAGACGTGTCTAATCTTCGAGGTACATTTTCACGTTTATAAGAAGAGAATGGGACAGAAGAGGGAAGTTGGAGGAAGCTTCGGAGACCTGTTAGAGGAGGATATTCATCTGCGTGTCATCTCGGTTATTCCTTTATCCGTAAACGCAAAAGTTCAGGCGCCGGTCCGTTTGGAAAAATAAGGGTATCCATTTTTATCCCGTGGACAGTCGGGCCGTGAAATCTCGTTTGTTATTCGGGGAAAAAGAAGGTAGATTTTAATCTTAGAGAAAAGTCTGACATATTTTTTAAGCAGGTTCATCGTCTTTTAATTGTTATTTATTCTACGTTAACTGATTATTCGTTGATTCTGGTTTATATCACGAGGAACGTCGTCATATCGATCGTAGAGTTCATTAATCACCATCTTCTCAAGCATAGAATACTTTACAGATAGAAATAGCCTCAATATCGTAAACGTACTTCGCCAATCATACCATTTTCTTGATTAGAAATAGAGATAGCCCAAAAATCATGCGCTTACTTCATCAAACACGATCTTCTCAATCAAAGAACGCTTTAGAAATAGAAATAGCCTCAAAATCGTACACGTACTTCGTCAATCATACCATCTTCTCAATTATAAAATATCTTAGAAATAGAGATAGCCCAAAAATCGTGCGCTTACTTTGTCAATCACCATCTTCTCAATTATAAAATACCTTAGAGATAGAGATAGCCTCAAATCGTACAAGTACTTCGTCAATCACCATATTCTCAATAATAGAGCACCACAGACATAGAAATAGTGTCAAAATCGTACACGTACTACGTCAATCATCATCTTCTCGATTATAAAATATCTTAGAAATAGAGATAGCCCAAAAATCGTGCGCTTACTTCGTCAATCACCATCTTCTCAATTATAAAATACCTTAGAAATAAAGATAGCCCAAAAATCGTGCACTACCTCGTCAATCATATCATCTGCTCAATTATAAAATATCTTAGAAATAGAGATAGCCCAAAAAAGATGCGCTTACCTCGTCAATCACAATCTTCTGAATCCTAGAACACCTTACTGAATATTGTCTCAAAGTTGTCCACATAATTCGTCAATCATACCATCTTCTCAATTATAAAATACCTCAGAGATAGAAATAGACCCAAAATCGTGCACTTACTTCGTCAATCACCATCTTCCCAATTATAAAATACCTTAGAAATAGAGATAGCCCAAAAATCGTGTGCTTACTTCGTCAATCAGCATCTTCTCAATTATAAAATACCTTAGAAATAGAGATAGCCCAAAAATCGTGTGCTTACTTCGTCAATCAGCATCTTCTCAATTATAAAATACCTTCGTAAATATTGTCTCAAAGTTGTCCACATAATTCGACAGTCACTCAATTGTCAGCTTTGTAAAATATCTTAGAAATAGAGATAGCCCAAAAATCGTGTGCTTACTTCGACAATCAGCATCTTCTCAATCCTAGAACACCTTCGTAAATATTGTCTCAAAGTTGTCCACATAATTCGACAGTCACTCAATTGTCAGCTACAGTCACATCCCAAAAAACGATCCTAGAACTCGCAATTTCTGAACATCTCCTCATCCCTGCTACATCACTTCAACACATCTCGCGAACATTCACTTCCAGCCCTAAAATCGCGCACATAATTACTCGAATCGTCAGTCACTGGGTTGTCAGCTACAGACTCGTCTCGAGACACCAGGCCCAACATCGGACAATCTTTTAACGCGGGAGGAAGAAGAGGTTTGTCATAGGAATAGGATTTCCTGGAAGATTTCGTTTCGTGGGGCGAAAAAACGAAACGAAGAGGGTTTGGAGGAAGGAAAAAGAGAGAGTGAAGGACAAATGACAGGGTAATGCTTCCTGAATGAAGATGAACCAAGCTTAGGGGTGCTAGGCCATGCAAGGGTAGCCTATGGAAGGTGTGCAGCTCGATTCCAGCCAGCGTTTTCGCGTCCCAGCGAGGTCACGATGGCAATTAACGTTCTTGACCCAGTTCGTTTATTTATCGACATTGTTGCTGTCCGAAAACGCAGAATAATGAAACGGTTTTTAGCCGGCGTTACAGGGAAACTTTGTTTTTAACTGCTCCGGCTGCGCGCTTTCACCGCTTGGCCCGGCTTTTTCGCAGCGGATTTTCCAGCGACAAAGGAAGTTGTTAACGAAAATCTATCCGCGATACGTAAACATTCCCGGAATCCTGTTTTGCGCCGGCAAATTAAGGTCGTATTGGAATTTTTAATATCTCGCCTTCGACTCCAGCTTCCTGGCGACACGGCAAATTTAGCGTCGCTGGGATATCTGTTCCGAGGGAGTTGAAGATCGTTGGTATTTCTCTGGCGGAGAATTCGTTAAAAATATCGATACTGATTTCGTTAAAAAATCTAGTTAAAAAAATAAATAAACGAAAAAAGAGGAAAGAAAATTATTTGGAGAAAGAAAAGTAATTAACTCGGCGATTTTTTCGTTAGAGATAAATAGGAATTTGAGGAGTTATTGCCATAAGATCGACGATATTTTTGAAACTTTTAAGATTTAGAACCTGTAATTTAGGGAAAGAAAGATAATTAACCCTTTGCACTCGGCGATTTTTTCGTTAGAGATAAATAGGAATTCGAAGAACTTTTGCCACGAGATCGACGATATTTTTAAAACTTTTAAGATTTGGAATTTGGAATTTGGGGAAAGAAAGATAATTAACCCTTTGCACTTAGCGATTTTTTCGTTACAGAAAGATAGGAATTTAAAGAGTTTTTGTCATAAGATAGACGATATTTTTGAAAGTTCTAAGATTTAGTACCTGTAATTTAGAGGGAAAAAAATAATTAACCCATTGCAATCGACGATTTTTTCGTTACAAATAAATAAGAATTCGAGGAGTTTTTGCCATAAGATCGACGATATTTTTAAAACTTTTAAGATTTAGAATCTGTAATTTGGGGAAAGAAAGATAATTAACCCTTTGCACTCGGCGATTTTTTCGTTACAAATAAATAAGAATTCGAGAAGTTATTGCCATAAGATCGACGATATTTTTCAAACTTTTAAGATTTTGTATTATTTTACTTCGACATTGCACGCATCGATGGCTAATTTCGAATTTAATATACATCAATTAAGAGTCTTTAGAATTTGATTATGCTACGATTGAGGCTAGTCTCTCGAGTGCAAAGGGTTAATAAACATTTCTCGTCGCTGTCGTAAATATGGCCAGGGTTCCCAGAATGATCGTTTCAATTCTCAGAAGAGGGGGCGCCACTAGAGACGAGTACAAAGGGCGAATGTCGTGAGATTAACGTCCATTGCGAAGCGTCGAATGTTTCTCGCAGATATTGGAACGCGTGTCGGGTTAAACGATGCAAACTTGACGCGCGGTTCGAAGAGGAATCGCGTGGGAAGCAGGAAAGAGAGACGCCTGTTTCGTTTGACGGGTTATTGGCACTCGAAGCCTCGCGCTCGCTGTCTTTCTCGAATTTTCCCCTCGCGATCGATTTTTGATTATCGTCCGCTTCTTCCGCCAGCCAATCGCGCCGTCGTCGTGGAATGCAATTCCTCACGGCCCCGATGGAAATCGCTAACGATCCGCCGGCCAGCGAATTATTCTCCAATCTGTAGTCACAGCTTGTTCTGACCTGTTCCTCGCGCTTTCGCTCTTGCCACCGGTTATTCCTAAACACTGGCAGCTCAACAATTCCTCCCATTTCCATTTCTGCCGAGAGAGTCTGTCACTCGACGAATCGATTGCCCGCGGAGAACAGGAATTATTTAAAATGTATCAAATACGAAGCTTTGGAAAAGTCGAAAAGTGCTGTTTATTACTCTGGTTTTGCGTTAATACGTGAATTAGTATATTTTTTTCTTGTGTGGTTGTAATAATGTTCTAATTTATTTCTCTCAATCGTCTCTTAATGATCTTTAACCCTTTGATTAGTGTGTCTCAATATCACAAACGCAAAATTTCTGAACGCTTATAGGCAGTACAGCACAGTAGTCAAACGGTTAAAAGGATAAAAAATATTTATAAGATAGTTAAAAGGCTATTTGAATCTTTGTGCTCTATCGTAAATATGTTTTCCATATCAAAAAAGACAAGTAGGATTGGGAAACTATATGAAAAAATATTTTAACTTTTTTTTTGTATACCATAAATTCATAATCACATTTTTTGAAAAAGTTTGCCCGTAGCGTAAGGGTTAATGGTCTACATCTGAATCGTTTCTTAATAATCTTATTTTACTTCTTGTTTACTCTAAGTTGTTCATTCCTGAATTCTTCTTGTTAATCATCTGAATTCCTCATCGACTTTGGTCAGACTAACCTTTTGTTATACATTTGGTAATTTAGGTCCCTAAAACGTCATACTTATCAGATATCGAGGAAGACCAGGATAGGTTAATGAGTATTCAACACGTTTATGGGCCATATCCAAGATGTTTTAACGTTCTTCAGGAGATCATTGTAAATCTAGGCTGAAATCCAACAAATACCAAATCAACATTTGGAGAAATAATTAAAAATTACTGAATCTTGGCCTGATAAAAAAAATCAAACATGTAGTCATGTTATAACCATTATGTGTCTAGTTCTTCATTGTGGTCAACCACGTTGCTATTAATTAATTCTTCTTTAAATCAGTTCCTAAGATAAAGAAGGCGTATCATCTACGAATCATTTCGTATAACAATTCCAGACAAAGAGGACAAGAGTATAATAGACTTTCGCGTAGCTTCCATCTTCAGAAAAGGTAACTATATCTACCACTCGTGACCTCCTTGAAACCATTCAATTCTTCGTGGACATTCGTCATACAGGAAGTAGGTAACTAGTAATTTTCACTCATAGACATTGAAACAGACGTTATCGAATTTTCAAAATACATTTTGGGTCAGTCTTTGCACCCAAATGATATCCCTACTTAATTCTTTGTGCTCGAAGAATTTTTTTGTAATAACAACAGCAACATGAACTTTTTTTCATATCTTTGTATTCACACTGACTCTATTAATAGTGATCCAAAGAAATAAGTGTTTGGGTTAGGTTATTGGATTATTTCAAGTATAGTTATTTTTAATATATATATATCATTTCGTATTCGTTATTTAGGTTATGATATTAAAACAAATGCAAAGGGCTCACCTTTTTCCTATACACGCTATACTCCCTTAATGCTAAATTTACGGGACCCGTCAATTTGACGGATGGGTTGCTTCAATTATACGATATTAACAGATTTAATTAACTTATATTAAGTCTGTTAATACTGCGATTATTTTCAAATTATACCCATCGTTTCTTTTTAAAGAAAATATGTAGTTTTATTACCCTAAATCTCACCGGTGCCCGTAGAAATAGGTATACAAAATACCCCTGTAAACCTAGTGTTAAAGTACCACGAATTTTTAATAAAATTTTTTATAACAGTATATAATATATAATCCAATATAATATAATATACAGAGTATATTATACATTATACCCTAAAACAAGAAAATTCATCATATTTAAAGATTCTGAAAAATCCCTCGCGACTTCCTCCTCGACCCTCACCCCATTTCCACCCCTTCGAAATTCCTCGCGTCTCAATTTCGCGATATTCGAACCCCGTCGATCCATTTCCGCATTAGCCCGGCGATTTTAATTCGGCGATCGTTCTCGCAAACGATCGTGAAACGAGACCGATCGGACCCGGACGACGACGGAGAAATAATTTTCGGTCAGATTTCGCCGGGGACTTTAATTAAACGTCGCGCGGAGTTTACTTCCATTGATCTGGCCTGGGAGCACTTTACCATACTTTACGAGGAGCAGCTTTCAATAGCCCATCACCTCGGGTGGCTACTCATCGGCGTGGAAAGTATATTCGAATACCTTTAATGCGCTCTGAAGGAAAATCGATGCACGCTGGACGGGCGAAAAGAGGCCCCGACCCCCTTTCCACCGACCCCTC
This sequence comes from Euglossa dilemma, assembly GCA_002201625.1. Lineage (NCBI taxonomy): Eukaryota > Metazoa > Arthropoda > Insecta > Hymenoptera > Apidae > Euglossa > Euglossa dilemma. The sequence goes on along the minus strand of NIJG01000079.1, from coordinate 336,568 downwards.
TGTCCCCCTACCCGCCCCCCTGGCCGTATCGTCGGTTTCCTTATTGAATTCAAGAGCCTCTCCATTTGTACCGAAACAATCGGAAAGAAACGAAATAATTGAGAATCCGCTCGGGAATATCGATGTCCCTTTACAAACCTGCAAACGCATATTCAGGGGCCATGATAATTGGAGGGGGTGTATTTGCGCGGAATCAGGCTAATATACCCACCGTCGCTTACCTATTTTTCGATAGCTTCGCGAGCCTCGAATGGTAATTAGCCGGTAATATAATTGTCCGATCCCGGTTTACGGAATATGGAGAAATAATAAGGGACAAGGTGCTTTGAGATAACGACCAAGGAAATTATAGTCAGCTCTTTGTACTAATCGTTATTTGCACTCTGCCACTGTCGTTCATGATCTCACAGTTTTTCCTTCTTTTTCTATCGCACGATGGTAGTCTATTTCTCGTTGAATAAGTTACGAAATAGGGGTTAGTACTGTCATTACAAGAGTTCGAGGAAGACGTTGCTATCCAGAGTCTGGTTTGAGCAAAGAATATTATTCACGCTACAAAAAGTCGAACACTTGGTATCTACTAAAAAATTCGAAGCATTGTTCTGTAATTAGTGAAGCAGCTAGAAATGTACCAATATAACAAAAAACCAATGGAAGATTATATCAATGAAAAGTACAAAGATCATCGTCGAAGGTTAACTATGTCTCAGGGCTACAACTACACATGTGGACCCCTAAAATTCATGTCATCATAGTCCATTCTTTTTTTTTTCTTTTTGTTTTGGTGAGGCGGGGTGAATCTTCAACAAGATACCTCGGCCCTCTTGAGGGAGAGATACTCCGGGGTATTTGGGATTTGTACCCAATAAACCCCCACGGTGGTCGTATTTTCCGGGTTGGGGGCACCAGGGAACAGGCGTCGAGTGAACTCACCTAAAACACCAGTGCCCCCCTGCGGCCTGATTGAATACCGCCGATCCCTTCCTCTTCGCTCTTCTAGGTCCTCTTCTTTCTTCAGCGACGCCTCGCGACCACTACGAGACGCCGCCATCACCCGGTTGGCCGCGGTCCCCCCGTGTCATCATAGCTTTTTTTTTTTTTTTTTTTTTTATGACACAGGGAGAATCTTCGAGAGATGTCCCGGCCCCCTGAGGGAGAGACCGGGGGTCTGTGGGATTCTTACCCACTAAACCCCCTGCGGTGGTCCGTCCTCGCAACGCTAAGTAACGCTTTCGCGAACCTAAGACACTGGTGCCACCCCGCGACTTCATCAACTCTTACTGGGCTCCTCGTGTCATCATAGTCCAGCCTCAACAACACACCCAACTAAACGTGGAAAATTCCTTCAAAACGGATTACCAAAATTCCCCAAAAAATTCCAAATATCGTCGAAATAAATATTCTTCTCGACCTGAAATCTCTCGAGTTCCTAAAGTTAAGTCTACAAGCCTCGATAGACAACGGACGTTTAAATTTCGTAGTTTTCCCATAAATTCGTGATAAAACCAGCGAAGAAACGTTTGATTAAACGTAGAAGCGTAGAGACGTCGATGGGAAGGTCGGTGCAGGGTTGTTTCATGGCAAAGGGACGAGGCTGGCGAACGCACGGATTGCCGGTAGCTCGAGGCTACGGGGATGGGAATATCCACGCGGGACATAACTAGGCCTGGGGGTGAAATTAAGTGAATTTATCTTCCGGCCGCAATAATCAGACGTCGTTAGTTACAGCCGCAGCGTTACCTTACCCGTGCTGCCTGCTTTCTTCTAAGTAGCGGAGAGATAGAGGCAGGGGGACAGGGTGAGTTATATTGTCACTGGCAGGAACAAACAGAGATAGAACGAGGGAGCGAGGAGATAAGGGTGCGCTCGGGTCCCGTGAGAAAGGGTAAAAAGGAGAGGCGAGAATGTGGAGGGTAAAGAAAACGGGGAATCGGAAGATGGAAGGAGATGGAAAGCCGCAAGCTTCCGACCGTTTGTGTCCCCGACGACGCAGGCATACGCTGCCCCCGAGGGGGGCGAGGAGTGGGAAGCATTTAGGCGAGGGAACAGCAGAGGGCGTCTTAATCTTCCGGCGGAATTTATGGCCAAGTTGTTTAAGGGATGTTTAGTTGCACTTAATCTGTAACTGCTGCACTTACCTGCACCGGCTCAGCTATCTCGCCTCGGAGTACTTCTTCCCATTGTCCTCTTTCTTCCACCTCCTCCTTTTTCTTTCGGCTTCTTCCTTTCGCGCACGCGGGAACAAGCTTCGGGGATACAAGCAACGAGTAGCGGATTCTTGATCCCGATGTTTGCTCATTCTGCGTGTGTATTAACACTAGATTTACGGGACTTGTTAATTTGACGGGTTGAGTTGCTCCAATTATACGATATTAATAGATTTGTTCAATTTATATTTAGTTAGTTAATATCGTAATTGTTTTTACACTAAACTCATGGTCTTACTTTTTTTGATAATACGTAGCTTTCTTTATACGTAAATCTGACGAGTCTTCATAAAGATAGGTGTTCGAAAACGTCCGTGAACCTAGTGCTAACGGAATCCTCGTAAGGAGGAGAGGGAACCAGATGCGTGGATAAAGATGAGTTTGTAAGTGTTCTGATGAAAATGGGTGTGGAGGTAAACGGGTTCTGATGATAGTTTGCATTAGGGGGATAAAAATTTTCGTTTCGAACCGAGTGGACTGTGTGGGCTATAGGAATACTAAATTCCTGGTTATAACGCGTAGGCAACCAAAAATAAAGAGAGTATCGTTAGACAGAAGGCATTACGTGTGCTTTGTACTATACGTTGCTCATTTGAAATCCGCTGAGAAAAGTGTAGGACCGAATTCGCACTAACTCTTACCAACTCCTCTATTCTGAGCCCCATATATGCGAATCGAATAAAATCGGACGAAATTTTACGTTCTATTTTAAAACGATGAAAAATATTTATTTCTTGGCATAGTTTGTAACGATATACAGATGTACAGTAACAAAGGTTCATTGTGAACGATATTTTCAACTCCGCAGTGTATTATAATATAACCATGAATTATAAAATCCAACATCTCTCGCAAACATGGTTCTTCCATTACCATGTCAGTGGACGAATACATATCGCGAAGTCGAAACGCGAAGTCCTTTGAGAAGAACTTCTCTTAAGAACTTCTTTCGTTCTTCCGTTATCGCGAATTACTCGACGAATATAGCGACAACTTTGAGACAACGTGGTGAACGAAAGTGGTGACGCCTCTGTGATCACGTGGTCAGCTAAGGTGGTGACATCTCTGTGATCACGTGGTTAACGAAGGTGGCGACCTCTGTGACCATGTGGTCAACTAAGGTGGTGATATCTCTGTGATTACGTGGTCAACTAAGGTGGTGATATCTCTGTGACCATGTGGTCAACTAAGGTTGTGACGACCTCTGTAACCACGTGGTCAACGTAGGTGATGACGATCTCTGTGATTACATGGTCAACTATGGTGGTGACGACCTCTGTGATCACGTGGTCAACTAAGGTGGTGATATCTCTGTGATCACGTGGTTAACGAAGGTGGCGACATCTCTGACCACGTGGTCGGCGAAAAGTGGCGTCTCCGAGCGGATCGCGGCGGGTCCAAAAATTTTCGACGTTTCTGTTTCGTTCACTCAGCGCAGCGCCATTTTTCCCACGTGGTCCACGAAGGTGGCGACCTCTGTGACCACGTGATCAACAATGGTGGCGCCTCCGAGTGGATCGCGTCGGAACCAAAGATTCCGCGCCGTTTTCAGCGCTTTTCTCTTTCCCTTCGATTCCGTTTCTCTCGGCATAGCGCCGTTTTTCTCCACGTGGTCAACGAAGGTGGCCACCTCTGTGACCACGTGGACAACGAAGATGGTGACGTCTCTTTAACGACGTGGTCAACAAAGGTGGCTTCTCCGAGTGGATCACGATGGAACCAAAGATTCCGCGCCGTTTTCAGCGCTTTTATTTTTCTTTTCTGCTCTGTTTTTCTTGGCGTAGCACCGTTTTTCTCCACGTGGTCAACGAAGGTGGCGACCTCTGCGACCACGTGGTCAACAAAGGTGGCGTTTCCGAGCGGATCGCGTCGGAACCAAAGATTTCGCGCCGTTTTCAGCGCTTTTCTTCTTCCCTTCGGCTCCGTTTCTCTCGGCGCAGCGCCGTTTTTCTCGACTCTCGGCGTTTAGACACGCTCTCGCCGTGGCCGCGGTGTAAATACCTCGCGAAAGGAGACCGACCGTGCAACGCATAATCTTAATACCGTCGTGCATCGCATATATTTACGGCGTCGCGTCGCCGCGAAAAATTCCGCCGCGGAAACTTTTCTCATTTGCGCTCGTGAAATCGCCGAGTCGTAATGGCGGAATTACTTTGCGCGCCGCGAGGATTTCTTTCCTCGCTGCAACCCCGAACTCTGCCACTCCTTCTCTCCTCTCCTCTCTTCGCGAGATCGCCGCGTTTTTACCCTCGCTTTCGTCATATTTCTTCCTCGTTGCCTCTGAATCAACCGCGATCAAAATTCTCCTCGTGTAATCGCGTTACGCTCTTTCCACGATCCTAAGTGGCCGTCGAATTTCCAACCCGAGTTTCGCGATTTTCCCGCGTCTCTTAGCCTATTTTATGAGAATCCGAATTGGTCTATGGGATTGTTGGCTCTATTTCGATGTTTTCGAAATTTTTTGCGAGAAGTTGAACGATTTGGATTCGTTGGAAGCTTCTTCGATATGAATTCGTGAACGAAATTTCTTTGTAACCCTAAGTTTCCAAATGACACGAGTTTTCTTTTAAAAATGCGCGATTTTTGGTAAAAATGAACGCTAAGAAGTCAGAATGCTCGTTCTTATTTAAAAAGAAAAACGAGAGTTCCCTTAGTTTATCCATATCCGAAATTATAATCATTTAGAATCAGTCGTTGAGTTTCTCGATTATTTTTCAGTCGACATTCAGCTCGCATCGAAATGACAAAAGAAAATAAAAAATTACGTCGTGAAATAGCTTGCATATACTTATACGCCTTGTAGCTATCTCCTCCTGCCTTCAAACATTTTCATCGATAAATACCATCGCACAGTTTACTAACACTGTAAAAATCTTCCATTTATTCCTTCATACCGATTACAAATCCTTTACCTCGTTACTCTGTGTTAAATTTCACTTTTCTACAATTTCTCCTTATCAACTCTACACGCTGCCAAATGATAATTCACTTCGTCGCCCAATTCTGGCGAAACGAAACACGCGTAGATGTCAACTCTTCGGTGTTTTTGCGCCTTAAACGAATGAGATACTCCGAAATATTTGATAACTCGTGAAACGAATGAGATACACAGAAGTATTCGATAACTCGTTTTGAACGAATGAGATACGCAGAAGTATTCGATAACTCGTAAAACGAATGAGATACACAGAAATATTCGATAACTCGTAAAACGAATGAGATACACAGAAATATTCGATAACTCGTAAAACGAATCAGATACACAGAAATATTCGATAACTCGTAAAACGAATTCGTCAACCCCCTGATTCCCTGTACATTACATTTAACCCTTTCGGTACTACTGCCGCCTATTGGCGACATTCACTAAACGTTCTCTGGATCCCACTGCCACCTATTGGTAGTATCCACTACACGATCTCTGAATCTTACTACTGCCAATTGGCGGCATCCACTAAACGATCTCTGGATCCTACCGCCACCTATTATCGACATCCACTAAACGATCTCTGGATTCTACCGTCACCAATTATCGGCATCCACTGAACGATCCCTGGATTCTACCGTCACCAATTATCGACATCCACTGAACGATCCCTGGATCTTACCTCCACCTATTGGCGACATCCACTAAACGATCCTTGGATCTTACCGTCACCTATTGGCGACATCCACTAAACGATCCCTGGATCTTACCGCCACCTATTGGCGACATCCACTAAACGATCTCTGGATCCTACCGCCACCTATTGGCAGCATCCGCTAAACGATTTCTGGATCCTATCGTCGCCAATTATCGACATCTACTAAACGATCTCTGGATCCTACCGCCGCCTATTATCGACATCCACTAAAGGATCTCTGGATCCTACCGCCACCTATTATCGACATCTACTAAACGATCTCTGGATCCTACCGCCGCCTAATGGCGACATCCACTAAACGATCTCTGAATGCTACCGTCACCTATTATCGACATCCACTAAACAATCTCTGAATCCTACCGCCGCCAATTGGCTCGCCTGTCGCGGCCCGAATGAGAAATTTAGTGTCAATCACTCTCAAAATTTTTATGGATGCCGCAAAACTTATTTTCACCGCCGTAGAGTGCAACCACTCTCGTGGAAAACTTCCTCGTCACACGAATGTATAACCGCGTCCATCCCCTCCGTATCAAAAGGGTTAAAGAAACACAGGAATCATAGGGGTAGCGTACCCCGAACGAGTTCCAGTCGATTCCGTTCCCTGGCAGTTTCAATTTGCGATATCGAAACGGCGTAGCAGGCTGGGCAAACGTTATCAAGGAAAGAATTCTTTCCTTACCTGGATCCCGAGGTAACCTGCCGCGCTGTTTGATCCCTGGACTCGGTTCGCTGACATTTGCGGCGAGTACGATCCGCCTGACCGCACAGCGCCAAGAAAGGAACGTTTCCAAGGGGGAGTTTCCTGCCTCCGGTACTTTGCCCGCCGTCTTCGGCGAAATTAAAGCCAGGGGACTGGCTCCGGGCTTAATTAAGTAAACTGCCATTCCGAGGCTAGCTGTTCCGCTTTTTCCTCGCTGCTCGAATCGATCAACTGCGAGAGGCGCAAAGGACGAGTCCTTGTTTGCTGGATGTTTAACCCCTTTTTGAGGATGGTCGATATGGTATTAGGTCATACTATAAATTCGTGACGGTTTTTACTGTTATATTTAAAATTATGTGTAGAATAAATGTTTAAATATTAAGGAAAATTGTAGTCGCCCTTTTGTTCTACGAATTTTTATATATTTCGTTGGCAAAGACGTTACAGTTTATAAAACTATATAATATAACTATATAACCGTCGATATAGTTTATAAAATGTGACGAAAAATGTAAATAGCGCTACGGAACGAAAGTATATATACACATGTTATAATATTTAAAAAAACGAGGAAGGTATGTAAGTATTTACACACAGGGTGTTTCATTTTTTTTATCAAACGATGATATTCTACTTCTTCTCTGTTTTTTTTTTGTCAAACGATGAGTGAAATGATAAGTAGATGAAGAGATGAAAGATGGAAATGGATAAGAATATATCTCGACTAGAATTACTAACCTAAAGTGGTTAGCCTAATAACTATCTACAGATAATAACATCTTTTTTGAAACAATATTCTACGTATGAAAATAAGAAAAAAAAAATGAAAAGAGGAAATGATTTATGTTGAGACTAGAATTACTGATCTATAATCTATATTGCTATATATTACTATATAATATACAATTTAAAACAGGAAACAAATATCATATTATCATCTCCAACCTAGAGATAGAATAATAAATAAAAATATTTAGTAGATAAACCCACATACAATTTCCAAAATTTTTCTGTTAACACACTAACGTTTCCTCGCATTTCAAACAAACATTCTTTCGTTTCCTAGACACGATCATTTCGATAACCAATTGTCAAAACGAATACCAATACTGTCTTATTGCCTTCCATTTTCGAATCGATGATCTACCCTGCAACTCTCGAAACAATCTGCAATTTAAATTTTCCTGTCTTCTTCTTTATCTCCACGAATCGGCAACGTTCGCGTTAAACGTCCGGCGAACTGGATTTTAAAACTGAGCCGACCTCGGGTTCCTCTGCGACCTCTCGAGAAAATGGCGGCCGGTCGTTTATCTAAATTACACGGGCGCGGGTATTAAGATTAAGCGCTTTAAACGCAGGAAAATGAATAACGAGCCGGTATCTCGCGTTCGGTGGAGAAACACGGAGCCGGAGTGTACTACCAACATTTCAAGCGGCCCAAGGTAACACGTGTTTTCGAAAGTAAAGCACACGAGGGTCGGCAGCCGAGATATCCCGGTCATACCGTGAGAAACCGGGTCGGATTAAAAATTAGAGCCATCGTCGGGCTTGTTTGAACTATCACTTAGGGCCCTTTCCTTCGCTTCGCTTCGCGACCAATCCCAATCGCTTTAATTACACTCCCTCTTTCCACCCCCTTTTCTTTTTTACGATTAATGGTATTAACTTCTCCGTTCCAGTCTTCGAGATAAATGCAAACTTCGCCGTCCGTTTCGGCCGAAAGAGATACGAGACGCAGATAACGCGCTTCTCCTGGATTAATTTGCATTTTGATCCAGTCCGCAACGTGTCGCGTGACTCGAGCCGAGGGAAAAAATTAATTATGGCCTGTTTTGTCCTCCCCGGCCCGTGTCTTCGTCGCCTTTCTTCTCCCTTTGATCGAACACCGTAAGGTAAATCCAAAGGAACCCCGTGAAACGCCGAGTGTCCATAAAGCGAGCAATATCGCGATTATTATAGCTTGAAAACTTCCTCCGGGACTCCTTTTTCATCCCCCGTCTTCCTCCTTTTTCACGGCAGTCGATTACTCGTTTTTATGCCGGCACTGGGGATGGTCCCAGGTATTCCTGACAATCGATCTCCGGGCTCAGTCTTTCAACGATGTCCTGACATTCACTCGTGTATCGGCTGAGATACAGAATTTTTAGTAAATTTTGTTAAATTAAATTTCAGTGAATAACGATCTTAATTCGTCTGATTAATTAGACTCGAGTTTCTCGAGGTTTCGGATGAATACCTGGGTCTTGGTTGGAATTCTCAACCCTATAAAGGAATATTTGTGGGAAATTAAATACTATATTTGATACTCGGAAATGTATCACACAGCAAAAATTATTTTTGGGCCCGTTCCAAAGACTCGTCGTCTTTTCGAAAGAGGTCTGTTGACAGCCAACGAACTGTGATTTTTCGGGGCCTTGTCCAAGCGTATATATGTTGAGGTGGGAAGTTAGTTAGCAATTAGAACTGAAGAATCGTTATTCAGTTTGATCCCACTCAATTCCAGAGAGTTGACCGAATTTGGGCTCCTTAAGGATGAATTTGAACCTTCTTCGAAAACAATTGCGAAGAGTAGAAAGACACAATAGGAGGAAGACTTGCAGAAGATAGATAATGAAGGAATATTTGTGGAAAATGAAACGATACTCCAAGATGTCTCACACAGCAAAGTTTATTTTTGGGTCCGTTCCAAAGATTCGTCGACTTTTTGAGAGAGGTCTGTTGACAGCCAACGAACTGTAACTTTTAGGGGCCCAGCCCAAACGTATATATGTTGTGGTGACCCATGCATTAGGAATCATGGGATACTGATTATTAAAACAGAAACTAGGTCCCCATTGACTCGGTACCCTCGAGGTTAGGAGGTTATTTTATTTTATATAGGAATAAAATAATATGGAAAATTACCAGCGCATCGCTGGGTGCTTCCTACACCTATTTATCGTTCAGTTTTACGATTCGGACGTGATACAGTAAAAAGTTATGGTTTTCGAAGAAATTTTTTTTCCACGCAAGATTGAATACTCGAAGAATCGAGGAAACAGCTTAAAAGAGGCGAAGTTTCTCTGTGAAAAATCCATGAAAATATTTAACGACTGGTAAATCTCGCCATAAAAGTGTCACGGTATCAATTGCTGGATGAAACGTCAGTTTTACTGGGAGGGATTGCTTCGAAATCTTTTCAACCGTTTTATCAGGATCGTTTCGATCGTGTCCAGTTTAATCAAATGTTCGACATCAGCTGTACAGAGTGTACTCGAGCTGTTTCTACCGTTTGGATAGAAATTCACGCAGTTACAGATTTCTAATGACCCAGTTTCCATGCAGAGGATTGGTTGAAATGTAAATGGGAACGAATGATCTTGAAACCGCGTGAAGCAAGAATTTTGATGTCGAAATTGCGAAGCTTAACGCGTCGAGGACTTTCCCAAATCGATTTCCAGCCTTTGGCAATTTCCGAATATTTTTTTACTTCGTTCGATTCGTTCGGAAACGCGATATTTTAAAAATATTGCTTTGAAAATAACCTTTAACTTCTCGTTGCACCATACTCGTTCGTACAGAGTCATAAATTCATTAAGAAATCCAAGAAATCAAAATTTACCATTAGGCAATTTTAGTGCTGGCCATTGGCCAATTCTCAAATTCGTTTTTCTCAGAAAAGACGAAGGTATGGGGAAAAAATACTGTAAATTCTTCTTTTATTTGTTTTTGGAATTACTATAGTTGTATTTTACAGTCTCGGAATTTTGCAATCCCGAAATTTTGCAATTCCGAAATTTTGCAATCCCGAAATTTTGCAATTCCGAAACTTTGCAATTCCGAAATTTTACAATCCTGAAATTTTGCAATCTCGAAATTTTACAATCCCAAAATTTTACAATCCCGAAATTTTGCAATCTCGAAATTTTGCAATCTCGAAATTTT
>NIJG01000079.1:205216-325826 GCA_002201625.1 Euglossa dilemma | reverse complement strand
CAATCTCGAAATTTTGCATTCCTGAAATTTTGCAATCCCGAAATTTTTCAATCTCGAAATTTTACAGTCCCGAAATTTTACAATATCGAGTACAGTATCACTACTTTATAGTATTTATGGTGACCATCGATCATCCATTCGTCACCAGAGATAACCAAGGGTGCTCGATGGTCCTTTTTTTTCCTCTAAATACGAATTCTTTGTCATAATTTGTTAGATAACATTCCCAAAGAGTCCCACAACAGGCCCAGAACCGAAACGCATCGTCGCATGTTTTTTACATGTGGTTTTTTTCCAATAGTTTCCAAGAGTTAGACGAATTATCAGAATTGGAATGAACGAGACCGAGTTGTCCATTACTTAGAATCTCCTATCGATTTCAAGAGGGTCACGCCTCGGTGCGGAATGCCTTGAAAATTGCACGAAGGCGCGCGCGTGCTAATACGCCGATTATGGATTTGCATATGACCCAGTGACGGTTGACAAAGCTCGCGGGCTTGTTCAATAGGATCATGGAATCCGGAATCTAGTCTCGCGATGCGAGGTCGGCCACGTAGAAATTCGTGCTTCCTGTTTCCCTATCGAACAGTCAGCAACGATACCTAGACAAAGGTGTGTCGCAGCTGTAGATACGCAGAGAGATGAATTGGAAGGTTGCTGAGAGTTTTGGGAAATACATCGTGAAACAATGTAGGTAGCTCGTATTTGTGAAGAGTAAAAATTAAAATTAGAATTTGTAACTTAAAAATCATTCTAGGGACTTATAGGATCAGATGAGTCACATGAGTATCTCAAAGTTTAGATAAATGTGACATGAGATAGGAGAAGCCACTAAAAATTAGAAGTGAGTAGTATATAGTAGGGATCTAGAGAGGTGCACTTTAAGTTGAAAATATTTCTAGGGATTTTTGGGACTTATGGAGACACGTAGGTTACTCACAACTTAGACAAATGCGTCATGAGACAGTGTAACATATATTTGGGAAAAGTAAAAGATTAGAATTGGGTAACATAGGGATCTAGGGAGGTATAGTTTAATTTGAAAATTCTTCTAGTGACTTTTGGAACCGATGGAGACACGTAGGTTACTCAAAGCTTAGATAAATGCGTCATGAGATGGTGTAGCATTTATTTGAGAAGAGTAAAAAGTTAGAATTAGGTAACATAGGGACTTAGGAAGGTGCATCTTAATCTCAAATTACATATGAGAACCTTTGAAGCCTGAGGGGTCACATAAATTACTCAAAACTTGGACAAATAAGTCATGAGATATTTAGGAAGAATAAGAATTATAACTAAGTAACATAGAGACCCAGAAAAATGCACCCCAACCTAAAAATGCTTCTGAAGATCTTTGCAACCTGAGGAGTTACATAAATTACTCAAAATTTAAACAAGTACGTCTTGAGACATTTAGGAAGGATAAAAATTATAACTAAGTAACATAGGGACCTAGAAAAGTCCACCCCAACCTAAAGTTGTTTCTGAGGACCTTTGAAATCTGAAGAGTCACATAAATTACTCAAAATTTAAACAAGTACGTATTGAGACATATAGAAAGAGTAAAAATAAGAATTAAGTAACATAGAGACCTAGAAAAGTGAACTTCAACCTAAAATTGCTTCTGAAGACCTTTGCAACCTCAGGAATCACATAGAATACTCAAAACTTAGACAAGTACGTCATGAGACATTTAGAAAATGTAAAAATTAAAACTAAGTAGCATAGGTACCTATAAAAGTGGACTTCAACCTAAAATTGCTTCTGAAGACCTTTGCAACCTGAGGAGTCACATAAATTACTCAAAATTTAAACAAGTACGTCATGAGACATTTAGAAAATGTAAAAATTAAAACTAAGTAACATAGGGACCTAGAAAAGTGGACTTCAACCTAAAATTGCTTCTGAAGACCTTTGCAACCTCAGGAATCACATAGAATACTCAAAACTTAGACAAGTACGTCATGAGACATATAGAAAATGTAAAAATTAAAACTAAGTAACATAGGGACCTAGAAAAGTGGACTTCAACCTAAAATTGCTTCTGAAGACCTTTGCAACCTGAGGAGTCACATAAATTACTCAAAATTTAAACAAGTACGTCTTGAGACATATAGAAAGAGTAAAAATTAGAACTAAGTAACATAGGGACCTACGAAGATACACTCTAATCTGAAGAAGAATAACGAGTATCGATCACGATGCAGGAAAAGTTGAATATTCCATTTCCCTTCGTTGAAATTAAAAAATACCGAGAATCTGATAGATTTTGGCGATTAATCCTGTACTAGGAGTATCACCAGTGTTCTATCACACATCTGTCTATGGACTGATGGACAGTGTTTTACTATAGATATCTGGCTTGTTCGGTGTGGTACAGAGGGTGCTGGCGAAGGATTTATCTTGGTTAGGGTGAAGTATACTTGGAGTAGTGGGTATATGGAGACGGTAGTCGAAGTGGTTATGTTTGGTGATGATGATGAATGTAATTGGGGTGATGCGAGTAGGATTAAGGGTGTTCGAAGCAAGGGTGACACGAGGTTCGCAAAATATTTATGATTATTTAAGAGAACAGCGGACATACCTCTATTTAATAGTTAGGCTTAAACTTTATCTCGCTTAGGGTAGAATATTCATAGAGCACGATTATGTTTTTCGATGATGATAGATGTAATTCGAGTGTCTCTCAAAACAGATGGGGTTCTCGAAACATTTATGATTATTTCAGAAAACTAAGCCGTCCTGAACTTGGAGGTACAACTCTGTTTGATAGTTAGGTACAGCCAAACTCGAGGAAAGCTTCATCTCGGTTAAGGCGAAACATGTATATCTAGATACTAATTGAAGTGTTATCTTCGCTGATGACGATGAACGTAATTCGGTTGTCTCGAAAATAGGATTGATAGTCTCCATGGAAATTTTTATTTCGAGAAAAGTAGATTACAGCAAACTTGCAAATTTGTTTGAGAGGATGATTCAAACGGATTTTTCCACAGTTTCGTTCCAAACAGGATGAAGTATCCTTATCGTAGATTATTATATTATGTTGTATAGTATATAGTAGTATATTATATAGTATATATACGATATACTATTATCGAAGATACATGATAGATAGGTATAGATGCTTAATATAATTAAAAAGCTAGTACTCTCATTTACATATTCTTCGATCTCAACTGCCAAAGTCAAAAACTAAAAATCTCGATAAATAACTCTTGCAAAATCAAAATGGTTGTTCAAAAATTGATCTCCATACTATATCTTGCTTAGAAAAAAATCCGTGAAAATTGCAATAAGACGTATATCAAGACGAGGATTGCGAGGTCACCGGAGAAATACGGCGCAGGTAAAATGTAATTTTCCAAACACGGTCGTTCAATTTTACGGATAGTCAGCTCCTTTATCGCCGCTTTATTCCTCGTATCTCGACGCGGCTTCATGCTCCTCGGCGAAAATCGTAAATACCGCGAGGAGGCTGCCGATATCGAGGCATTTTAATAAACAGCCGCGAGAATAACGCGCGGCGTGTGGCGATAAAAATTAACGGCACCTTCCGAAATTGTTTGCCTTGTCCTATTGATCCGGCCCGTATCAAACGTAGATCCTATCGCGCGTGGTACACAGCCTAAACAAGATACATAAATTGCGCGGCGTGCAGGGAACAGTTGCTGTTATAAAATGGAAGTTTGCCTCTCATAACCGTATCTGATGAGAGCGTCGTTTTATATGCAAATTTGCGACGAGCTAATGAACTCCGTCTATAGCACGGCCTGCTCTAGAAAAGAACGAAATTATCGGCAGATGGAATTTGCCCGGCGTTTGCCTTCGGTTCAGATTTCCTCTTGCTTTCGCGAACGAGTACGAATTTTATCTCCTTTACGCGCGATTTCGGTTAGTTTCACCGAGGTAACCGGAAGCCGTTGGTTAAAACTCCAAGTTGAGAGTCGAGCAGGTTCGCCCGTGGTTTATTCATCGGACTAGATATTTGTTTCGATGATATTTTGAGGTAGCAAAGTGATATATTCGACCAGCGAGTAGATTTCAACGAGAAATTTGTATCGTTGTTCTGGAAGTCGATTTTAGATAGAAGAAGAATTTTTCTCATCGACGAGGTCGGTAGTGTAACGCGTTAAATTTCGATATTTCGCAATTTTGTTTGTCTATCTGGCCCAAGTTTGGTTCGTAGTTAGGTCTACGGGGTATAGTGGACCCAAATGTTGAAAAACTGGGTAAATTATGAAGGCAGGATCTGCTTTGTGCAATAAAATTTCATTACGAATCTGAAATTAAATTTTGATGGAACAAAATGGCAGCGCCAAATAGCGACTCCAAAATGGAGAATAGACTTATTAAAAAAATTCGCATATAGTGGAATATCGATATCTGAAGATTTTCGAAGCCTCTGATCATGAATTAGAACTCTAAACCTTAGAAAACAAATAGGAAGCTTCAAAATGGTGGATAGATCTATTAAAAAAATTCATATTTAGTGGAAGATCATTATCTGAAGGTTTTCAAAGCCCCTGATTATAAATTAGGACTCGAAACCTTAAAAAACAAATAGGAAACTTCAAAATGGTGGGTAGACCTACTAAAAAAATTGGCATTTACTGAAAGATCATTATCTGAAAATTTTCAAAGCCCCTTATCACGAATTAGGACTCTAAACTCAAAGAAACAAATAGGAAGCTTCAAAATAGCGAATAGACCTATTAGAAAAATTCGTTTTTAGTGGAAGATCATTATCTGAAGATTTTCAAAGGCCCTGATTATGAATTAGGACTCTAAACTTAAAAAAGAAATAGGTAAGCTTCAAAATGGTGGATAGGCCTAATAAAAAAATTGACATTTATTGGAAGATCATTATCTGAAAGTTTTCGGAGCTCCTGATCATGAATTAGGACTCTAAACTTAAAAAACAAATAGGTAAGCTTCAAAATGATGGATAGACCTACTAAAAAAATTCGCATTTAGTAGAAGATCGATATCTGAAGGTTTCCGAAGTCACTGATCACGAATTCGAACTCAAAATTTAAAGAAATAAACTGGCAGACAGGAACGTGAAAAGAAATATCACATTTAGTCGAAACGTGGTACCCAAGGGTTCTCGAGATC
Source organism: Euglossa dilemma (assembly GCA_002201625.1). Classification (NCBI taxonomy): domain Eukaryota; kingdom Metazoa; phylum Arthropoda; class Insecta; order Hymenoptera; family Apidae; genus Euglossa; species Euglossa dilemma. The sequence goes on along the minus strand of NIJG01000079.1, from coordinate 320,708 downwards.
GCCGATCGCGAATTCGAAGCGCGAATTTTCGGGAAGAAAATAACCCTTGGACCCTTCGGCACGTGTGTACCTTCGCTTAGGGTCCGGAAGTTATTTAACTCGAGCGATATGATTCGATACGTCGATTCTTCAGGGCGCAAGTCAAACAAAGTTCATCGAGAAGTTTGTTACTGACACATATTCCCGGCGAGAAAATTCCGCCCATCCGCGAAACTTCCGGCTATTTGTTTTACTTTGCTTTCACCGCAGGCATCGGGAGTTACAAATGGTGGAGCTGCCGGGGCTGTAACTTTTTTCCCCACCCTCTTTGTCCCGCGAAAATACCGAGTGCCGCGTGCGTATCCTTGGAAGTTTGGTAAATAAAATGACGTCCTCGTGGAAAGAAGTTCTCCACCGCGACGTGGAATTTCGCGCGATTCTTTCCTCCGAGGCAGATTCAAGCAGGATGATAGTATTTGTGCGGAACGAGTGGAAGCGTGAGCGAATGAGGAATGGTTATTCCGCAGGTATGAACGGAGGATGCTTGCAACGGAGTCGGCTTTCTCCTGGTTTCGTGGTTTATCTGCTATTGTTGCCCGAATGGACAGAATTATATTTACATGTGTATCTTTTTGTATATGATACACGTAGAATCGTTTTTTGGTGTAGGGAATTGATTAGAATAATACTGAGACTTCTTTTGGGAATACGATATAACTTTATTGAAATTAATTGTATAGGATAACTGACTACAAGCTTATTCTTACAGCGCTGGCTTACTTTACTAAAACTGCTTAAAGAAAAATTTTAAACTGACCTCTCCTACTGCCTACACTGCTATATATCCCTTTCGTTCTGTCTTCTTTCATTCACAGGCGCTCTTCCTCACTCACGCATTTCCTATGGAGTCTGGGCCTTGGGTGGGATAGGTACTTGCAACACTCAGGACACATCCTCAAACTTTCACATGTCCTTCTCATAAATATCTCAAACACTCGAGCCTCTTGCACGCGATCACTTCCATATACTCTGCGTTCCATCCACTCCTGTCATTCATTCAGGGCCGTATTCATCCCATTCCTACATACATGTAGTATAATTGTAGGATCGATACAGGTGTTAGTAATGTTTAATGTTTTTATTCGGATATAATTAATATTTATTTTGAACTTAAAAATGGATCGCACAACAATACTATGGCATTGTTGTATTTTTCTCAACATGTTTATGGTGGGAAACAGATTTAAAAAGGACAAAAGTGGTGAAGGAATCAGGGTTGATCTAGTGAAGTTGAACTGCAGTTAGCATTTAGCTAGTTTTAGAGTCGAGCTAGCCAGTGTTGGCTTAGTGTTGCTGAGTTAGAATTGAACTAGAGTTAGCGCTGGTTCAGTTTTAGAGCTGGCTTAGAGTTGAGCGAGTTTTAGTGTTCAGCTAATGTTGCTAGAGTTGATCTAGTTGGAGTTGCTTAGAGTCGAATGTCGAGTTTCGAATTGTAGTTAAGTTGTACTGAAAATAAGCAAAGTGTAAATCCTTATCGTCTGCCTCAAATTTATATTATTAATTTATTTTATGAATAAAGCAATCGTCATCGATCCAATCTCTCTTTACAATATGGATAGAATGTATATAATTTTGAAAGAAAGAAAATTCTCACACGTTTATTCTCAATGATTTACTCTCTCATGTGTCCTTTTGTCTTCCATAAATTACACAGTCGTAATATGAAAAAAGAGAATCAAGCAGGAATTCAATTTTATAACAATATGCAGATTCACTCCGAAAAGTTTCCTTACCTAGCTGAGAACCCCTAATCAAGAGTGTTAGAGCCGCGAACGATGGCTACTCGGTCTATATTTGGTCTAGAGTGTTGGAAGTGTGAACGAAGGATGCTTGGTCTAGAGTGTTCGAGATATGAACGAAGGATGCTCGGTCCAGAGTGTCGGGGTGAGAAGGAAGAGTGTTTGGACTCGAAATTATCCCGTGAACCGGGGGTCCAGGATTACCTAGAGTCCTGAACGAATTACGTCGCGAATAAATTTCAAAATAAATAATCAACCGATTACATCAGCTGATGAAAATGTAAACAATACAACTAGACAGACGTATTCGATCTTTTCTGACAATCTGATCGTTTCTATATCTCATTCCCGCTTTTTCGAGCTGCTATTTGCCGAAACTCGAACTTGGACACGGCTTGGTCAGACTGGTTTATGAATAACGAAATTCCAGGGAAACTTCTCGACGCGCTGTTCTGGCAGGATGCCGGAAGGAATGAGGTTAATGCACGAAAAACGTTTCATTTATGAAATAATTCAGCCCGAGTTATGCGTGGGATTCCCATCGACTAATTATCAAAGCAGTTAAGCGCACTGATCGAATAGTTGCCGGAATTCTTTCATAATTTCCCGCGTGAACGATCACACTGTCACCTACGGTCACGTGCTTCTCTGCTGTCAACGCTGGCAACGTAATGCCAATTCGACGTGTTTGCAAACAGGTTACATATGCACGCTTATTATTCTTCGTCGCGTGATTCGAATATTCGTGAAAATTGGTTTTATTGAATTATTTGTGATCAAAAGAGCAGAGAAACATATGCAATTATACAAAACAAAATGTGACAAATATGAAACACAAAAATTATATATTTTTTTTTTATTCTTTGATAACAAAAATTTCCGGTCAGATTCCATAATTCGCGAAATAAAATATTTATTTGTATCAACAATAATATATTTTCATTTGGTTACTGTTCTCTGCAAAAATTAAATTTGCACCGTTTTATATTCATTTTTATTAAACGATCTAAATATTTAACTCTTTTTTTTTTAACGGAATAAACCTGTTTTTCGTTTTTCCAATATTTGATTTAATTTAGTTATTTTTGGGGCTTTGCGAAATTAACTTACTGATATTAATTAATACATAAAATTGAAAATTACCTAATCACGAAACGTCGAAGTAATATGATTTTATGTTTTAATTTTAATGTACGATTCTTTTACTTTTAATATACGATTTTTTATTTATCGTTTTAAAAATATCGACGGGTTTACGGCAGGTTTTCGAATTATATATTTTTCTATTATTCTATTTTTCTATAATTATATTTTTCTGTAGCGAAAAAATCGGCGAGTGCAAAGGGTTGAACGGAGTGAATTCGACGTTAGGTCACCTGTTGGGGGTTAATAGGGGGAAACGTGATCGCGGGGCCCAGATTTGCAAGCTCGGGGCTAATAAATATTGCTCTGCGTGCGTTCGAATCTGTCTTTTGTTGAATCCAGGAATTGTTCGGAATAGCGTTAACCGCGAACGAGGTGTATGTATTTCGTTTCAATTCGTGTGCACGCCTATGTGATTTTGACAAATGGAACCGTCAAATAGCAAAGCAGGTTATCATACATTGCGTCGCTCTTAACCACGCTTTGGCCATATATTTGCGACAGGGTGTTCGGTTTTAATCGATTAGTATACGCACCGTATTTTCCATATTTTCCTATGGGTTTCCATTTGGTCGGAATAATGAGCTGTGGCGGTCGATTGATTATTAATATGATTCCAAGGATCGGTTATAATTCTTAATCTACTTCTTCCGACTGGTTTCACCAATCTTCTGAGATTTTATTCGAAATTATATCCGAGTGAATGAAGACTCTCTTAATTTTAGTCTAGCGTTTAATTCGGAATTTATTTATATAAATCATCAGCGTGTCAAATGAAATATTAAATTTCTACCGTTTCATTAATTTCGGAAGATCCAATTGGGACTTAATTTTCTATTCTCGCTTGTCACGACGAAATTTTCTGAGAGAACTAAGGAGACTGATTCGTCTCTGTCTCGAATTTTCTAAAAACCCTGTTAGAAACCTAGTCGTCGGTTTTAAAAATCCACGATCACGCTGTTCGAGTATGCTTAGGTGTACACTATTCGCCACTCTGGCCAGGGTGACTACCCTTACGCCATGGCCTTGTCACACAGGCCCCTTTAACGCCACGCTTGACAGATAATGAGGGTGTTACCCTAGGTTGATAATGTCTCACCGTTAACAGCTATCTGAGTGGTAAAAAATTCGATTACACAATGTTTATCATACCATTCAAATCATTATACGCTAATTAATTAATAGTCGTTTTAATATACATATATATTTTACTGGAAGTGGACAAAGTAACAATTTTATTTGAACAATTATGGTACACACAACAGAACGACAAACGAAACTAAATACAAAAAAATTGGATAGCTTCTCGCTGCCATGTACACAATGTCTCTCCTCTCCTCTCCTTTCTTCTCTTACCAAAACATACACAAATCACAGGTATGCACTCGTCACGCTCATCCTTCCATACAAACATTCCTCACTCTCGCACCACAGATTCTATGACAATCGAACTATCATAGTTTCCATCTATATCAACGTTATATACGGTATACTGTTATCATATTAAGCTATAATAATTACGCATTATTGTCACGGTACAGATATATTTAACTTTGCACTTGAAAGGTGACTGTCAGTCGTCATAAAATTTTAATTTTTTATTGATTAATCCCATGCACTCCGCTCTCAGGGGACATTGAAGTTTATTAGTGATTAAGGATAGTAATAAAAAAATCGAATAATAACTTATTCGAGCATAACCTTTTGAGAAATGTATGTTTCCATGATGATTTCTCTGGAAATGGTAGAAGAAATGAAGTCAAGATATAGTAAAATTATTAAGATATATATAAAAAGGACGCGATCATCTACATTTTCGGCGAACATTGTTCGGAGTGCAAAGGGTTAATATATCAAATTTAAGATAATATAACAGTATACGAGATATGGAAATCAAATATTTTTACCCTTCAATTATTACACGATTCTTTATTTACTACTCAAAAAGGTAACGTTAATTTCATAGCAGAAAATCTGGAAATTTCTTCTGTAACCAGAAAATCGTCGAGTGCAAAGGGTTAAATTTCGCGCGCTTAAATTATAAATTATAATTAATATAATTAAATTTCGCTGTACGACAGTAACAATCGATAAGCAATCGGAATTCTGTGCTCATTCGTTGCCACAAATCCGAGTTATTTTCTGCAGAAACAGGGAACATTTGGAGGAAAGTAGTGTCAGTTTCGCGACACGTAGAAAATTCAAATTCGAGTCGGAATCGGGCCGGAGAAAATGACATCTGTCGCGAAACGATCGCGAGCGAGATTCACTGTAAGTTGTAAAACGCGAGGCTCGCGACGACGCCTGGCAAAGGCGTCGGGATGCACGGTTGCGAGATCTCGAAGTTTCGTATACTCCCACGGACTTCGTTATTTCCTCGTCTCGATATCGGCCCGCCTTTCATCTTTTATGCGCGCGAAAAGAAGATGATCCGCGCAGGACAGAGGGGAAGGATTCGATGTTTCGCACTTTATCCTAGTCGCAGCCATTCTGTGCATTCTCGGATGCACACGAGAGATGGCAACTCTGCGAAGTGGGTCATAATGCGATACATTAACTCCGGAACGTCTTCGTTTGACTGGAAGCAGGCTCGGGGTGAAAAGACTCCTTGGATCTTGGGTTTTAATGACTCCGAGAATCGTAGGTGGCCAACTGTGTTAACGGAGAGAAGAGAGAGAGAGAGAGAGAGAGAGTGGTTCCCTGTCTCGGGATTGCTAGTGGATTCGGAGTACACTCGCGATCCTTGGATCTCGCGTTTTAATGACTCGGGAAATCTAGCCAACTAGCCAACTGTATTGTTAGGGAACTGGGAGAAGAGCTTCCGTATTCTCGGATTGTTAGAGGATTCGTCGGTAGATTCGTTGAAGCGTCGATAAGAGACGCGTGGATGGCCAGCTGTATCGTTGAGGAAGAGAGAGAGAGAGACGAGAGTCTTTCTTTCTATCTTGGGATTGCTAGTGAATTCGTCAGTAGATTCGTCGAAAGCTCGGCAAGAGACGTGTAGGTAGCCAACTGTATTGTCGAGAAGAGAGAGAAATGCTTCTCCATCTTGGGATCGATAGGGGATTCGTCGGTACATTCGTTGAAACGTCGCTGAGAATTGCGTAGATAGCCAACTGCATTGTTAAGAAATAGAGGAGAAAGAGAGAGAGAAGCATCTTTTTATCTTGGGATTGTTAGCGAATTCGTCAGTAGATTTGTTGGAACATCGCTAGGAATTGCGTAGATAGCCAACTGCATCGTTAAAGAAGAGAGAAAAAGAGAAAAGAATCTTTCTATCTTGCGATTACTAGCGAATTCGTCAGTAGGTGTTTTGAAACGTCACTACGGATTGCGTTGATAGATAACTGCATTGTTAAAGAAGAGAGAAAGAGAGAGAAGAATCTTTCTATCTTGGGATTGCTAGTAAATGGGTCAGTAGATTCGTCGAAACATCGCTAACAATTACGTAGATAGCTAACTGCAACGTTAAAGAAGAGAGAAGGAGAGAGGGGGAGAGAAAAGAATCTATCCTGCGATTATTAGTAAATTCGTCAATAGATATTTTGAAACGCCACTAGGAATTGCGTTGATAGCCAACTGCATTGTTAAAGAATAGAGAAAGAAAGAGATAAGAATCTTTCTATCTTGCGATTGCTATTAAATTCGTCAGAAGATTTGTTGAAACGTCACTGAGGAATTGCGTAGATAGCCAACTGCATTGTTAAAGAAGAGAAAAAGCGAGAGAGAGATAGAAGAATCTTTTTATCTTGGGATTGCTAGTAAATTCGTCAGTAGATTCGTTGAAACGTCGCTGAGAATTGCGTAAATAGCCAACTGCATCATTAAAGAAAAGAGAAAAAGTGAGAAGAATCTTTCTATCTTAGGATTGCTAGTAAATTCGTCAATAGATTCGTAGAAACGTGGCTAAGAATTGCGTAGATAGCCAACTGCATCGTTAAAGAAGAGAAAGAGAGAGAGAGATGAACTTCCCTATTTTGCGATTGCTAGTAAATTCGTCGGTAGATTGATCGAAAGAGTCTGCAGTAGGGAAGATTAGAATTTGGAAAGAACGTCTCTTCAGTCTCTCACGAGCTTCCACCTAGAGGTCTCCTACTAGACTCTAGGCCCGTGACTTAGATCCCAAGATAATAGAGGCTAGCTTGGGCAGCGTGTTTGCAGAAAGGAGCTAGTTAGCGAGCACCTCCGAGAATCGTGTTTGAAGGTCTTTTCGCAAGAGACTCTAATTAAGAGTCTAACAGGTACCTGCGTTAGACCCCAGGATAGCGAAGGCTTGGTGGAAGAATATGTGTACAGAATGTAAATACTCTGCCAGGACTTTGAAGAATCATCGTTCCAACATGCATCTCTGATGGTAGACAATGCAAGTTGCACGTTACATGATTGGCATACCTAAAAATTGCCATGATATTAGATCACAGTACTGCTACATTCATATATTCACTTTGAATAATCTGAACACCGATGTTTGAAGAAAAAATTGAAATTATTGGGAGTTAGGTTCGAACGTAATATAGAATGATCATTCGGTCAATGAAAAATTTGTAAATTTACTAAAGAAAAATAACAATCCCTGATCTACTGTAATACCAAACAACAATCTTTGAATTTTTGAGTCTTCGGTTTGTTTTTACTTTTATTCTTACTTTCTACCCAATCGAGTGCTTCTAATTTTTCATGTGGTTGTAAGCTCTCATTGACTAACTCACCGAGTCATTAATTGACTCACTGACTCACCACTTCTACTAAATTATCAAGAATCAATTGTATCCAACAAAAATATTCGAAATATATCAACTTTGAATTGTCTTCGGTTTCCAAGCTTTAAACTTGACACACTGCTGTCGACTCACACTCATCGTTTCAACTATTTGATCAAGGATCAATTGTTACCAACAAAAATATCATTCGAAATGTATGAAATCAGATATGAGCAAACAGTATCTAATAAAATCTTCTTTTTCCCCAAAATCGAATCTCGAAATCCACTTACCCGACTGGATGCTAACCTACTGCACATGCAACGACACGTGTGTGTACATACCGACTGAAATCCGGAACGAATGGAGCGAGGAAAAAAGATTCTTCCGTTCGGGAGAAATCGACATTCATTCATGAATGGAGAGGGTGAAGGTATTTGATACGAGGAACTCGATACTGCGATCTGCCAAAAGTTAAACCCAGCCTCATTACCGGATACGGTGGGACCGGTTGGGCGATCGTCCTCTCGTGTTATTTTCAGGTTTACCCAATTACGAGGAGGGTAGTGAAAGGAGTATTGAAGTGGCACGACGAGCGAACCCGATATTGCAAGATAGCGATCCGATGAACATAGATTGGCCGGACTAAAAATTCCCTGGACGCTGCAACTGTTTTTACAGCGTATTGCGGCGGAAAGGGAAAGAGGAAGCTCGTGATTAGGTTCTCGTCGAATAGTTTTCACTCCGGGAATATTGTCTGGATTGGTATCTTAATTGGACGCGCGAAAATCAGGATAGCGTTTACGTATTTTCGTCTCTGTTTCCGAGTCGAACCCTTCGGGATCTAATCTCTTGAACGCAGGATTATTCTCTTCTCCCGAAAATATTTGAGAAGGTATACCGCGTCGAACATCTTTGGCAAGAACGTGGACACTCGCTGTTCTTCAGGATTATTATTTCCGGTCGCCTCGCGTGTCTCGAGTCAGTTTGTTGCGAGCTTTCAGAGTTTGATCTCTTCCGTTAAACGAAAACACATTTCCTAATTGTTTAAGATTTAAAAGACACGCGATTACTGATTCTTAACACTAGGTTTACGGGGGTTTTTTGTATACCTATTTCAACGGACAACTGTTAAATTTAGGATAAAGAAAACTACATATTTTCTTTAACACTAGGTTTACGGCGGTTTTTTTGTATACCTATTTCTACGGACACCCGGCAGATTTAGGGTAAATAAAACCAGATATCTTCTTTAAAAAACAAACGATGAGTTTAATTTGAAAACATTCGCAATATTAACAGACTTAATATAAGTTAATTAAATCTGTTAATATCGTATAATTGAAGCAACCCATCCGTCAAATTGACGTAAATCTAGTATTACAGTAATTATAAGAGATCGATGTATAGAGAAGTGTATCTGACCAAGACAGAGAATCACCAGTGTGTCACCGATCTATTAGAGTAGATCTGATTGGACAGAACCCAACTCGCTTCTTCACTGAGGCAATCCGATAAGACAATTGCTCTTGTTCTCCGAGATTCTGCATACGAGGACATGACTCTGCACAGAGTTTCACAGGCAAAAATAGATTCGAGGATCGCAAGCTTCTGACCACTAGACTCAGCAGAAGTAAAAATCAGGATTGCACCGAGGATAGGATTAACTGGAATCTCGAAAATAAGCTAATCCTAAAAGCGGTGGACATCGAAGAAAGGAGCCAACAACGAATCCATGAAGAAATTTCCACGAATCTTTGAAGACATTTCCTGGTATCCGTAAGAATTTACGAGCCGATGATGAAGCACAGGTAGCCAGACTCTCGCGGTGTTTACGAGGGTGTGAAAATTCCTGAGACAATTCGCGGAGCTGATGTTGGGAAGGAAAAAATGTCCGTGACGTGATGGAAATATCAAGAGAGACAGTGCGCCCTGTTTGCAAGCAGAGGCCATTAAAAGGTTTATAGGTCAGGAAGAAGGTACTATGTGGGACATGCCCAGTCAACCTATGGGCTTCTTGCGCTGGATATCCCGGCCTGTATATCTTCTGGATGCTGTTTTATCACCGGTGTCACCGGTTCTTAGCCAGGATTCCGGGGACCTCGGGCTCGATGGACCACGGCGTCCACGGGGGCGTAGATCAACCGATCTTCCTGTTGTTTTCGATACGAGCGATAGCTGAGAGTAAGCTGATTATCGATAACCGTTTGTTACCGTCGATGCTGCCGGAGATCCAACGCTATGGCCCAGTTGCACGATAGTGTATTACGGATAATCTAGCCGTCCTCGGCGTGGAATTTATGAATTCGCCGTCGCCGTTTGTCGAACACCGACCTTTGCCGCTCCGCTTGATTTATGTTAATCTATAAGTGGCCTATTTCGGAACAGTTTGTCGAGCTAGCGGCGACGCGTTAGCCGTGATAACACCCGAGTCGAACTTTCGCGAAACCTGTAACTATGGTCTCCGGCGACGAAGATCTCTATCTTTTCAAAGAAGTAATTTATTCGGAAATATGTGCAAGGATTGCTAATATCCTCTTTAGCTGAGTTTGATATCTGCTTTCTTGTCCTCTTTGATCTGTATTTATATTTTCGCAAAGTCAAGAAGAGGTTATTGACTTGATTTGAATGATTTAGTCGTTAGGAATACATTGGTTTGAAATAGTAGTGTCAGTATCCTGGTTTTGAGGGAATAGCAGCTGAGAGAAAGAGAGGAAGTGGAGATGTTGGTCTGATGAATTTTTGGTTGGGTTAGAAATCTTCTGTTTGGTAGTTCTGATAGCTGAGGTAGGTCTAAACCTGGTTGCCAATCTCGCATATCTTTTTTCTCACGTGAACTAAAATTATAACAATTTTATTTTCATCTTAATCGTTATTAGATATCTCATTTATGGCTTACAGTACACTTCGTCTATCAGTAAAATAGCAGGTGTTCCAGCTGTTTGAGCACATTGCAAGTCTCAGCAGTTAAAACTCTAAGTACCAGTCTCACTTGCTTGAAACAAATGCAAAAGGAAAGAAAAAATGACAAGTACACACGCGTCAATGAGTAATACACACATACATACATAAAATATCCAAATACAGGAAAATTCCGCACATTCATTGCACGGTGTAAATTCATTCGGGAATAATTATAACTTTTCCTTTACCGCGAATAATAAGTATATTCATCCCGGTCGTAGAAGTAAATTGAACCAAGAAAAATACGCGTAAATAAATTAACAAAATTAAAATCTTTTGCCGTGTCTGAGGTACCCTTGTGCCTGGCTTTTCCTTATGGAGGTTAAAACAGGGTGGAAGTACGAAAGGAAGTCGATAATTAAATTACGCTTTTCTTTTTCTTTTTTTTCCTGAAGGAAACATTCGCTGTGTTCGATGTTTAAACGTCAAAGCGAATGGTTTGGAAACGGTTAAAGGTAGAAAGCAAGATTTCTTTTTTTTGTTACGCGAGTTTCGAAATGAAATGCAGGACTGTTGGTGCAGCCTTACAGGGCTTAAAGGTACGCTGATGCACAGAGGAACGTAGTTAACACCTCTGTGGTGCCGGGGCGAATGTAAGCGGTCTGGCAGAATTTTAAATCCGGGCAAAGAGTTATATCGGAATATTTAACAGAAGAAAAATAGTATTTGTGCGGAGTTTCTGGGACTTGGGTTTCCCTTTGCTCTCCCGCATTCATTCACGGCGGCGGATATTTTTCTCCGTCTCGCCAAAGTTCCAGCGAGCTCTACCAGGGTACTACAGAATTACAAAACGTGTCAAATGTTTGCAATAAAATCGCATTATTATTCGCATACTTCTGCGAAACAGAATTTCCAAGGATGGCTATTATAATACAGGCCACCTTTACATTTCGTTCCCTCCGTTCCGCCGCTGTTTGACCCAACTCCGCAACTTATTCAGCACCTAAAGTCTCCGGCAAAGAATTAGTTCCGGTTAGGCCGATTTCAGCCAATGAAGGTGTCGAAAGGGTACGAAATAGAAGAAGAGAAGATGTTATTAGACTTCCTGTTTAATTCCAACTCGTTGTGGTCCTCGAATTTTGTTCTATCTTAACTAGAGACCGAAAATCATAGGTATTTCGAAGATTTGAATTTTCTTGATTAAATTTAAGATAAATTCTTCAATGAACGAAGAGATCTTGGAATTTCAATTTTTTATTTTCAAAATTTTTGGTCGATCGATGAATATTTTTCCTTGCAACGGATATCAATTCTAGCTTTCCTCGCTACTTAATATTTTGCATTCAACGATCTTTTCGTTAGAGAAAAATAGTAATCCTAGTACTTTCTCCTACAAAGTTGAGATTTTCCAAACTTTTCAAATTATTTTATTTCGATATTCAACGTATCGTTGAACAATTTCAAATTTGACACGTTAATTAACGACGATCTGTAGAATCTGATTAAACGTCGACCGAGGCTCGTCTCTCGAGCAATTTGGAGATTTACCACAGTCCATCGCGAGTTCCCATTCCCTGATATCTACCCCGTGGACAAAAATTCGTCGATCCACCCATCGGTCGTAGCGAAGGTATACCCAACGGGACCAGAGTGGAGGTTTGCGTCGGATGAATAATATGCATGGGCCATAGATTGATAATGCTCTTTCGCTCGAATAGCCGGACTGAATGAAACATCGCGGCCGGGATACGTAAAACACACGTTTCATCGAGGAATACTCGATAAGCTAATAGCGCACCTGATGTTGCTTTCGAGGGTTGGCCCCGATACGCTCTTCTTACGAAACGTATACCCACCTTTTAAGCGTTCCCTGTATCCACTCACGGTGGATGCACGTCTATCACGCCGCGTGAATACTTCATATCTTGGCCCGTACGTTGGCTGCGACATGTCGGTCGCGTCATTAATTTTACAGGACCCCTTATAGGCCGCAGTTGCATCCCCGCGGAAACCGTTGACCCGTCTCAGACCTTTCTTCCACGCGAACACCGGCCAGATAAAAGTTCCGGTACAAGTGAGCCACCGAGCTTATCGTTCTCCATTATGCATCCTTCGCCTATTCCGACGACGTGGCTGCATCGATGGCTCTCTTCTGCTTCTCCACGAGCTTCTCCGAGTCTGGGTTCGCGGCTTCCTCAGATGCATATGTCGGGTTCCAGTCGTCGTGTATGGCTGACTAGTTGAATCTTTCCCTGAAACTCGCGTCTACTTTGCATCGGGTCTTTCGAGACGCGCAGAAGTTTTCGAAGACGAATTCAGGGGTGCGAGACGAGGAGGATGGAAGAAGGTTTGAGTCAGGGCAAATTTGTTTACGAATTATATTTTATGAGTAGGCTGGTTTTGGGAAACGTTGTCAGGAGNTATCTTGGCCCGTACGTTGGCTGCGACATGTCGGTCGCGTCATTAATTTTACAGGACCCCTTATAGGCCGCAGTTGCATCCCCGCGGAAACCGTTGACCCGTCTCAGACCTTTCTTCCACGCGAACACCGGCCAGATAAAAGTTCCGGTACAAGTGAGCCACCGAGCTTATCGTTCTCCATTATGCATCCTTCGCCTATTCCGACGACGTGGCTGCATCGATGGCTCTCTTCTGCTTCTCCACGAGCTTCTCCGAGTCTGGGTTCGCGGCTTCCTCAGATGCATATGTCGGGTTCCAGTCGTCGTGTATGGCTGACTAGTTGAATCTTTCCCTGAAACTCGCGTCTACTTTGCATCGGGTCTTTCGAGACGCGCAGAAGTTTTCGAAGACGAATTCAGGGGTGCGAGACGAGGAGGATGGAAGAAGGTTTGAGTCAGGGCAAATTTGTTTACGAATTATATTTTATGAGTAGGCTGGTTTTGGGAAACGTTGTCAGGAGTACGTAGAGATTGTCTATATAGATGATAGATAGAGGCTTGACGGTTACTGTTGGCATTGATGCATGTGTCAGGTTCCAGTCGTCGTGTACGGCTGACTAGTTGAATCTTTCCTTGAAACTCGCGTCTACTTTGCATCGGGTCTTTCGAGACGCGCGGAAGTTTTCGAAGACGAATTCAGGGGTGCGAAACGAGGAGGATGGAAGAAGGTTTGAGTCAGGGCAAATTTGTTTACAAATTATGTTTTACGAGTAGGCTGGTTTTGGGAAACGTTGTCAGGAGAACGTTGAGATTGTCTATATAGATGATAGACTATATAGAAGCTTGACGGTTACTGTTGGCATTGAAGCATTGTCTCCAGAGGATGTCTTGTCTGTCAGGAGTTGCCAGTATAGTGATCAACCATTACTGTGTCATCGTATTCATAAGACAAAGTGAACTACGCTGAATTGGTTCTCGATCTTTGATCCCTCTAGACCACGATCGTAGATCCTCCATTCTTGGTCTTTGACGTGTAGACCTTCAGCCTTGATTCTGGTTCTTCACCTTTGGTCTCTGATCTCTGCTTCGTCTTTTCACCTTGGTCTTCTAGATCTTAGGTCACAGATCTTTGGACCTTGGTGCTTGTTCCTTTGCTGTCTAGACTTTGGTTCCTGATCTTCGGTTCTGGAATTGATTCTGGGTCTTTGAACCCTAGACTGCATTCGTTGATTTCTCGATTCTTGACCTTTGGTCTTTAGACCTTCATCCTTGATTCTGGTTCTTCATCTTTGGTCCTTGATCTCTGGATTTTTAGACCTCCAGGCTTGTTTCTTGACTTTTAGCCTTTGCGTTCTACACTTTGATTCTTGATCTTCTGTTCTGGGATTTTGATTCTGCGTTTTTGATCCTCGGACCTCGATCCTCGATCCTCCTAGTTCTTAGTTTCGAGATAAGCATTTTGTGACGATAGGAATCGGCGATAACGCGACACTCGTGATCTTTCAGATAATCGAACACGTTAGCAGCAACAGCCACGAGTCTCTCGAAGCTCTGTATCGAGATTAGGTGAAAGATCGACCCTCTAGCTAGACTCGCAGGCTCGAAGTATATAACATCACGGTCTCCAGTGGATGCTAACGTCGCCCCCGGAACCGGCGGGAATTTGAATCCGTAAGCGAGCGGGAAACGGCCGGATTTCACGTTTAATACGAGCCGTAATATCTTTTAGCGCGTAGTCCTCGCTGAATTTTAAAGCCAACAAGCGAATCCCTTCTCTCTCCGTCTCGCGGGACAGGGACGAGAAGCGAGAGAGCGGAGGATAATAGCCGGCGCGTTAAAAAAAAATTAACGAGGCGATGAATATTTAACAGAAAATTATGCATAACGTCATTCGCGATCTCTTTATCGTCCGGTATACGTTATCGCCTCGTTTCAAGGGTGGAGCTCTCCCCCCGTTTTCTTCTCTTTTTTTCTATAAAGCGCGTTCCCCAACGAGTTAGGGAAACTTTTCGCGGAGCTGGGTAAAGGGAAACCAGACCAAGGGGACCCGTCTTCGTCGGGGACCGGGCAACTTGTCGTGAAGAAACTCGCTCTCTCTTCGTGGTTCATCTTTATTAAATAAATCGCGCCAGAGCGCCCGGGACGCTTTACGATTCGTTTAATAACGCGACCAGCATCCCCGTGTTCCTCTGATCTTGTCCTCTATCTTGGCGTCGGCGACGACGTCGACCATGACCACCCCGGTGCCTGGCGTCTTCGCATCGACGCGAATGGCTCGTAAATAATCTCCCTCCCGCTTCCTAAATAATTTTACGCTAATTTTACCGGGATTCTACGAGAGACCGCGTCCCCACTTGGGTTTAAACCCTGATTTTTAACCTGCTCTTCTGCGTTTCAAGCACCATTTATCGGTAGACTGTTCTTGGGGATGAAGTTGTTATCGTTGATAATGTAGTAAATGCTATTTTACAGTGTCATTAATTTTGTGTTACTTTCTTTTATTAATTTCTGCTCCTACAAACGAGTGTCACTTTTTGTTTTACACCTCGGAATAAAATCGGAATTCAAACTAATCGCATCGCGTGTTATAAAAGATTCAATAACCATTAAATAACAGTTATGAATAATAATTCTTCGTCTACTATCTTTTAGATCTCTGAAACGATGATTTCTTAATTGACTGATACTCAGTCAAACTCGTTTAAACAGTCGAGGTTTATTTAATTTACAATCTTATGTCTATAACTTTGGTATACTTCGAAATGTAGATTGTTCATCACCTAGTATAAAGTACCGTACTATGAAGTACAATAATAGTTTCTTGGTGTAGAGACAGCCTAGGTTCATCGTGAATATTTAGTACCGGAAGTTGAGGAAGTCTGCGATGTGTTCTACAAAGAAATCGACTTCTCTAACAGCTATTAATCTCGCTATAAACATTTCCTCATAGACACTTTCTCTAATTATTTAACTACTGTGACATCGGTGGATTTCAGTTACAAGGTCTGCAATACGAGAGAACCACCCTAACTAGACTAGGATTAAATTTATAAGACAGTCAGGGTCCTTGCTGCTTTCTGTTTCCCTTCTGCGTGTCTTAGTCTTCATTGGCAGTTCTGCGAGGGTTGAATCATCAGAAATGACGATTCTAGACTCTTTCCCTCATCGGTGAACTCGAGTTACGAACACGAGGGAGGCACCCTAACTAAACAGAGGAGCAAACGTGTAACAGAGTCAGGCTCCTTGCTACTTGCTATTGTCTTCCTACGTATTTTAGCCTTCATTAGCTCTGCGAGGGTTGGATCGTCAGAAATGACGGTTCTAAAGTAGAATAGAATTTTCCTGGAAATTTTGGGGTCGTTGTGGTAGTGTATTTTATAAAATTGATACAGGTGGTGATTTATTTAATTATAAAAACGTGCGAATTGGTGATACGAATTATTTCTCTCTATAGTTCTACTTCTACAATTCTTTTCAACTAACGACTCTAACAATTCTACTCTGAACTCCCAACTAAGACTCTCGACTCGGAACTTCATCCAAAGACTTCACCTAACTCTAAACTAAGAACTAACCCCAAAGAAACGTGCTTCCTTTTATATTTCCACCATGCACACGTTTTCCAACTTCTCCCTTGCAATATCTCCAAAACGAACACCCATTTTGAAGAAACCCATTAGGGTTCTTTAATACTAGGTATGCACTATAACTTGTACTTACTGTCGTTCCAAACTCCAAATCTATTACAGACTTTCGCGCATTCTACTTTCGCGCAATTCGCTATTTCGCAAACCTAACACAAACCCATTAGGGTTCTTTAATACTAGGTATGTTCTATAACTTGTACTTACTGTCGTTCTAAATCCGAAATCTGTTACAGACTTTCGCGCATTTTACTTCCGCGCAATTCGCTATTTCGCATATTTCGAAAAATTCAACTCCTCAAGCTTTTGCAGTCGGTGAATCGATCAGGAGGCTATAATTCATGCATCTTGTCAAATTTTTAACTGTTATCGAAGAATGCAGAACGTGTATGTCAAGCACTTAGAGCAATTCAGGATGACACAGCGTGTTATAGAAATCTTCATGAAGAAAAGAGAGAAAAGAGTGGTATTCGACTAACTTTTAACAAATTCATAATGCAAACATTCGAAAGCATTTAAACGCGCCTCTTCAATTGCATTATGTATTGATAAACCAACATTTTACGCACAATTTTCAGCGGATATTCTTTCATATTCCTTTTCAACATTCAACATTTGCACACACTTTTAGGAACGAATTGCGTGCGAAAATCGGGGGCCCATTGTACCGTGTATTCCCACGTTTGGTCCCCAAGGTTTTCCAGCTGACCTGGGCCTTCGTAAGGTCACGTGTGCACGGTGGAAAATGACGCTACATTATACAAGACGTCTTGAGACGAGGATTCGAAGGTTCAACACGTGTCACTGTCGATGACCGTATGTAGAGCGCAACCCTTTATTCCTCTATGTATAGTGGCATTCTGCTCGCAGTTCGCACGAGACGAAGATGTGGGGCGTTTTAAAAATACCCACGCTTCCCTTCGGCTCTGTATGTCGGGACACCGAAGAGAGAGAGAGAGAGAGAGAGAGAGAGAGAGAAAGAGAGAGAGAGAAACGTCGGGAATGTACGCGCTTGGGGTGATATCTACGATGAAGCGGTTTAATAAAACGTCGAATGTCACGCGCAGCTTTAAAGCCCGTGAAAGGTGAGACGTCATTCGATTTTGAATAATCATTCGATGGCATGGCGGACGTCGATGGTCCGAGTATATATTTTTTCCATCGTCCTTTCTTTCTGCCCTTTATTTTTCCCATTTTTTCCCCTCCCCCTTTTACCCTCGTCCCTCTTGTTTTTGTTTTATTCGTTCCTGGTACTTCTATCTGGACGAGCACACGCAATATTGATTTCCGGTCGAATTTTTATTCGCTTTCGCGACGTTGGTGGCGTGGAAATCGGTCCAGGGAATTCTCCGCGATTGTGATTGATAAAACTATAGTTACGAGAAATTTATACTGTCCCTGTGTACACTGTCCTTTTAACGTCGCTCTTTTCTCTCGCGGTTGTATAACGCTGGCTACGCTTTCTATCCGAATTCTCAAAATCGCTCAACTATACTCGGAATTAGTCGGACTTGATGTATCGCTCGTTTTGGGATGCTGAACGTTCGCATTACACCAATCAATCCTTTGCACTTGGTGATTTTTTTGGCTACAGAAGGATAGAAGTTCACAGATTTTTTCTATAATATTGACGTTGTTTTTATGAATGATAAGATTCGTATAATAATTAAGTTATTCGATTTCGTTATCTCGCATATTGTTATATTATCTTAAATTTGATATATTAATTAACCCTTTGACTACTGTGGGCGCCTATAGGCGCTCAGAAATTTTGCGTTTTTAATACAGTAGTCAAAGGGTTAAAAGGATAAAAGATCTTTATAAGATAATTAAAAGACTATTTGATTTCTTGTGCTTTATCGGAAATATGTTTTCTATATCAAAAAAGACAAATAGGATTGGGAAAACATAAGAAAAAGTACTTTAAATCTTTTTTTATATAATATACCTCCGAACTTAAACTATACATCATAAATTCATAATCACATTTTTTGGAAAAGTTCGCCGTAGCGTAAGGGTTAATATAGGTCTTCAAAATTTTATTACCACTGACAGTGACCTGTCGATTCGTCAGCAATAGAAATTAGGCTAATCTACCGATCACTTACCATTCTCAACCGTTTAGTTCCTCTTGATTTCTCTATAGCACAAAATCCTCCGAATCTTCTCTCACCACCCTGAAAACGTGTTCTCCACCAACTCCGCGAAAAGTTGTGCCTCCGCGAACATAACCACGCCTCTATCTAAAATTCTAATCCCGGTTATAATATATTTAAAACCATTCTCGCGTCGTGTCTTACCCAAAACTACGAGCGCAAATTGAAATTGAAATATCGCGATTATTCATTAGACCGAACGAATGAAATCGGAAGCTGTTATTTTCGTCGCGATTCTCGAGATCCGGGGATGGAGGCGATGTTAGGGCGGGAGAACAAAAGTTAGGGGCGTAGCTAGAACGGAGAAGCAGCTGGATATAGAAAAGAAACGAGGGTTCCGGGTTGAGAAACGTAATCCACGAATTAAGGAGCAATCCCGTATCATACCGACGTTGCCCCACGAGGAAAGTCGTTGCGGGGGATGATATAAATTGTTTTAACGCCGGCTTGATGCGATTTGACGAGGAGCATTCCCACTGGAGGCAGTCGAACGGGAGATACCGCTATTAAATAAAGGATTCCGGGTGCCGTTTGTGAAGGAAGGCAGACGGATCGTGCCTATGCCCTGTGAAATATGATTTGCATAAAGGCTGAGAGCGTGCAGGGGTGAGCAGGGGTCACGGCTTCCTGTCCTGCTTGTCGGCCGGCTGTGAACCCCTGGATATCGAGCTATAAACATCGCTAATTCAACGTCTCGGATTGCTGTCGATGAACACCGGCGGTCTGACCCTTGTACCCCGGCTCCCCTCACTTGTTCCGATTTAATCAGATGGCTATTCGCCACGAACTTCTCTGTTATAATGGAAATCGCCCCGACGTGGAATATTAAGGGGTTGCGGTGTAGGCGGCCGTGTCTGGCTAGTTGTTCGTTAGGCTACTTAGCGTGGGGCTAGCTTCGGGTCCGTTACGGTCCTCGTTCCCAACTCTATCTTCCCATAGTGCCATCTCAGTGTTTGCATCGTTTTAGCTATCTATATGCATCTTCCTTTTGCTCTTCCGTGTCATCCAGCTGGAAATAATTGTGCAACTGATGGGATTCTGATGAACCAGTGATTTTCTGTGAAATGTGGTTGGATATTAAATTATTTCTTCGTTGCTGATGAAGAAACAATTATTTGTAACGGTTATTCTGTGGAACATGATTAACGAGACTTAAACCTGTTGTAAATTAACTATGGCTGGTGATAGGTCTGCTAGAGGTTGCAAGTTAATCGTGATCCTTAGGCCTTAAGGATCTTCGGTGCTATGTAGGTGTATAGCAGTCAATTTCTGATTTAAAAAGACTTGCTCTTTTGTGGAATAGTTTGTCTCCAATAAGTAATAGGGCAGAACGTTTTTAGTTACTGTATATAAGTATGAATACAATTACTTCTCTGCTATTATATTATATTTCTTTTTAGTAACTACAACAAACCCTTTTCACTGGAAGGGGAATCGAAAGTAAATGATTTTCTGTCATCACGCTAACGACGTGTTTTGAAAGAGCGCAGTATTATTTAATTTCAATACAATTTTAATTAATATCGACCTTCGAAATTTAATAAATTCTTCTGAAGATAGCCTCTCGAGTGCAAAGGGATCAAAACTTTGTCCTATCATTCGGAAATTTTTCTCAACCCAGCCGGATCGAGTTTGTATACGAAGACAATACTAAATAGATACCAGAGAGGATGGGAGTATCAAAATTGATCCTCCACCTGTCCTAATCCCCCGATGCAGCATCGGAGTCACGGAGCAATAAAGATCCAAGAGCCCGAAACTCCCTAGAAGATTCCACGAAGCCATCTAACCTCATCGAAACGTAGCCCCACTCTCCCTCTCGGCCGTGCAATTTACGTAAGCTTCCATTTATTATTCTCCCGGCGGCTTTCTTTAGACCGGGTCACGAGCGACTGATTTACAACGTTATCAGCAGCGACTACTCGCGACGCACTTCACGTGGACACATCGAATCCGGTTCGGTTGCGCAACGGAACAGCCCGAACTGACCCGAAGTTGGTTGCGTAACGCGGAGTGTATCGGTGCGTTGCGCGCGCAATTACCTACGCGGCGATACGTAACGCGAGAGATGTTCACGCGTTCGCGAGAGTTGTCTCTCGGCCAGCCTCTCGTCGACCGTTCGCCAGATTACGGCGTGGATCGGGACGAGGAGAGTCGTGGGAGAAATACAGAGGAGTGTTAGACGGTAAACACGGGGAAAATGTAAATACCCGGTCGAGGAACACCGCTCGAGGCGAACGGAGAAAATTGACTCGAAAAATTCGTAGGCTGGGTGAGGTAAGTGGGAGGTCGGCCGGTGGAGTGGGGGTAGCGCGGAGTGGGGGAAGCAGGGAGGTGGAGTGGGGGACGGTGACGGCGTAGAAGCGCCTCTGCTCTTCTTCTATCTCGATCTCTGCATTACGACAGTCTTACACCGCGTTGGAATTCATTTCAATGAATTTGCATTTCAACAGCGACTGTCTTTTCTTCCCTCGTACCTTTATCTCGCGGCTATAGGTGCCTAGACGGACGAGTCTTTTGATCATTTTTTATTTGATCGTTCGTTAATTAGCGTGGAAAGTTATTATCGCTGTTCCGCCCGCTTTGGGTCCTTTCTTCCAACTTGGAAAGCTCGGTTGGTCAAAGGAGGGACACGGCGCGCTGGCTGGTTCGAGAATTCCCGAGGTTAGCGTCGTTTGTTTCGCGGTACGGCATGCTTCGGCACGGGTGGGGGTGGAAAAGTTTTTGATAAGTTCCTCGGGTCTTCCTTCCCCTTGCCGGACCTGCTCTTGGCACGACGCGTTTTGCCCTTTGAGGAGCACATCGCTGTGCGCTTGTTATTTCAAGACTCGAGACCATGGTTCTCTGTATAGCGCTCTTTCATAATCGCGATGTTTCATACCGCTATGTCTTTCGTAGTTGTGCGTTGTAATATCGTTCGTAATAACAGGCTGAGGTAAATACGATAATTGGATACTTTGATAGTACTCCGAGAAATAACGTTAGTCGAGGTGTCTTTTCTTTTGTTTTCATGTTTGCTAACTCGATTAAGGCACATTGGCATTATTTATAAAAGTTTTGAAAAATATAGCCTAGGAGATACAGATAGAGGGTGACGTTACTTTTCAAAATTTATTTTTCTGTTCTTAATCCTTTTTCTCGTTAACGAAGGAAACGATTTCGACTACGAAGGCTAAAAAATTTTGCTGGTGCGAAATTTCTCGTTCGGATGTTTCGATAATATTATACTCGAGTGAAGAGCTTGTGCGTAGGTTGGTCACAAGCGAGGACACGTCCACTTAGGGTTGTACTCCCTCTGTAGCAGGACAATTTTCTCGCCTGGAGGGACCGTGTACAGAAGTGTGTACCAGTGTCTCCAAGGGAGCTGTTGAAACACACACTGCTAACCATAAGTATCGAAACACCTGTTTTATAAGAAATACTAATAGAAAAAAGTTTGCAAAATTATCGTGAAACTCTAAACGATTTTTTTTCTCGAGTACTTCATGCCAAGTACAATTTTTATTTTTAACAATCGATTTAAGAATTTTGTTTATCGAAGTATGGGCGAAGAAAATTCATTTTTTGTTGCGATACATCGTTTCCAGATTTTTCTTGTAGAATTATATATTCCAATTTTCGCGTACTAATTTATTTTCGGAAATTTTCAACGATTTCATCGGCAGATCAACTGCAGATATTCAGCCTGTGAAAAAAATTGATCCTTACACAGAGATATCCGTCGGAGCCCAGAAATATCTTCTCCATTCATTTGTTAGAAGACTACAATCGATATATTTCCAATGGGAAAGCATCATTGATAGAGAAATAGCTTTCTCCTTTTGTCCAACACTTTATTGTCCGTGCTATCGTTCGTTCTGTTTTGTCTCGGCTATTAATTGTCCCTGTATACTATTGGCTATTTGAAACATTCCTCCTATCTCTGTCCCTCCTCCCTTTCTTTTTTTCCTCCCCCCTATTTTGTGTTTTTTCCCCTTTTTTTTTCCTTTTCGTTAAACATTGTTCCGCATGTAGTTTACCGCGAACGTTTGATTAAAAAAGTGCACGGCTGAAAGTGTGCCGCGGGTAAAGAAATTAGAAATGAAATAACGAAAGGAGTACAAGCACGTGGTATTACGCTATGTCTTTTTAAATCCTCTGTTGTATAGTTCTCACACAATTGGCCTTTTCTCCAAATGCACACTGTGACCCATTTTTCACGAGCACGTATACCGTTGAAAGACCCAACAGAGTCCTTTGAAACTAATGCTAAGAATATTTCAATTTGCACAATGCGGTATTTAAAATATGTTCTTTTTTATTATGCGCATAAATATCGCGGCCAGCGTAAACGAACCTTTCGGGACGTCGGTGATATAGTAATTTTCGGCACAATGCTTATTGGAATTTTTCATCGCGGCTCTCCGTCGTTTATTAAACAAAATATCGGCAAAGCTGCACGCGAAATCTTGCTGTTTATATTTTTTAACGCTTTTCCCGGTTTTCTCGTTATTCTCGAATTTTATTTTTCAACAATTAATCGTTCGCTAAGGGCAACGCGCCGCGTGATCTTTTATTTATATTTTATTCCTTTGTCCGAAGGGGTGTGAATTGTTTTTTAAGAATCAATTATTCAACGATGATAACGCGCGTGAAAATATTTTTACATTTTTAATCGGCTCGAATTATTTTTCAATTTCACGTTTCAATATTTAACTATTCATCGGGGGATGACGTATATAAAATTTTGGCATTTGCATTTTTATATTTTTCACGGATTCCGCTTTTGTTTATGCGTATGTACAAGAAGGTCGAACATTTGATTATCCTGAAATTTTGCTTCTCGCTGAAATAAATGATTACAGGGAATATTTAATTATTCCCGACACGTACATCGAATATTTGTATTTTGCGGTTTCGAAATACTCTCGAATTCTGCTTTTCGATAACGAAATTTTCGCCCGAGCTAATTGCCACGAGGAGCAATTAATTATTTAAAACAAATCGAATATATTTCGCGGCGAAAAGACGTAGAAATGTTTCGAAAACCACCGAGTAAGTGGCCTGACAAAAATAATTCCGCTTTTATATTCCTTTCCTTTTTTCTCCCTTTTTTTCTCCCACTCTCTCTCTCTCTTTCTCTCTCTTCGGAAAAAAAATATATGGTAGTTTATACGTTTTAGGAATACAAAGCTGGAACATATTTTTTCCGGTTCGCGTGGGAGTAACATTCGATAAGAGCAGCAGAGCAATTTTTCGGCGTAACAAAATGAACAGGGAATCGTGCACGGTATTTTCGTCGTGTTTTATTAATAATACGTGATATTCGATACTTGGTAGTTCGGTTTAATGATCACGATCTCGTAATACGATGTTCGTTTCGTTTTATTTAATACGATGTGGGACGCTTCTTCATTGAAACACGTGACACACTTTGCCCTTTTCGAATATTCATCGACTCGTGTGTGCTTCGATGAACTGTTTCGCAACATTTTCATCTTCGAGAAGTAAATTACAATTAAGGGTACAAGTATCGAATGCTTGCCCGTTCTCTTCCGGATCGAGGATTTATTTCAGGAATAACGGAGAACCGTCGATGGGGAAAACTCTTCTTTTATTTCCTGTGTCCGGATAAATTCAAAGATTGCTCCGTGTGGATTTAACCGTGCTTTTTACCGCGGAAATTTATATATTAGAATTCACCTTTCCATTCGAATTTCATTTATTTTTCATCCCGTTATTTTTATTTAGCGTTAAAACAATATGTCAAGCACCGCGCGGTTTTATTATTTCTATTAAATATTTATTAAACGAGACGTTTCATATTTTCGGGAAATTCTAGAATTCGGTGTCGCTATATTTCGGGGTCCGTTTCTTCGTCTTCTGTTCTTCCATGCAACTGATGCACTTTTTTTTTATCGCACCTTAGACAACTCCAATATTCTTCTGTTGCTGTAAGTTTCTGAAATTTTTATTTCGGGAAGAAAAATTCGGAATTTTATTTAAAAATTTATATTTCAAATACCTCACAAATGATTACATATCAGTAATGTAATCGTCCAACTCAAACTAATGACCGCGAATGAATCTTTCGATGCAATCTCCAAAATGGCGATCAGGTAACAAAGAAGATCCAACTTTCAATAAATATCCCTTCGTTATATATTAAATATATTATGAATCCTTCGTTATATATTAAATATATTATGAATCCTTTGTTATATATTAAATATATTATGAATCCTTCGTTCAATTTTTCCACCATTCTTTCCACGTTTATTCTTCCCGCGAATTACACATGTAAATCGAGTCTAGTCTAATAATTCATCGAATTTCAGTTTCAAACGTTCCGCTGTTTTAAGAAAGCTCCGTAAAGAAATTCCATTAGGTAGCAGTGTCGCAATAAAGGGAAAGAAGAGAAGATACAAGACAAGATAGCAGGCAATAAGCAAAGGGAAGCGTGTTGGAGAGTGTTTCGTCCACAGTCTGCTAGAGGACTCATCAGTGTGGTGGCCTAAGAGACCTTAGACAGCCAGACAGTCGAGATCAGGTCAAATGTATTTGTATGGATGAAATGGTTAGACCAGGACTTTCGAGAATTCTGTCGGCGTGAATCCCACTGGTAGCAGAGTATCCACAGTGTAATTGCACATGACTTAGTCGAATGCTGCAAGCTATCACGATGATTAAATTCGCGTCAGCTGAACGAGCGTAATTTGAATTTTATTAAAGCAGCAGAAGAAAGGAATAGAATGGAATACACGATACGTAAATTCTCACACTCGCTGTATTCTGAAAATATTCAGCGCTTCTCCTCTATCTTCCAATCGCGATAATACACTGCATAAACCTACAAAGATGGAGAACATGGAAAAGAACACTGGTCCGATTGGTTTCGATATAGTAGATGCACTCCCCGTAACATAACCGTACGAATCTTCGTTACGAAAGCGTCGTTTATACAGAATACTCTCAGAATCGCGACACAAGCTGCAGGCAGATGATCCCCTATCTAAAACTGAATCGAAAATGTAGAATAAAGTTTTTCCACACGAGCGTTCGTTCTCGAGAAAATCGGGCTGGAATATTCGTCGGGTACGCGCGCTCTTAAGCTCAGAAGTGGGCGTATTTCCATCGAATATTCAAACTCGATTTCCTCCAAAACGGAGCCTCGCACGGAAAAACTTTGTTCTACATTTTCCACTCGGTTTTATACGAAGAATCACCTCCATGCTTCTTACACCGTAATTTCACGAGCGTACTACATCTTACAGACCAATAAAGGTATATATCTACGTACACGATCAATCTTACTTATTCGACGTAATGCAAACGGATCATCGGCATAAATTATCGCATTATCATATCGAAACGTAGCACGGGGACTGGAAAAGTACGAATTCCAAATAGCCTTCTGTCTCTACACACGGTACTCAATTACGAAGCCTGTGTATAACCTGAACCCCTACGCGTCTCTGGCAGATATTTCCGGCAGATATGACAGTGTCTGGCTACTCGAGCTAGCCTGGCTACTTCAATCCTGACGGATAATTCTTTCATCGATACGTCCATTGCTCGCGGATTTATTACCAGACCGTAATGTCAGGGACGTCTCGCAGTAAGTGGAGGCGAATGAAGAAGCGCGCTGAAAGTTGTATGACGCTTCGATGGGGCTATAAGCACGCGAGACGTGCTATAGTTCTCCACGGTTGCAAGCTTTTATGACGCTGAACATACGTAGATACGCGACGGGTAATCGCCGATATCGCCGGAACGGTGATAAGGTTTAACGCGACTGGTTCGAGAGTGTGAAGATTCACCCTAAACGTGCTTCACCGATGCACTTTGGGCCGTTTCCACGAAACTCGTCGGACCTGCAGGACCCGCGTCGGTGTTTCCTCGTGGATATCAAATTTTGGATGGACATTTGATTTTAATTGGATCGTAGAATGATCGATGGGTTTACGTAAAACGCCATTCCTCGCTAGGAGATAAATCAAAAGTGTTCGAATGGAATTCTGATTGAACAAATTTTATTTCACAATTTTTATCTCTTCCTTTTTATTACGCCTGCAATCATCTGTTTACTTCCTGGCTCTATGTGTGTGTTTGTAATAGGTGTCCTCGAGAAATTTTGGTATAGCGATTTGGTCAGGATTTTTGGAAAAATTTTATCAGACATAACGATATTTTTTAATTTCTTTTCGATAGTCGAATAATTACAGGGTTAAATTTATGAGACCTTATGGAGAATTTGTTACCATATTGGCATCCTCGTTATGATGACTCTGTGTCAGAATAATGAATTTAATTTGCTCGAAAATTCAGTGGTTCCACGCCTGAAACTTTCGTAAAAATTTACTACTACCTTCGAAACTAATATATTCTTACTTCTCTACTCTGACTTACTATCAAAATTTTGACCTAAAGGCTAATAATAACTATAATTACCACTCGAGTAACGAGGATTGTTACAAAATCTTATTAAAAGGTTCAAACGGTCCAATCGCTGCTCGTTTAGTTCACTCCGAGGAATGCTAGATGGCGCAACTGTGTTACGTCCGTTTTAACGCGACAATAGCGACGCGGTGGTCGAATTTAGAATCAGCGATCCTGCAATCTTTATAATCGCACTCCGTTCGCTTTTAGTACCAGTAAGACACATCTATCGTGCACGGTGTCTCGACACAGGGATAGTTTCCAACGCAAAATCTAAACAGCACTATCACGCTCTGTTTATCTTAAGTATCAGTAAAACCGAGATGGCGCTGCAATAGAACTCGAACGCACCGTCGATTGCACGCCGCGTATCGATGCAGCGACACTTTTCGACGCAATATCGAGGATCACGATCACGCCTCGTTTATCTCGAGTACCGATAATGCCGAGATGGCGTTGCAGTAGAATTCGGACACACTGCCAGTCCACGGAAAGTCTAAACAACCTATCGCCTTTCGTTTATATCAAGCGTCTGAGATGGCGCTGAGGTAGAGTTATAACTGTTAATTACACACTGTCACAGAATTTAATGGCAAGTATTGAAACAGAATCTCGGTACTTTAATCCTCAAATCCTAATATTTTGGGTCCAAATTTAATTTCAGTTACTATTGTCTTCTTCGCCCATTGATAACCTTTAAACTCGACCAATTCTTCTCTCACAAAGTCCAAGTTAGAACTGTCAATTACACACTGTCACAGAATTTAATGCCAAGTTTCGATACAGAATCTTGGTATTTTAATTTTCAAATCCTAATATTTTGGGTCCAGATCTAATTTCAATTACTCTTGTCTTCTTTGCTCATTGATAAATCTTAAATTCAACCATTTCTTTGAAAAAATATTCCCTTTTTAATCTTCCTGAATAATTGAAATCAGTTTGCCCCAATTTCAGTGTAAATATGATAATTTCACACGTGTCACCAATATTCTCACGAAGTGAATTATAATTTGCAAATGAAAAAATATTCCCTCCTTAATTTTTCTTAATAATTGAAATTAGTATTCCCCAATTTCAGTGTAAATGTGATAATTAATAATTAATGATAATAATAATAATTATCATAATAATAATTAATAATTATAATTGACAAACTAGGATAATAATTCACAAATTGATAAATTATTGTTACATATTGTTGAGTTTAAAATTAGTATTAGTAAACATAAAATTATTATTCAATTATATTTTCAGTTCACTTACAGCATACATATTTTTTGCATATGTGCTGCATTAGTATATATATTTATATACTATGTTGTCGTGGTATATTACTATATTCTTATATACTACACTTGTGTGGTTACATGTGTTAAGATATTGAATAATAGCGGGACGAGGTGCAAGCAATTTTTAATATGAAGTTTGCAGCTATTATCGACCAAACTCCAGGTTCCCTTTGTTCTTTCATTAAAATTCTCGTCTGGTTTGAAAATTCTTTATGCGTTCAAATGAATTAATTTCATTCTTCCGCCTCTTTGCATCTCCCCTTTCCATTTCTCCCGGGATACTTCGTTATTTTTCTGTTTATTGCCGCCGGTATTCTCTGGGAAGCTTCGAGTGACTCTGGTGTGCTTTTTACTCGAGCATTTTTAAATAGCATATTTGCTTGAAATTAGCAAAAACTCGAAACAACGCAGATCGACGGGAAAACGTTGAAAACGGAGAACGTTTTGTAAGATTTCTTTATTTGCAATACTATTTCGAATATGCTATCGATCTTCTGTTGTAAGGGACTGTTCCTGAAGAAAATGCGAAGACTTCTACTCAAATAGTAAATAAATACCTTCAAAATTTGAACAATTATGATATTAGACTTATTATTACATCTCCAATTTATTTTAAGTACGTTAGTCAGAGTGTCTTTTTTTTCGAATTTATTTATATATTACGCACACACATGCGCCCCAAATTTATTCCAGAAACATTATTTATTATTTCCTGCCTTCAATACAATGTAAATTTGCATAAATCTAATATTAATATTGATATACAAGTATATTAGATTTCTAGGCNCGGTTATGCTTGCGTGTTTCACCGCCCGTGTGTACAACCGTTGAGTTTTACGTAAGACAGAAGGTACTTATAGTGTTTGCGCTTTACGTTTCCCCGCCGTTGGTATACAACGCTAGTTTGTAATTGCTTGTTTGAGCGAGGGAAATTACGGCCACTTCGAACTTGCTTAAGTATGAAACACGTTTCCACGCCAGATTTTATGGCCTTTGCCTCTCAGTTTTGGTTTAGTTCAATGATTTCCACTTGAGATCTGATCATTTTCTCGTTCATCGCGATATCGGCATTCTTTTATTTAACGGAATATTAAGCGGATTGTTTTAATTATTTTTTCCTAATTTGGTCTCTCGAAAATATATCTTTTAGGTCACTTCATGAAATTTGTAATATTGGCCACCATAATTGGTGAATATTTACTATGCGTATGTGGTTATTCTCGAAACCACTTTTTTGAAATGGTTGACAAGATAATTCAAGTTCTGATGATCCGATTTATTTCAAATTTGAGGAGTATTTTCAGAAATCGTGTCTCTGCAGCTGTAATTGAAGTAATCAAAATCTAATACGTTGTTCTATTTTTTTCTTCAAGCCCGAAAGCAAACAGAAATTGACAAAATTGATATTTCGACTTTGAGGTGTCGTAATATTTTCAAATTTTGTGTCACTTAAATTTCTTTTATTTCGACCATAACCACATCCTTTCTAAACAAGAAAATTCGCAATTTATCCCTTTCAGATAAGTATAACAGCTAGAATCATCTCAATCGTCAAACTACATCTTACATAAGCCAGCTCATAGTTATCACGTTATAATTTCTAGAATTCTCATTTTCTTTAATTTAAAAAATTCGTGTACATAGTCTAAGAATGAGCAAAATATCCAGTGAAACATCGATATCGATAAGTCTAACCGTTTCTTCAAAAAATATTCTTAAAGATGGCTCCGGTATTCCCTCCTTCGCTCCGGAAAGTAGAAAATTCCCTTAATTTCGCGAGCGGTTTGCAACGGATTCGAATGATTTTTTCGTGCAATTTAAATTCGCAGGATACAAAGGGAATGGCGTAACTGCCGTTTCGGGTGCGTTGGTAAATCCATTACCGCTGATAAAAGGCCCATCGCTCTTTTTTTTACCGCTCGTCCTTCTCCCTGGAAAGTGAAAGCTGCGATCGTTAGGTCGTTCCGGAACTAATTCTCGTTTAATAAGTTTATCAGGGAGGCGAGAGACCGGCGAAAGTAGCGGCATTCGCCTTTTCACCCTAGGCTGGTTGCTCTTTATTTATAGCGCGCATTCTCAAATCTCGCAGCAGGTCAAGTCGAGGCTTTCGAGTCTGCTAATTAAATGGAGCGCGATACCACTGCATGGTTCCTTGCCTTTCCAAACGTCCAACCAGCTGACGAGATAGTTTTTTCCCTTTTTCTTTAATCCGTGCGAACAAAAATCACGCAGATCGTGTCTGTTTCACCCTGGTATCCGAGTTCGTTATTCCAGTGATAGGCTAAAGTGATCGCGAAGCGTATTATAGCGTGGTCGATCCCGAAGACCACGAAGTTCTTCGTCTTGTTCCGTGACCGCGAACTTCTGCCATCTATAGACTCGTTTAGGATAGCAGGGAATTGTGGATGTCTGAATAGCGCAACCTCCAGGCTGTAGGGCACGTAGAAAAGTAGTATCGGGCTCTGGCGTGTTTAATATTACGACTTTTGGAACTCGGAATATATTCTATTCTATCGCGTAATTAGGGTTATGAGTCACGAAGCTTATAACCCCGGGTTCTGGATCGTAAACTTTGAATTCTACACCGCGAAATACGAAGTTCGGGTTGTAGATTCTAGACCTCCTTAAACTCCGGATTTTAGGTCGCTTTGGATCCTCAGACCTTTGTAGACTCGAGATTTTAGACCTTCTCAGATCTCGAACCTTGGGTATTAGATTCCAGATTTCAAAGCGTAGATTGTCACGAATGCCAGATATCATATAAATTGGATCATTTTGGGTCATATCAGATTTCGATGTTAAGATCTCGAAACCCAGATCCTAAATCTCAGACCTTGGAGTTTTGATTTTCAAACTTAGACTATCTCAGATTTCAGAATTTTGGGCTCAGATCAAAAATTCTAGACTTAATATACAGGATCTCAGAGCTCAGATCTCAAACTTTTGATCTAAGACTTTAGACAGTGGATTGTAAATCATCTAGGACCCAAAATTTCAGACTTTGGGGCTCTTAGACTCTAGTTGCAGATTTTAGATTACCTCAGACCCCAAAATTCAAATCTCAGGCGTCAAATCTCAGCCTGTAGCATCTAATCCTTAAATCTCATACATTAGACTCTATATACTACACTCTAGACCACCTACGACCCCAAACCTCAAACTTTGGGACTCCTAGGCTCTAGTTGCAAATCTTAGATCACGTTAGACCCCAAAATTCAAATCTCAAATTTTAATTCTTGAATCCCAGACGTCAAATCTCAACTTCTGGCCTGTAACCCTTAAATCTCAGGCACTAGACCCTAAATACTAGACTCTAGTCCACCCAGGGCCCCAAATTTCAAACTATGGGACTCGTAGACTCTAGTTGCAGATCTTACGTCACCTTAGACTTAAAAATTCAAATCTCAGACTTCAATCTCGGAATCTCAGGCGTCAAATCTCAGACTCTGGGTCCTAGCTCTCATACCTCATATCTTAGACCCTAAATACTGGACTCTAGACCATCTAAGACCCCGAACCACAAACTTTGGGACACTTAGACTCTAGTTACAGATCTTAGACCACCCTAGACTCCAAAATTCAAATTTCAGACTTCAACCTCTGAATCTCAGGCGTCAAATCTCAGCCTCTGGCCTGTAACCCTTAAATCTCAGATATTAGACCCTAAATACTAGACTCTAGACCACCCAGGGCCCAAAATTTCAAACTATGGGACTCTTAGACTCTAGTTGCAGATCTTAGATCATCTCAGACCCCAAAATTCGAATCTCAGATTCTAATTCTTGAATCACAGGCATCAAATCTCAGACTCTGGGTCCTAGTTCTCAAACCTCATATCTTAGACCCTAAATACTAGACTCTAGACCATCTAAGACCCCAAACCACAAATTTTGGGACTCTTAGACGCTAGTTGCAGATCTTAAATCACCTTAGACCTCAAACTTCAGATCCCGGCGTTAAATCTCAGACACTACGCCCCTGCCCTCAAACCTCATACCTCAAACCTCATACCTCAAACCCTAAACACTAAAATTTAGATCATCTCGGATCTCGAATCCTAGCACCCACACCCAAAATCTCAGATCCCAATTTCCAAATCCCAACTTCAAATCACACACCACTTCCTACCTCAAACGTCAAATCACTCCAAACTTCTTCCCACCGTAAACCTCGGATCATTTCTTCCCACTGAACCCGAATTTCTAAGTTTTCACTCAGCCTATCCCCCCCCCCCNGCCAAGTGAGAGGGAACGTTAACGAAAATGTAGAAGGAAAGAAGCGAGGAAGCATCTAAATGGTAAGAAGGCAGGTGAATCGCGACGGTATCTCGGGCGGAAAAAATATCGAGCATAGATAGAGGAACGGAGGACGGGTCTAGCGTAAAATGAATTCAAGGGGCTATGAATAATAATGCGACACGGAAGATACTTATCACGGATTCTAAGTACATCCAGCGGATAAATGTCAGAAAGGCGTGCATAAACCATGCCAGCCGGCTCCTCGGCCGACGTTTTGTCAGCGATTCTGCACGTGGCTGGATGAAATTAAATCCTGTGCATGCTTAATAATTTACAACGGGCGAAGTGCGAAGCATGGAGTGTGTATGTGTGTGTGGATAGGTGGCGACTGAATCGTCGAATTTCAAAGCGAACAGGTTTATGAGGCCGCCGGGCGGCCGCCGCCCCGGCGTTCCCCTTTTCCAGCAGATTGGAAAAAAGAGAGCAAGATTAGAGAGCTTTCTTGGGTAAACCCCCGCTATCTTTCCGCGCGCTTTGATCTTCGGGGAAAGCAGCCACCGCTCGTGCTCTTTCTTGTTTACCGGACATCTTTGCTCGCAGGCCCGTTTCCTTTTCATTCGTCGCCCGCTTGACCAGCCTCTGCAAATGCATTACGCGCTCCGCCGGACAGATCCCTCCAGTGGTATTTTAATGTTTAGAAAGGCGTCGCCTACGCGCTTCTAATTCCTTTTTCTCTCCTTCTCGTTTCAGGTAAGTCGATGGAATATGCAGATCATACGAGGATCCGACGATGCGCTCGGCCTGGTACCAGTGAGTAACCGATTTATAGTTTCGATATGCTATCTGTGATTAAAATTGTCTGGGTGGATTAGAAATTTTATCCTTGGAAGGTTATTATTCCAAGCGTTTTTTAAAATTAATTTTAATTTAAGCGGAAAATTTTGTAGTCCATTGTCAATGATTCTGGGATTTTGATTTTTGATGTGACTGATGTGAATAAAAATGTTAGATCTGAGGGAGTACCTAATTAATATTAAGACAATGGTAATATTTATAGCTAAAATTCTTCGGGTGGATTAGAAATTTCAGCCATGGAAGGTTATTATTCAATGCGGGTAATAAAATTATCGTTTCTTAGAATTCATTTAGATTTAAGTGGAAATTTTTATAGTCGAATTTCAATGATTCTGGAATTTTTTGTTTTCTGATGTGATTGATGTGACTAATGTTAGATCTGAGTGAATACCTAATTAATATTAAGACAGTGGTGATCTGTGTACTCAAAATTCTTTGGGTGGACTATAAATTTTAGCCATGGAAGATTATTACCCAACGCTGGTAATAAAATTATCGTTTCTTAATTTAAATAATTGAATTTAAATTTTAATGGAAATTTTTATAGTCGTATGTGTCAATTACTCTGGAATTCTTTTGTTTTTGGATCGCTTTAGATTTGAGTAATTAATAATTTTTGTACTTTCTACCCTGCAAATTAATTTGTATGAAAACGAAAATATTTGCAGAGAGACAGGAGCGATTTCGAAATTTGTTTATCGTCTGTTGCTCGTTCTCTTTGTGTAATAGCATGTCGCAGGGAGTATAGATATAAAGCATATATGAAAACGAGAATTCTAATTACCAGCCTGGAAAGTGTTTAACTATATTACTGTTGCACATTCGTTGGAGTTTGAGATTCGTTCAAGTTCGAGACTTTGTGTTTGGCAATTAGCTGAAGTAAGTTAAACACAAGTCTCTACGTTTTATGAATTATAATACATATCAGAAACTTCCTACACGTTTCCACGATTCCGTGCCTCCACTTGGATTTAATTAATTAACACGCATCTCCATTTATTACGAATTCATAGCTCTATTCTCTTCTTAATCCTGTTCCAGCCAACAACGTTAAACTCGCAATTCGTTTCAAATTCGTTTCCTTTGTTTACCAGGATTTTTACAAAAATCGTAATCCATTAGTGTCTTCAAATAAATCGTATAACATTTTACAATTCTCTATCGAAACAATGATCATAAGGATCACGATTCGAAGATCTTGATATAGAGATCCAAGACTTTTCATCGTTCTGACATCAAAATGATTAAAATTAAGGTGACAAATTAATATTAGTCTGTTAATATTAATATTAAATAATAGTAATATAAAAATAGTAATATTGACAAATTAAAATTAATCTGTCACCATCGTTGGGGTGTCGGGATTTTAGATAGGATCATTTGGAACAGGAAACACGAAGACCAATAGCATAAAGAGACGAAACAGGCGTAGACACGATCAAAACGCAACGGTTTTAACAATATAGAAATCAGAGACCGATTATCGAAATTCTTCAGATTTTTCATAGCAGATTTTACTGTTCTAAGTATGTTAGGTATTCAACCCCTTACCATACCGTTGAACTTGAAAAATTCCGGCCCCAAATGGTCAAGAAATGGGCCCAAAGCTTCAGAAACAAAATCTCAAAACTAGAAACGCCATATATACAAAATTTCTTCACACCCCAAACTTCATATCCCTAAAATATCCCTCTAATTTTCGTCTAAAATTCGTAAAAAGTAAATCTTTAACTCTAGTAAATCTAACAACCCTAACCGATCACGAGTCAGACTCGTGATATTCAATTTTGTCCCCATCGAAGTACAGCAATGGATTAAATCGAGTCGTGGTAAGAACCTAATACAATCACTACTCCACTAAATATCTGAAACTTGGAATTCCTCGATAGACCACGATTCCATTCGATTCGATTTGATTCGATCTCGCTGTCCGTTTGGCCACGAGATGGCGTCGAGAATCGGACAGCTAGAAAGGAGTTGTGCAAGTTCAGCGATCGTTGCCGAAGCCTGGAGCTGCAACGGTGAAAATTGAAACGGTTTTCTAAGTCCCGCAAAGCCACTTGATAACGTGCCATTAATTGCGTTACTTCAAAGTTCAGTATGTTCGCGCGCGTATCAGTAAGAACTGGAACCGCGAGGTGGCGGTAAATGCATCGTAAAAGGACGAGGGTTTGGCATGCGCCTCGTAATACTTTAAGCTGTGTACTTCGTGAATTTATGCCAGTTTGCTAAGCCTACTATCGTATGCCGGCCCGAATCTTCCAGGCAAATAGAGATCCTTGCCTATCGCTGTTTTATTTAGGCTATTTCGAATTATACTCTTTCCCTATGACGATTGTCTCTTCTCGATTTTTCCAATTTTTCGACTATCGAACGTTTGGTCTCGAAAGAGTGAAATTGGTGCTTTTAAATCGTTCGATTTGCTTTTGGCTTCAAACACGACGAAATAAATTCGCGGGATATCTGCTTTTAAATCGTCTAACTTTGTACGCTGTTAAATTGTTGAATTATTTCGGTTTTAAATAAAGCGGAATAAATTCCGAACTTATCCGCGCTTAAATCGCCTAATTTTTGTATGTTGTTAAATTGTTGAATTATTTCGGCTTTAAACGGAGCGGAATAAATTCACGGGTTATCTGCTTTTAAATCGTTCAATCTTTTAAGTCGCTAAATGCTTGATTTACTTTTTGGTTTTAAACACAGCGGAATAAATTTCGGGAATATCTGCTTTCGAATCCTCTGATTTTTTTTTTTTTTCGATCGTTTCGTCGTTTCGCGATTTTTCGCCGATAATCGCGCTGTTTTAATCAGTCAGCGAAATTTCTGCGGCGAGGATCGATTAAGGAAACAAGCGTAATTTATGAAAATTAGACGATCCAAGTTGCCGAAATTTCCTGCGCAATTGAACCGTGGTCGGAATGCTGTTAAATTCGCAACGATTCCGTTAATTCGATTATATCCCGTGCCCTGTAAAATCAGATTCGAACTTCACCCTAATTTATGCCACGCGATAATATCCATTGTTCGAATAAATCCGTTGAAAACCCTAATTGGTTAATATCGGTCGACGATCAGATAGAAACCACGGCCTCGATCTCGTCGAACGTTAATTACACAAAGTACATCGATCTGTTGAAATATTACGCGAAAATTGGATTCGAATTTTTAAATTTAACCCGATACAATTGTCAGACCAAACAGAGACCGCGGCTCGCTCGTTCAAAGTAAACCAATAATCCAGTTAATAGTTAAGAATTCCAGCGAAATGGCAGTGTGCCTCTCGTAACACGAACAGCCAGGTTACAAGAAAGTACCGGCAGCGATTTTGCACGTGGAAATCTGCATAAGTTGATGGAGGTTAATGAATACTTCCGCGTGTGTCGCGTTCTACCAGCCACTAACTCACGTGGAATATTAAGAAGGAATTTCCAGCGACCGATAAGAAAATCCCCAGACAGGTTTTCATTCTAACCGTTCTAGTACCGTGTAACGTCGATACGTTGTTCGAATTTCCCATAGACGATTGCTTCTTCGCCATTTTAGCTGCAACTGCCATCTCGATATCGCTAATACCTAAAGCAAAATCACGTCGTTCGATTGTTTCTGTGTCAAAAACACATTGGCTGTGTCAAAAGGTTCTTACAAATGGAATTAACTGTTTGATCTAAAGTTCTATTGCAGTTCTATCTAAGTTTCGCTAATATTCGTGATAAATAGAACGATTGAGGTTGTCAAATTTATCATTGAAACGTGTTACTGAATTAATATCGCAGCGCCATTTTGAAATTAGCGTTATGGACACTTAAGATGCAAAGAACTCGGTCACGCCATCTGGCGGAGTGCAGAGCGAACTAAAGTGAGCGAAATCGTTTTAAAATCGTTTTTTTCGCGAATTTTTCAAGGATTCTCGTTATTTAAACGAGGAATATCGATAGTGTTCTCCGAAGTGTTCGGAGAGATGTTTCTCGAGATAATTACTCTTTTCCCGAATCGAAGAATCGAAAACTGGTACAGTCGCATAGTCTCCTCGGAAGATAAGAGCAATCGATAAAAGTAGGGTGTCTGCAATTCAAATTTAGGGCCACGCTAGGTTGCTCGTGCACTGCAATATCTTCAATTACCGTCCTTGCTCCGGTCGTTCGGCCCTCGTTTCTTCTTTTTTCTTGTAGTAGGATGTACGGGGCGTTGGGAAGCAGGAAATAGAAAATTGTAGGTGTGGATGGTATTCGTTATAGCGAATGAGAATCTTAAATTGTACTTTCTCCCGGAGCAAAATGTATTTTATTCCGGCCGTGTCATTCCGTTTTATATCGTAACCAACGAATTTTCCGAATTAGAGATATTCTTATCCAGTTTTTAGCCGGAATAATGATCGTAACTCCGAACTTTTGGTCTCTTATTTATTTTAACGGTTAAAGTATAGTTTTTCATTACTCGCTGTTATCAGTTTGAATAGTAATTTTAATTTAAAGGAATATATATTAGGTCTGACGGATAATTTCCTATCTTTGGAGTCTCCTTTCTTTCTTATGAGCCATATATATTTCTTCTTCAAAAATGGTCTGACGGATAATTTCCTATCTTTGGAGTCTCCTTTCTTTCTTATGAGCCATATATATTTCTTCTTCAAAAATGGAACTTAAAAATTGCCATCACGATGGCTGAAGTCACAAGCAACGATGGAAATTATATAGCAAATATTGTTAGATGTATTAAAAGCTGCATCGTTTTCTTCTTCATCCTAAACAGGCAGAAATTTTCGTCAGACCTGATTAAAAAATGATTCTCGGATTAAAGAAACAATAAACGAGATAATCGACGAAAGAAGAGAATAACAATTCCTATGTTATCAACATAATCGACGATATATCTTCGTCGGAATGTTTCCTCTTAACCTGAAAGCGAGAATTCCGAAAGCAATGGCGAATTAGCGCGAGGTATAATGAATTCTTTTAGAAAAAAACTCGCGGAAGTAGACTTGCATCCGCGATATGCATTTATTCAAATTGTAATCGTGGCCAAGAATGGCGATCTACCCCGAAAGGCTTAATTATCGAAGCCATACAAGGTAACCATTCTTGAGCAACTATAATACCTCCATAATGCCTGGTCCCGTTTTCCTCTTTTATTCGAGCATTCTGCGTGTAGGTGTGCAG
Source organism: Euglossa dilemma (assembly GCA_002201625.1). Classification (NCBI taxonomy): domain Eukaryota; kingdom Metazoa; phylum Arthropoda; class Insecta; order Hymenoptera; family Apidae; genus Euglossa; species Euglossa dilemma. The sequence goes on along the minus strand of NIJG01000079.1, from coordinate 282,028 downwards.
TTAGGGTATCTCGGAACGCACGCGCTTAATATTCGTGTGCGTGCTGTATGGGCAGGCATTAAATCCACGCGGCAATTTAGATGGCAGCAAAGACAAGCGGCAATCGGGCAGAGGGCGCGCCCCGGCGCCGGAATTAAACGGTGAACGGCGAAAAATGGTCGTTCTAAAAACAATAAAATCCATCTGCAATCGCCCTGTCATCCCAAACGATCCCAAACGATCCCAAACGACCAAAATCCCCCTACGACAACCTCGATTTACAACTCTCGAAAACGGACACCGGAAAGGTCGGCCCGTACCCTTCGTTTAAAACTACGTTTCGAAACTAATAATACGAAAATATCGCAAGATTCTGTAATTACGTATTATTCAAATATACGCGGTGACCCATAGTTCACTAACGCATCGTTAGATGGATTTAAAAAGGTTCGAAGGCTTGGTGAACCCTCCGTGTCTCAAAATTTACGAGAGATTTAAATTTTGCGCCATTTTTACGGTGGTGTGGTGCCAACGAAAAAGTAGACAGCGTGGGAGTTGATAATTTGGGGTTATTAAAAATGGAAAGTTACATAAAAGGAAAAATGAATATTATAATTTTCAATTTTTAATTAAAAACCTGTGCTTCTTTTATCAGAGTTAGTTCTTATGTGAATTTTGATACATTCTCGGGACAATAGTTCCTGATTTGTCTACACTGAGGAGTATAACTATAGTAACACTAACATTTATATATCATACCTCACATAATCGACTTTTTCGCATTCCTAGCCAAGAGTACGAAATTCTCAAAAATATAGTAATACAGTATAGTAAATCCTTAAAAATATAGTAATATGGTATAGTAAATTCACAAAATATAGTAATATGGTATAGTAAATTCTCAAAAATATAGTAATGCTCCTCAATATATAATCTGGGGAACTTTCGCTTCTGCTCAGTAGTTGGTTAACTCCACTATTAAATTATTCTTCACCATACTGCTCTTTTCCTCACCACGTTGATTCACGTAATATACATGTACACTCCCCACTCTTACTTAATTTAACGCATACGTGACGTGGATATTAGGCATAAGTATCCACCACTTCCCCAGAATTGACCAATAACATCCCACGTTTGAAACACTTCGATTACTATCCTTATTATCGAGACACTATTCTCACTTTGATTCCTTTAGCGAGCCCCAGACAAAACTGAGGCTCTCCTATCTCTCATCTTTTCCAAACTTATCCTTTTCAACGCGAAGAACACACCTCTATCCACACAAATCTAAACAATCATCTAAATCGTAATTCGTCGCTAATTTACAACCAATCCAGAGTTACCAAAGGTTCTTCATGGTGCAGCAGGCACGTGGTAAGTCCCACCCCACTCCTTTCTCAGTCACTAGCGACCTCTCGAGGACTACACACTTCAACTAGTCCATCTGACGGAAAGAAACCGAACTAACCCGTTGAAAAGTGGCACGCGAGGGTCCTGGGCCATCGGTGACGAATCACGCGAGTGGCGCTGTTGGACGATAAAACAACGGGGCGGAAGCATGCAAGCGAACATCTGTAAATTCGGTCGGTTCGTGATATAGGAGGACCGGTTCCCACATCGGACATTAGACGGAATGTAATAGAGGTCTTGGCGTGTGTCCAGACGGTCAAACGCAGTTGGATAGGGCGCCATTCTATATATGTACATACGTATCTCGATATCTAAGTGTACGAGTGTGCATGGTAGTTTCTAATACCTGCGTGTATATAGACACACATGGGAGATCAACGAAGGATCTCCGGAGGAGTTGTCGTCTCCACAGATCGAGCAGCAAAATCTTGGTCAGTTAGTCACGGACCTATTCGTCGATGAATGGCTCTTGCTACTTTACCCTGCAAGACGTTCTGCTCTTTGGACCACGTATCATGCAGATAGCCTACTTGTCTTCGTTGCTGCTGCTGTCTCGATTTAGCTGGTAGACGTGGTATTCCTCTGCTTAGGCTGGACACTCTGTTTTGCTCGTGAAAATGATTCATAGTCGATGGTAGAGTTAGTAGATCTGTGGTACTAGTTTGCTCTGGCTTGGACTGATGAATTTTTCGGTTGGAACGAGTTAGTTATGTGTTGGTATGTTATATTATTCTCATCTCCGTCACTAGATGCACTTCACTAGACCTTCCAATGGTATTTCTGTCGGAGGCAGGGCCTGCTAGGTAGCTTTACAGCGACGAGTTTACTGACAGGCTCAGGACGATGTCATCTCTTCCCTTTCTTTCTTTTCTTTTTAGTCAAGGACTATAGGGAAGACTATAGTAGTCAGTTAGTCTCGGACCTACTCGTCGATGAATGTCCTTGCTACTTTACCCTGCTCTTTGGTCCACGTATCATGCAGATAGCCTACTTGTCTTCGCTGCTGCTGCTGTCTCGATTTAGCTGATAGACATGGTATTCCTCAGCTTAGGCTGGACACTCTGTTTTGCTCGTGAAAATGATTCATAGTCGATGGTAGAGTTATCTGGATCTGTGGTACTAGTTTGCTCTGGCTTGGACTGATGTATTTTTCGGTTGGAACGCAGTCAGTTGAATATTGATATGCTATGTATCGGCATTATCCTCGTCTCCGTCACTAGATGGACTTCACTAGACCTTCTAATGATATTTCTGTTGAAGGCAGGGCCTGCTAGTTAGCTTTACTGCGACGAGTCCACTAACAGGCCCAGGGCGAAGTCATCTCTACCTTCTTATCGTTTTTCTTTTTTAGCCAAGGATCATGGAGGAGGACTATAAACGCTATATCATGATACAGAGATGATAGAGAATTTTTCTTTGAATTTCAAGATCGAATTGTATTTATTCCTGGAATCACATCAATCACTCGATACTTCCAAAAATTATATCATATTTCGTCATCGAAGCCTTTATTTAGACGCAGTTGGGTTACAGTTCGGGGCCCCAGTGTCACGAGCAATCCTTCTCGATTAATCCGTGCTTTTACTTCGTATTCTTTCTAATTTCTCGCGCAACGGGATACAATTTATCCCGTGCCCGATGCAAAGGTTAAACACAGCGGATATTTAACGTCAAGGTCCTCCGTCATTGGGCAATTTCACTTGTGCCGGGAGCAGCGAGCGGAACGGTTGGAAGACCGAGGGAGCCACGTTTAGGTGGTCCTTAGTCGATAAAAGGATTAGGAAAATAGAGGCGGATCCCGGGGCGCGCGAGCAGGGAATATCAAGTGTCGGCTAAGTGAACCATCGCGTCCAGGAAGCTGCGGTTTCAAGGTAGCTAGGAACTGCGGGCCGGCGAGGGGGGCAGCGGGGCACGAGCGTAGAAGTTATTTAATTTCCTCGTTGAAGCTGACTTGGCAACGGAGGAATGGCAGCCGATTCCCGAATTGCTCGAGTTGGCCTACTGGCACGGCCGTGCTCGTCCTCCTTTCGAGCCCTCTGTTTTGTCCGTCCCGGCGTTCCCGGCAATCGGAATTCGAAGTGTTTTCGCCGTATTCGTTTGCGGAGCTCTTCAGCCCCGGGGGAGATTTCTGATTTTCGGCTCGCAGCGGCCGCACAGCGATCATTCCGCCCCGGGTTCGATGATTAATTGGAAAGTGTACTGCCAGTGACACGGCGCGTTTATGCAATTTATACGCACCGCGCCGCGTACTTGTTCCCGGCCGATGACGTCGCGATGACGTTAATAGTCCGTTGCCATTAATTTCGGATCAATATCGATAAGCAATTAACCAATTTATCCAAACTTTTCCGATCACCTTCTCTCTCAACCCTTCTTTCTCTATGCACGAAACGTCTGGACAATTTCGGGTTTTGTATTTGTAAATCGGACACTGGTACCCTTCGCTCTTCTTGTATCGTTTAACACATTGTTGACCGGCTGCTCTTCTCAGAATTGATCTCCTATCACTGGTTATTTAAATAAAAAATTCGAAACTTGACGTGGAAGAGAAAATTGTTCCAAAATTTCTTTTTTATAGTATAGTGAACACATCCTGACAGGTTTAACACTAGATTTACGGGACCCGTCAATTTGACGGGTGAGTTGTTCCAATTATACAATATTAATAGATTTAATCAACTTATATTAAATTTGTTAATATGGTAATTGTTTTTAAATTAAACTCATGGTCTTATTTTTTAAGAAAATACGTAGTTTTCATTATCCGTAAATCTTCCGTGTCTCCATAAAGATAGGTATTCAAAAACGTTCGTAAACCTAGTGTTAATTAACTAAATATTAGTTAAGGAATGTATTAAAGAATGGCGCAGATCTCGAGTGTACTCGTGACCGGTCAACAAAGCGTTAATATTTCGAAGAAAGAAAGAGCGGGAAGAACGCGTTTAAATTTCGATTCTCGCGATAGCCCCGTCTATCGATCGGTCCGAATGCAGATGTGGATGACTTAACCTAATGGCAGGAGGATCCCCGGCTGAGATAGGCTAGTCACATTAATCCGTAGTTAGCATACCACTCGAGCTTCTCTTCTACTCTTTTGATTTCCTCGCAAAACCCTCTACGTCATTCATTCCGTTCGTGCGTAATCCGCTGTTCGATTTTCTCTTCCGGCCGCGCCGGTCTTCAGATATAACTAATTAACGCTCTCGCCGATACGAGCGGAGTCTCCTGCTCGCTCGAATACGGAATCCCCTCGGGTCCACTCGACGGAAGACAGAGACAGAGCTCGAAAGGGACGCGTGTTTTGCGATATCGAAAAAGTTCGAGGACCGGGGATATCCGAAAAAAGCATCAGCTAGCCTAGGAATCGTTGGACCGGGCTGGAATATTCCTGACAGCCGGACTGCGCTTTGCGTAATCCATCGATCGCGCGAATCGGCTGATACAGCTGGAAAAACGAAGAACCGGCCGGCGCGGTATCGAGCGGAAGATTAACGTCTCGATTCGAATTCGGGTCAGCTCCGCGACGCGGTTAAAATACGATTCTAGTTCTTGTGTATCACCGCTAGATGTCGCAGCGCTGCGAGCTTCCCGACGCCACCGTCGTGGCGCTAGTTGCGCGGCCCGTAACTCGGTCTCGCGCCTAATGGCGTGTACTGCGCCCATTACGCGGCGCGTTCGCGAAATAACACGTTTCCGATCGATGAAACGACCACTAGAGTGCGTGCGAATTCTACGAGCTGTATTTTTCACGATAATTCTCTCCAAAAAACGTTCGAAAAAAATTCTCTCCTATTCTCTCTTTCTCGTCGCGATTATTAATCCCGTAACGATCGTTAAGCATGTAGCAAAGTCGATTTCCAAGTTTCTTTCGCCGGTTTTTCTCCTTTTCTCTCTTCCCTTTGGTCTTTCGCTTGCTACGCTACTGCGCAAACGTCGAATAAAGGGCTTTCGGAGGATCTATGATTCGTGTAATAAGATCGTTCAGCAGTGGGACAGGAGAATAGAGGGCGACAGAGATTGAAAGGCCGCCATCGCGGCGGAAACCGGGTTCTTCAGCAGGAAGTGTGTTCATACGGATCAGGCACGTATCGGGGGAGCATTTCGGGGGGCTAACGACTTTAATATTCCACTCATTAATTACTACCTACCCGCGTAAAACGGCCCGTTCCGAACATTCTTGCGTTCGATCGATAAATTATTCATGCGAGTCCGGGAGAGTCAGCCGAGCGGCAAAGGATCGGGCCCATTGCTAATTCCCGAAAAAAGTCTTCGTCTTTTTCCTCCCTTTTTTTCATCCGATTTTTTCCGATATGCTTCTATTCTTCTTTTTTCTCCACGGAGAATAATTACCGGGAACTCCTGCGCCGGACGTAATGCTATTTTTGTAACGTGCGTGCGTGCGTATTTTCGTGTGTGCGTATTTTCGTGTGTGCGTATTTTCGTGTGTGTGTATTTTCGTGCGTGCACGCGTATTTTCGTGCGTGCACGCGCGCGTTAGCTAGCGTTGTTAACATTGCCGACGCGCGTGTTGACACTATTCCGCAAGCAGAGAGCATCGCGTTTTGCCCGGTGTTTTTGATGCAAATTAATGCACCCGGCTGAAACATTTGAAACGCTGACTGAGAGGCAATATTTAATTTTTAAATACGCGCCGCGGCGAATTTATAACCGGGAATTTCGATGTCGGCCACCGCCGTGCCAAGGAGAGGCGCCGTTGTTCGGTTAGCCCCGCCCAGCTCGTAAATCGGTTAACCGTTGATGAACCAAATGAATATGGGATTAAAAGTTCGCCGTGAGGGGGTTGATCGTTCTTTATCACGTGCAGTCGTGGTGAAATTACCCCGGTTAATCGACGATTACGCGTGTAATGGCCGCCTTTCGAGGAGCACACCGTTTCGATTTCGGAACCTAAAAGTCCTAGATTTTTTTTTGGTGATTTCGGTGTTCCAGACGTGATTAAAGGGGTTGTAAATATGGTGAATCTTTGATTTTTCTAAATACGAGTTCCTGTTGTAACTGATGTATCCATTTTCGAAGGTTGGGCTTGCTAGGAGGCATTACTGACGAATTTAAGGCCCAGGACGAAACGCATTTCTTCCTTGCGTTCCTTCTATCATAGTAAAACACAGTTATCAATATGGTAACATTAAATCGCTATCTATGTTTGGAAGTTTGTGTATCTAAAGATAGTTATGTTATCTAAGAAGAATGAAGATTGGTTTTTTGGACGTCTTTCGTTTTCTGATTCGCCCTAACTTAACCGCAGAGATCAGAGAACCGTTATACCACGGTTCTTTATATTAGGTCGTCCCATAAATTCGTGCCGGTTTTAACTTTCACCATTTAAATTTATACGTCGAATAAACTTTTAAATATTAATAAAATATTCATTCTATTTCGTTAACAAAGACGTTAATCATCGATATAGTTTATAAAATGCGACAAAAAATGTAAATATCACCACGGAACGAACTTATGGGACGACCTAATATTATTATTTATCAAATCAAAGAATTCAAACAATCAGGATACCTCGACTGACAACCCTAAGAACCATGATACACCATAAACCTCGTATAAGGCAGAAGGGAGTGGAGAAACCGTCAAAAATACGATTACACAAACATTGAGCGTCTCAGAAAGTCAGAAATATAGTTCTCTGACATTTTTCATAGATTCTTCATATTTTTGCGATGTACTAACGTACGTCAAATTCATAAGACTCGCGTGTGATTGGCCTGCGTCGTTTTAACCTTTTGCATTCGAGTACTTTGACCTTCGGTAGCCGTATAATATAATTCCAAAGATCGATATTGAGTATGTTAAACTTAAAAAAATATTTAGTATGTTAAATATAATATTTCCTATTTCACCAGCCGTGACTCGCAACTTCTAAGAGTCCTAATGGACCCTAGTTTCCGAACAGTACGATAGCCTGCCATTTTGAAATACTCTCGAGCAGAGATAGCTAAATAGTAGCGAGTTGCAGCAGATACCGTAGGTCAGAGGGAAGATGAGTCACTCCTGAGCCATCCTCAGACATCTGGGCTGATTCTTCCGAGCACTCTCCGTGGTCACACGCGAGCTAAGCCCTACCAGCAATTAGCCCTGTCCTCCTGATCCCCTGCCATAAATCGTGCAATAGCAAAATAGCTTCCGACTAATTGCCTTCGACCCCTGAGGAGATTCATCTTCGCTGATGCGTCGAGCTGATCTCTTATCTCGGTTTATCACGTTCTTCTTAATTTAAATGCACACGCTAAACGCAGAGAAATGAGGATTCTGAAAGAATTAAATAAGAGGTTTCAAAAACTGTATTGTTCAGGTGGAAAATTGGTGTAATTTTTATCATGTGTTCTTTTTGTATACACATACGTACATTTGATCTTGCTTTGAAAAACATTCTCATTACGACTACGAAATTTTAATACAATTTTCAGTTAAGAGATAATATATGTTTAATTAATCTGCTCGTTTTACTCAACTGCGTTAATTAATAAATTATATACGCGTGCACACGCTTGTATCCAAATTCTTTTCACTTTGCTGTGGAAACATTCTCATTTCGGCTACGAAGTTTTAATAAAAACCTTCATTTAAGGGAAAATATATATTTAATTAATTTTCTGTATTTACTTTATTTCATTCTACTCAACTGCAGGTGTACACATATTTGTACCCCAATTCTTTTGATTTTGCTTCGTAAAATATTCTTAAAACTGTCATTTAGTATATAATTCATTTCATTAATTCCTTTATTTTATTTTACTTACTAATTTTTGCAATAAATAAATACCACACTTGTATATCTACTTCAATTTGAATCCAATACCATAGAAAAGTAGAATATTGATAAATTTCTTAATATCTGAAGAATAGTCACCAAAATCGTTCAATTTCTCGATTCGAGTGTCACGCAAAGACTCGTCACATTTTTATTTGCACGTGGAAACACGAGAATCGATAGACAAAATAGAATTGCTCCGAAAGTTGGCGAAATTTGGAAAATAAGGATACTCGAGGCCACCGAGGATGGCCAGCTCGAACTGTCAGCCAAGTATCTAACTCGGCTTCAGTCCTTCGAAATACTTTTCCTCGATACATCTCGATCTCGAAGGACGCGTGGAAGTTTCCGGCAGTTGGTCCAATAACGCAACGATTCCCGCGACAAATTCGTCTCGATGGATTTACGATGGTTGAAAGAAAGGGCGAAGAGGAAGAGGGGCCATCGGTGTATTTCTCTTTCAGCGCGGCCACGCGTCGAGGGCTTTCTCTCTCTCCAGAGACTCCGTTACAGATATTAATGCGAAGAAAGTATAGTTTCCACGGCGGTATCGGAGATGGTGAGGGGGAAAGTTTTCTAGGACGCAGGAAATCGAGACTGATACGACTTTTATACCTCGGCTTGTACCGGTGCTCCCGGCAACCTGGCCATTATATCAAGCGAACGCGAGCTTTGTTAACGGTGAACAAACGTAACTAAGCTCGGTCACGATTCTCTCTCCCCTCGCGAGAGATTCGCATGATTTCTTTATCTCTTCCCCCTTTTTTCCGGAAATTTTTCCTCGTCTCGAAGGGCCAGATCAATTTTCTGGGTCTGCGATGTGAATGGGTCATTAACCCTTTGCGGACGATTGTCAAACTATAGATGGAAGTTTTTTAAGTTTTCAGAATGAAACCTGCTTGGAATAGAGCGGAAAATAATTTTAGCGTTGTCATTAATCTCGTAGATATTTATTCATTCGCAGAATTTCCTTCGATTTGTTGTTTTTAATTGTTTATTACACGACGAATGTTTCGTTAACTTTATTTCACGTCCGAAAAGGGTTAAATGTGTGGTATTGAGAGCAGGAAACTCGAGAGGATATTTACAGGTGTATAAAAATAATTATGAGTTATCAGATAGGTCTTTATTTCGTTTGATTGAGACGCAAAAACGCTAAAAAGCCAAAATGCCGATAGATAAGTGTTCTTTGTCTAGGTGACGAAGATCTGTCATCATTTATCATCAACAGATTAGAGTTAACTCTTTACATTCAAAGATTTTGTCGCTATAAAATGTTTTTCTTATGTATCTAAAAGCTTCGCGATAACTTTCACATCAAAATATGCAAAGAAAATTATACGTTTGCGTTTGGAACGAGTGCAATTATTTTATTTCGATATTTTGCGGAAAATTATTTTACTGTTATAGTTATTATCGCTTATTCGCGTTTAAGTTATGGCATTAAAACGAATGGCGATTAAGAGTCGCACCTCGAGTGCACAGGATTAATAAGGAAAAATTGAGGAAAAGACTAATAAAGTAGTATAAAAAGATACATCATTTATTTTATAATAATCTAGAATTCTTTTTTCAGACTAATCTAGCGCATTTTTATTCATTTACTATAGAATGGAATTGCAACGAATTTTCGTCTTCGAATAAAAACCAAACATCTATGATTCATAAAATAATTTTTAATAATTCGAATATTTCATGACATAAAGTTTACGTCTACGGTGTTGAATGAGCTAATAGCGACTCGATGGGATATTTTTTCTCGTTCTTCGATTTCGCATTTCTTCTTATTCCAGTCCGAAGAACTTTAGCTAGGAAAAAAGAGAACGAGAAGTTCCCTCTTTCTTCAAAAAGCTCGAGAAACTTTCTCGACTTTCTCAGTCTCCGAAATATCTTTGTTCCCGCGATACCGCGATGTCTGGTAACGATTGAAGACCGCCTAAAAGCAGAAACATTCGAAATTTCGGTGAAAATAAATCGTTGCACTTATCAAACCCTGATCTTCTAATAATCACGCTCGTTAACGATATCGTCGGAGAATAACGAAACGGTGGACAGAGAGTAACGAAAAGCGGATTGCTCGATTGGCGAGGGTTGTATCGTTGTAACAGATTCGCATGATTGTGGATCCGACGTTACCCGTTCGCCTGATCGTTCCTCGTAACTGCCTCCAATCTCTCGGCTGCAACCCCCTAAAGGTGTTCCAGGCAGATCCTCTGGCCTTATGCCGCGTTTCCACTTCTCCAGATCGTGTACGTGCGCCAGTGTTTTCCCATCTAGCGGCATGTTATACTCTATGCCGGTCAACGGCCCCTTCTTGTCGGTATAGTGGGGGTAGAGGAAGGAAAGTCTATTTCCTTCCTGATACGAGGGTTGTTCCTGAACGATTTGTTGCTCGCACGATGACGGCCCCGATGGAGGATCAGTCGGGGTGAATTTCACTGTCTCATCTACGCGGAACTTTCTAACCGGTCGATTGACTCGCTCGTGACAAGCGGATTAAGCGACGGAAGTGCGTAAGGTTAATCTCGTTGGGAAATTATGTTTCAAATTCATTTTTCCCTCGATTAATTGCTGGTTCGAATTTTTCTTCTGATTTTATTAGGAGTATGGAGTTGAATTCTAGGGAATTGGGTGCTTTCGGATGAATGAATTATTCGAAGAAAGGAAGTAAGGTTAGTCAGTCGACTAACGTGACAATATGTTTTCTTTATAATCTCAATTATAGTTGTAATTCGAATTTTTGTCGCCAGAGAGCGTTATGGTGTATCGCGATTATCTTAGAAGTGAACGATTTAGAGAATAGGGTATTTTTGGGTGAATGAATTAGTCGAAAGGAGGAAGTAAGGTTAGTGCTGTTAGGAAGTCGATTAATGTGACACATTGTCTTCTTTCTAACCTCAATTATAGTTGTAATTCGAATTTTTGTCGCCAGAGAGCGTTGTGGTGTATTGCGATTATCTTAGAAGTGAACGATCTAGAAAATTGGGTATTTTTGGGTGAATGAATTAATAGACGAAAGGAAGTACGGTTAGTAAGTCGACTAACGTGACAATATGTTTTCTTTATAATCTCAATTATAGTTGTAATTCGAATTTCTGTCGTGAGAGAACGTTGTTGTGCGTTGCGATTTCCTTAGGAATCAACGATCTAGAGAATTGAGTATTTTTGGATGAATGGATTAATCGAAGAGGGGAAGCAAGGTTAGTGCTGTTAGGAAGTCGATTACCGTAACACGTCGTCTTGTTTCTAACCTCAATTATAGTAATAATTCGAATTTTTATCGCGAGAGAGCGTTGTGGTGTATTGCGATTATCTTAGAAGTGAACGATCTAGAGAATTGGGTATTTTTGGGAGAATGAATTAGTCGAAGAGAGGAAGTAAGGTTACTGCTGTTAGGAAGTCGATTACCGTAACAATTCGTCTTGTTTCTAACCTCAATTATAGTTATAATTCGTATTTTTGTCGCGAGAGAGCGTTGTTGTGCGTCGCAATTTCCTTAGAAGTCAACGATCTAGAGAATTGGTTATTTCTGGCTGAATGAATTAGTCGAAGAAAGGGAGTAAGGTTAGGAAGTCGACTAACATGACACGATTTGTTCATTCTAACCTCGATTGTAGTTGTAGTTAGAATTTTTGCCGCGAGAGAGCGTTGTGGTGTACCGCGATTCCCTTAGGAGTCGACGATCTAGAGAATTGGGAACTCTTGGTTGCAGGTTTACATATTGATGTTCTGATCAATAATGGGAGTTGAAATTATACGTAATTCGTATTCTGCGGTTCACTATTGAGTAAATTAGATGGATAGAGTTAATAGAAGATTAATTAAATATATTTGTATATCTTGAGCCTATAAGTACGTGTAATTCATCTGGAATTTTATTTTTAAACACTACTATAGTTCACCCTAACCCTAAGAATATTTTATTTAAATCGTATGAATATTAGAATTACTCAACCAACATGAATACACCATATATGCATATACATGTAACTCCATATACTTAAGTTTAAACGCTGCAATAAAAATGATCAATTCCAATAATAATCTTCGATATTAATTATTCTCCATCTCAAAAAAACATTAAATTTAAAATCTCTCATTTTCTTTTATGTATTTGCCAATCTACAGTTTATAGTAATTCTAAGTATAACTCTATTATATCTATTACATCAAAATATAATTCTATAGTAATTCTAAAGAAACAGAAATAGCTCAAGTTGATACTTACGAATCATTCCTACTTAAAAACCATCCAACCTCTGTGAATAAAAATTTATTCGATATTAATCCTTTCAAAAGTCTCTCTACACGCTTTGTTAAACTGTTCGAAACAATTCCCGTCCTCATCTGACCAGCCTGAGCCTCGACTCCAGCTGTTCCATGGCCAAGAATCTGATCGGTGGTTCAATTAAAGCCTGTCCACGCCAATTAGCAGCGGCGTATTATCCTGTGCCTTCAGCGACACGCAATATCGCGTCTGGGCAGGCCATCGAGGTGTGTACGCGGTACAAATGAGGAAATCTTGCTGAAACTTCGCGTCAGCCTGCCGGCCAAATTCCCCGTGGAATCCTCTCTCTAACCGACGAATTAGCAACGAGCATTCGCTGGTCCCATTTGCGAACGGCCAGCGGAAGATATCCGTTGCTCTTTCTTCCGTGTGCAACGCGTGTACACACACGGACGTGCATAGGGAGCGTAGGTCGAGCGCGCAGATGAAATCACACGCTCGAAGGCCCGGCACGGCCTGCTCGAGGAGAACGTCGTCGAACAAATCGGTCCATTGGCTCCGATAACCGATATTCTCGTAATACATTGCCATAAAATGGCTGATTCGCTGCGCTGCGGACGGTAGTTTCCTCCTGGTAAGCGAAAGCACTAGCCTAGGGAATAAATTGCTTTTATTAGTTGCCATGTTGCCTATTCGTTTCTGCTGTTATAGAAGGATTAGCTGTGGTAAACGACCTCGCGAATTAGTTTAATTAGGGTTGTATGATCGATATTAGGTGTTTAAAAAATTTTTTTAAACCTAAGATTCTGTATTCGATGTTTGGGATAGTATTATGAGGTGGAAAATCGAAAATTAGTCAATGGAGAGTCGTCTTGTCTCGATTTTTTCTTTAATCAAGGATTCTACATTCAGTGTAACCACTTTAGTTAATAGGTGACATAGCTAGAGGATAGTGTGACAGAGTGGAACCTTGGCAATTAGTCGAATGATTATTTTTTCACCTCGAATAGGTGTCTCTAATTTTTAATTTTTAATCAAAGGTTCTGAATTCGGTGTTACTACTATGGTCAAGAGGTAACCTAGCTATATGAGATGGTGTCATGGGGTGAAAACTTGCGAATTAATAAAAGGTAGGTTGTCTCATCTTGATTATTTTTTAAATTAAAGATTCTACATTCGGTGTTATCATTTTAGTTAATAGGTGACTTAACTAGAGGATAATGTGACAAAGTGGAACCTCGGGAATTATTCGAAAGATTGTTGTTTCACCTTGACTAGGTGTTTCTAAATTTTTACTTTTAATTATAGGTTCTGAATTCGGTGTTGCCACATTAGTTAATAGGTGACCTAGCTATAGAATGACGAGACAAGATGGGAACCCATGAATTAGTCGAAAAAGAATTATCTCTAATTTTTTCTTTCATCAAAGATTCTATATTCGTTGTTAACATTTTGATTTACAGATAACCTAGCTGTATGGGATGGTGTGATAGGGTGGAAGATTGCGAATTAGTCCAGGAAAAATTGTCTCCTCTCGATTTGGAGTTTCTAATTTTTTATTTTTTAATTAAACATTTCGCATTCGTTGTTATCGCGTTGGTCAACAGGCGACCTAGCTATAAAATGCTATTAACCAAATAGAGCTCTTTAAGCTAATACCAAATCCAAGAAGCGTAAAACAGCGTAAAATTATTATTCAAACACGACCGAGTATTCGAAATGAGCTAGGTATTTTATGGATCTCGGTGCACCGATTACTCGGTTACACTGGCTATTAGCGAAACGCGACCTGGATCGCTCAGGAGTTTAACCGTGTCACGGTACTGGCATTCGCAATAAAAAATAGATGAAACGAGAGTTGAAACACGGAGATACGTCGATGCAGGTGCTCGAAGTGACATGGGTGAACTCTCACAGATGGTTAGACGTGACTCGGTAGGTTACTCTGGATCCGCCATTGTTGCCGATGTCCTTTCCTGTTTTCCTCTGTTCGTTTAATTTGTTGATTGAGGCAGATAAGACGAGACAGGCACTCATCGTCGATGAGCCTTCTGTCTTTTAATGATTAAGCAACCGAGGACGCCGCGAAGTCTCGGTTCTGCTGGCCTCTCTGTAGGATTAAGCGAAGCAAGCATTAAGGGGATGCCTCGACGTCTTCCTGTGTGGGATTAAGCGGAGCAGTTTTAAAATCTCTGCTTGAATATTGTCCGGAGTAATAGAATAGCGTGGAAATAAGGACTTGCTAAATAGTGTCAGAAGTATTACGGTAACGCGCGGAGGGAAAGGAGGAGAGAGAATGGGGCACTATCTTTTCAGAGAACCGGAGAGACACTATGGAGGCACAAAGAGGGGCGTCTCTTTCATGGCCAGCATGGAAAAGGGTGCCTTTTCTCTTTATTCAGCACTGTGACAGCATTCAAATGGTCAAAGAACGGACAATTAAGACGCGGAAGCTTCGTCGCCTTACGTCTTGGAATTTCGAAAAAAGGAAAAGAGTCGTCAAGATTGTTCTCGCTTAGTCAACGCCGGGGCAAGCAGTTTAATTGTCGTCGACGGTTAACGCCGGTGCATCGTGGGAAATATTTTCAAACGGACGCAGGGAGATATAATTGGCCCCGTAATTTACTTGGTAACTTCGTCTCGTGTTACTCACCTTGCTCTAAAACACCATAAAAGATTGTCGAACCTTCGCGGTTCGAGGAATAGACCATTGTTTCTTGCAGTTAGAACTTCATTTTTAACATAGACCATTACGAATTATAGTATTTGAATATTTTGGTAGTTATGGTACCATTCATTCGAATTATTTTAATATATGATATTCCGTTGTAACGATAGTATTAAAATACTTTGGTAACTATGGTCTAATTCTTTCGAATTATTTTAATATATGATATACCGTTGTAAACGAGAGTACTAAAATACTTTGGTAACTACGGTACCATCCTTTCGAATTATTTTAATATCGGATATACCGTTGTAAATGATACTATTGAAATACTTTGGTAACTACGGTACCATTCCTCCGAGTTATTTTAATATTTAAAGCGGAGCCCCATTAGAGTAACCATAGGAGCAATTAACACCGATGCATCGTGGGAAATATTTTCAAACGGTCGCAGAAAGAGAAGCTCAGCTATAATTGACCCTGTAATTTATTCGGACCTTGGTTACTTCGTCTCGCGTTATTAATTTCAATCAAAAACACCATAAAAGCCCATAGTTAGGGGAATAGATCACCGTTTCTCGCAATTAGAACTTCACCTTTAACATAGATCGTTATAAATGATAGAAATGCAATACTTTGGTAATTATGGTACCATTCTTCGAATTATTTTAATATTTAAAACGAAGCTGCATTAGAGTAGCCAAAGGAGCAATTGACCTAAGTGTGTACTGTCCACGTCGTTCGACTTTGCGAGAACTCAACGTGAGTTGGCATTACAAGAGTTCGATGTGCCATACCCAACCATCCAGAGACAGACTAGGAGAATATCTAAACGCTGTACATCCTGGGCCGCCAGGAGTCTTAAGAACCCTTGGTCCGAGTAAATCTTGAGCCAAGTTTCGGAGATCCTGGTGTCTAATGGACTTTGAGACTTCGCCTACCTTAAGACAGAAAGTGGAACCTGGTCTTACCTTGGACGAAAGAATAAACGTATTCTGATTCTGACTCTTCAATCTGCTTTACGAATCTCTGTCAAATATTCTGCGAATAAAATTCACAATGGAGTAATGACTTTTACGTATCATTTCTTCGGTAGATCACCTTGTAGAGATTCTTAATTACAGATTAATCCTTATTTGATTAGAGTTTGGTCTTTGAGGTCTAATTTTTGTTCACCGTGGATTAACGATTTTTCTTTATTTTCAATGAGAATATGGACACTTGACAGACTCGAATATATAAAACAGTAGAGTGGTTAGTAAATAGTCACTACTGGTTACTAGTATCACCCCTGTTTTTGAGAATTTCGTATTTTTGGATAGGAATAAAAAAAAGAGATTATATACGATTATAAACAACGGCCACTAAGTATTGGCTGAAAGATTGACGCGAGACGGAGTGAAATAATAATGTTAACATTAAGAAATAGAAAACTAACACCGATATTATCTCACTCGGTTTCTTCTTTTTTCCATTCCGTGCCAAAACTCGACGAAATTCTCAAAAATAGGGGTGAGACACTGAATGACATAATAATGTTAACTCTGAGAAATAGAAAACTGATCCGATGTTATCTCGGTCTTCTCGTCATCTTTTAAGCCAATAGTGACCGTTGTTTATAATCGTTTATACTTTATTTTCATTCCGTATCAAAAGTACGAAATTCTCAAAAATAAGGGTGAGACACTGAATGACATAATAATGTTAACTCTATGATATAGAAAACTAACGCCGATGATATCTCGGTCTTTTCGTCACCTTATCGACCAATAGTGGCCTTTGTTTATAATCTTTTTTCCATTCCGCAACAAAAGTATGAAATTCTCAAAAATAGGGGTGAGAGACCGAGTGAAATAGTAATATTAACTTTAAGAAACAGAAAATTAACGCCGATGCTATCTCACTCGGTCTCTTCGTCACTCTTTCGGCCAATAGTGACTTTTGCTTATAATAGAGAAAGTATCAAGAAAGTAAATCCTAAAGATAAGTCCTAATGATAAAAGCACGCTGTTCCAACTCGGCGCGAACGTATAGAACGATAAATTTTAGAGATGTTATGCTCCTCAGTGTAGTGTTACCCCAACTAATAACAATTTCAACCTCGAGACAGTGAACCTTCGTAAAACGAATCAAGTGTCAGTCAACGATTCAACTCCCTGTCAACCCCAGAATCGTAATTACAAAAGATGAACAAAATCGACGAACCAACCACCCTATATTCCCCTAGTTCCACTCGAAAGAAGACTTCAGGTCCACGTAGCTTCCTTCACAGGTCTGGTCCAGTCCGTTACGCAATTTCGGACACCTGGTTGACAAAAATGGAGACAGGTGGAGAGAAGGTAGACTGGAAAGGTAGTTGAAAATGTAAAACCGATGAGCCAAGTGCAGGATAAGCCTGGGAAAAGTATATCGAGGGGAAAAAAGGGAGGATCGCTGGGCTAGAAGGGGATAAGACCGGTCAGGCTTAGGACAGAAGCTTCCCATTCTCCTTTTTTTCGCCTTCTTCTGTTTCTCGCTCATTCTCCTCTCTTCTTTGTCCTCTCCAAGGGAGAGCAGTTCCGGAGTTATCCGGCCTGAGGCACTCGAAGCTCGACGACTTAATAATGCACCATCTCCGGGACCGTCATTTCGCAGAGACAACTTTGCGTAGATTGAGCACCCAGCCTCCCTCTACCTCTCTCTTTCTCTCTCATACTCTCTCTCTCTCTCTCTCTGCACGACTCGGGACGATTGGCAAACTAGCTCCACCCGGAGAACTTGCTTCTCGTTAACGCACGCCATATTTGCTTATTCGCAACGGGCACTACGTGCTCCTCAGAATCTCTGTTCCGAGCGAAGGTGACGTCGAATTCGAACGTCGTCCATTAGCGACGCTTTCCTTATTAATACTCAGTCGCGGCACGCCTGTGTATTATTAACCGGCTACCTCTAACTTGCCAACATTCGAGACCGGCAAACTCTGTTAAGGGATTTCTGAGCTTTTGCCGCGGATGTCGCAGTCGCGACAGATCCTACGGTTTTCACCGGTGTAATAGGATTAAGTTGCCCGGTTACGTGCAAGTTTATGGCAACTTGGCTGGTCTGATCGCCAGACAACCAGATTTTCTCTATCGAGCCTCGTTTCACCCATACTTTCGTCCTTTTACGAAGCTTCGTTTGTAAAGCGCGAAAGTGCAACGACGGAATTATCTTGGTTGCTTGTTGCATGTTGCGAATGTAGGATTATTCTTTGGCGAATCTTTTGCGGACAAAGATCTGCCAGTTTATCAAGCAGTAACATATTTTATTTAATCTTAGATACAACGCTGATCTTTGAACTCTCAATTTCACAATAGTTACACTTCGACTTACTAACTAAAAACTGATTTGTTTGTGTCCTAATGCGTTTATTTAAATCTTCGTTTTCTTTTATTCTCGGACTTTCTTCCTCGATCACGCATTTCTCTAATTTTTCTAAACACTCGATCGCATTTCTAGATTTTCACTCTTCAATTGTAATCGATACCGCTATAAATATACCGACACTTTCGTTTTAAACACGTTTGTTTTATTCTTAACATATTGACAGTCAGTCCCGCAAAAACGCCGGTTTCTGAGTCTGTCACTTGAACATTAACACCGTGATAATTTCAACTTTGTTTATATTTTTCTTTTCTATTAAAGTGTACATGACGAATACGTAATCGAAATATAGTATTTTACGAAAATGCGAATAAAATCGACGTTTGGGCTTTACGTGGTCGATATATTTCCGCGATCAGGCTTTAAATGTCTCATATGTCACCGGCTGTCAATATATTATGATTCCTAAGACGAAGCTTTCGAGTGTTGTTGCGTATCAATATTCAATTTATATAGAATTAATATTTTAGTTCGAGTTTTCCTTGTTCGATGATGTCAATGAGGATCCTGCTTCTCGAGGAGTCATGTGACTCCGAACAAGGCTAAACAAATCGGTTCAACTGTTCTAGCCTCGTGGAACAGCAAACAGATTGACAATCTTCTTGTTAAGATCGAAAGTTGAATCTAATTGCTGGAGAATCTGACGCAAGCCTAAACGCTCCGATCGACTATTGGAAACCTGATTGCTTCTAAGACCGACTGATTTGCTGACTAATGAGTTGACTAAGGCTAGAGCCTTGATTGCTTCCGAAGTGCTTGACGTTTCCTCCATGACTGACTGCCACCAGCTAACGTAATGAATCCGTTAACCAACTTTTTCCGCGTCACCGTGACTCTTCTCAAAGCTACATCCGATGAGCAATCCACGTTTAGGGTATCCAGAATCTTACCAAAGATCCTCCTGCGTTTCCATTCCGCTCCTGTTCCTCTTCTCTTCGATTGCTCACTTTCAACCCTCTTTCCAATTAATGGATGCAATGAGAAAAACGATGTGTCAACGTGGAATGTCGAAGTAAAATAATTCTACGATTTCTTATTTACCGTTTTAAAAATATCATCGATTTTGTGACAGAAAATCTTGGAATTACTGTTTTTCATTAACATCATAAGTTGCAAAAGGTTAAAGGTCTTATGGGTACTTTAACACTCATGTGTATGGGTACTTAATCACGAATTTCCCGATTTTACAACGATTTTTTATTTTCGGTTTTAACGATAATAGTCGACGTTATGATAGAAAATTTTCGAATTACTATTTTTCTCTAATTTCGTAAAGTGTAAAGGATTAAAAATCTTCCGGGTACTTTGACACCCAAAATCACGAATTCCCCGATTTTCAAACAATTTTTTATTCACCGTTTTAAAAATATCGTCATCATTATGACAGAAAGTCTTCGGATTACTATTTTTCTCTAATTTCGTAAAGTGCAAAGGGTTAAAGATCTTCCCGGTATTTTGACACCCAAAATCACGAATTCCTCGATTTTCGAACGATTTCTTATTCTCCATTTTTAAAATATCGTCAACTTAACAGCCGAAAATCTTCGAATTACTATTTTTCTCTAACTTCGCAGACTACTGAAGGGTTAAGAGTCTTCCGTTTACTTTAACACTTAGAATCACTAATTTCCTGATTTTCAAACGATTCCTTATTCACCGTTTTAAAAATATCTACAACTTTATGACAGAAAATCTTCGAATCACTATTTTTAAAGGTCTTCTCGGTACTCTGACACTCACAATCACGCATTCCCTGATTTTCAAACTATTTTTTATTCACCGTTTTAAAAATATCGTCGACTTTATAACACAAAATCTTTGAATCACCATTTTCTCTAACTTCGCAGACTACTGATGGGTTAAGAGTCTTCCGTTTACTTTAACACTTAGAATCACTAATTCCCTGATTTTCAAACTACTTATTAATCACTGTTTTAAAAATATCGTCGACTTTATGACAGAAAATCTTCGAATCACTATTTTTCCCTAACTTCGCAGACTACTCAAGGGTTAAGAGTCTTCCGTTTACTTTAACACTTAGAATCACTAATTCCCTGATTTTCAAACTACTTCTTAATCACTGTTTTAAAAATATCGTCGACTTTATGACAGAAAATCTTCGAATCACTATTTTTCCATAACTTCGCAGACTACTGAAGTGTTAAGGGTCTTCCATTTACTTTAACACTCAAAATCAGGAATTTCTCGATTTTCAAACGATTTCTTAAACACGGTTTTAAAAATATCTTCAACTTTATGACACAAAATCTTCGAATTACTATTTTTCCCTAACTTCTCAAACTACTGAATGGTTAAGGGTCTTCCATTAACTTTAACACTCAAAATCAGGAATTTCCCGATTTTCAAACGATTTCTTAATCACCGTTTTAAAAATATCCTCAACTTTACGACACAAAATCTTCGAATTACTATTTTTCCCTAACTCCTCAAACTACTGAATGGTTAAAACTCTTCCAGACACTCTGACACCCAGAATTCCCCGATTTTCGAACTTGCCCAAGCGCATATCCAGATATTCGTCCAGAATCTCGTGGAAATCCGGTAATTAGCCAGATCTCCGTGGCTGTCCCTGCGTCACGTACAAACTGTCCAAAGTTAGACCGGCTACATCCACGCGGGGTTGTCATCCGGTCACGCCTATCGGTGCTAAACATTCGCGCGACGTGTCATCGATTAAGCTGAAAAGTCGAATCCTCGGAACGCAAACAGCATTTACGGTGGTAATCCTGCGTCAACAGGGTCCTAGCGGTTGGCGTATTATGCGAGATCGCGTGGAAATTGTCGCCGGGGTCGGGGATGGAAAAAATATGGGTTCTAGGAGGAAGGGTGCGACCCGAGGATGGATTCCAGCTGAGTTCGACGTATTCCCGGTGCTCCGAGGGTAAGCAGGAGTCCCGGGGAACGCGTGCTTCCAATTTCTTCGGGGCTTTATCGGGCTGCATCAGAGGCAAAGCTGATCGCGCAGCCCGAGCCGTTTTGTCATTTTGTGTGCGGGCTGGCTTATATAAATTGCATCCACTGGCTCTGCCCTCTGTTGCCCGTTTCCTTTGACGGACAGTCGATATTATGCCTTGGCATACGCTTCCAGTCGAAGAATATATGCCCGATATCGGCCTAGCGGCTGGCCCAACAGTCACAGATTTTTCCTTTGCTCCTGTTGCTTATCTTCCACCGAGTCGTAATAAAATCGCAATAAAAGAATCAAGAAATTGTGATAAATTGCGAACCGTATCGACAATTTGCCTCGAATTTTTAATATCCACGATCAAAGTTTCATTTCTGTGTAATCATATATTAGTATTTACACCTTCTTTATGTCCATATTTGTTGAAATTCATTTGGAGGATTTTGGTAAGTTAACCCTTTCCAAGACGTCGTAAGGCTATCGGGCTAATTTGCAACAATAAATCTTTTTTTCTTGTTTAACAATCAACTAATCGTAATTATTTATCGAACATCTTGCAAAGAAAATTGTACCGCGCACGTGTATATACAAATCATAGGAAGTTTGCGATTCGTACAGTTTCGAACGCTCAGCTAAATTGTGTATGTCCCTGCCCGCGATCGATCTTGGTGTCGCTATTGGCTAGCACAGTTGGGAATTAAATCGTAAGGCAAGGGGTTAATAATCAAATTTTTCGAGAAATTATATCGAGGACAGAGTTCGTAAGTTGACGATGGATATGAAAATAAATTAGTAAGTGGTATAATCTATAATTACAAGTTTTTCGATTAAATTTATTTTCGTCGAGAATTGTATGTTTGTATTAAATATATAGGAAGACTAATTTCGCGAATCAGTAACTTTCTAATGGATAAGCATCGTCGTATGAAAATCTCGACGAAGGATTTGCGAATTTAAAACTGCGAGGATCGGTGAATAAGTAAACGGTGTGCGATTAATAATCAATAAATAATAAACGAATAATATCATGGTGTATATCGGCTGTGTTTCCCTTGAGTGTAAACTGAATAATAAATAACAGTACCAAGATCGATATTTAGTTCTCCTTGTTAATTATTTTGTAAACAATTATTTTTCAACCTCCAAGATATCCGACGATATTTATTCCTCGTTCTCTTTTTGTATTTAATTCCGAAAGCGCGGTTTAATTACGACGAATTCGCGAAGCGGAAAGTAATCGAAGATAGAAGGCAATTGTTATAAATTTTGCCTTGACCATGAGTGTATTACGTTGGCCAATAAAGTAATTCATTAATGAGGCATATTATTTGCAGTTGGCTAGCTTGGTGCTCGGGCACAATCTGTGTTCGCTTAAAATTAACCGGAATTCTCCCGTGAAATATTAATGTACCTATTTTAGGTTATCGATTGCAATTGGTCAGGTCGCGAAATAAACATCCCGCAGCAATCGCGAAGCTATGAATTATACAATGCAAATTAAGGATATTTTATAGAAGGCACTGTAGACTTTCGTTAATTTTATTCGGCTCGCAATTAACATATAATTACTCTCGAAATATCTCTCCCCGCGTGTACTCTGTGCGCGAAATTATTTATCAAAATTATGTTATAAAATTGAATTTTTCATTTCCCCTGCACGAAATATAATACAGATACGAAAACTACCCTCGCTCCGTTTAAATTAATTATTCCCAATTTTGCCAGCCGAAGAATGCAATTTAAATTTACACGCGCGTTCTGTGAATCATTATTATAATCGCATACAATTTTCGTTTATTTCGGCTCCATTTTCCACTCTGTCACAGTCATTCTTCGGGATAATATCGATAGATACAAATAACGACAAGAGCGTGACCCAATTACGTGAAAAATATATTAGCCGATAGCTGTGTACACCTGTTTGCTCGTAGTATTCCGATGATTTATTCCAGTAAGGCTGAAGTACATTTTTCTTCGACTAATTTGAAAGAATTATCCTCTCGTTGAAAGTGAAAATTATCTTTAAACCGCTTCCATTAAGCTTCGAATAATAACGCGACACGAATAGAGCCTTGTATAAAATTTTCAGCAAAATTTCGAAGCTTTATATTAATTGCGATATTTCTCTATAAAAAAATTAGAGTTCGCGAAATATTGATAATATTTAAACATATTAGTAAGTTTTCGTTCAAAAATTTTACACTGGAATGGATCAAATCGAAATGAAAAAAATTTTAAATGTACCTTTGACGAATTATTGCAATAAATTTGTATATTATTGTAATAAGTTTTACAAAAGTCCTGACTTTTGATAAATCTGTCGATTCCAATTTAGAAAATATTTATAATTCAGTCTTAATAAGGTAACCAAAGAATGAATTATTTGAAAATGAATAAAAAGTTAGAAAATAAGTACTAATGATTATTTAAGCGTATATAATTAGGTATATAATTTTCCTGGTAATTTAAAAATAATTCTTCCCAGAGTAGTGGATATTAAGCGACTGTGATTCGGAAAAGGTGAGAAAAGGATGGGAAATTTCGCGGGAAACACAGAGTGCTTTGTATACTTGGTATACTTTGTAGACTTGGAGCAGGTTAAACGTTACGAGGCCGTTGCTGATAAAGTCACCGTCGGAATTACCGTCTCTCGTTGCAATTAAGTTCTATGATAATGCCATTAACGCTGCGTATAAATTATTGAACACTCCAGGTGCGCGTTTACGCAGAAATTTTTCATCCTGGCAACGCTCCAAGTGTACTTTCACGCTAGAACTGTGAACGCATTAAACGGTCAATTAAATTTATTAACAGTATACCCGTTCTTTCGTTGTTTATCGTAAACGTTTATTATAATTCCTAGCGTTCGACGATACGGAAATATTTTTAATCCCTCGAAATTAAATAAAACCGCTTTAATAACTACGCGATTTGAAAAACCGATGATAAATAACCTTTGTATATACGCATTACCTTTATTATCATAATTGTTTGATACAATTATCGAGGAAACAATGGACGAGGTGGGAATGATGGAGATGTATGAAAAATATTTTAAAATACACGTTATTTCTATCATAATAAACGTTAAAACGATTTTTCATTTAACTCACTAGCGCCACCACGTCTCTTATCTAAGTTTCGAATTATTTCACAAGTTTTTCGATATAATTTTCGAATTTTCTGTTTACCATATGTGTCGTATTGCTCGCAGAGTATTATTTTCGCATATTTTTTTCGCGAAAGCGACGATAATCTTCATCGATTCACCGTGGAAGTTTGTTTTGTCGATACTCCGATCCAGCTTGCTGTTTGCTGTGCTAACTTGCGTGAAACGAGCATCGACACGGTGATGCTCGGTATTTAATCTTCGATTATCGTTTTCCATGTTCGGAAATCGCGAACGGAGCACATGGGACGTGGCGAAGATGCCGCAAATTGCTTCGCTTAATTGAGCGTTGCCTGTTGCTCCTTATGGATACATCAGCAGGATTGCTTCATATCGTTCGATCAATCGTTTACGTTACGTATCAGCAACGGAGGTATGGCAGCTCCGATAGGTGTATCGGACGTATCTTAATCATGATACTAAATCGCCAAGGGATAATTCTAACAGCACTGTGGAAAATAATTTTATTATCAATCGTAATTTCTTGGGATACTTATATTTATCTAGTTACTTAGATTACTTTTGGATTAATTTTACGATTCCTTTATTTTTATTATTGCCTTTCTTGTTGACATTTCGCTTAATTTTAGCCAATAAAGCTGTGAGTTTAGATTAATCGTATCATTTTCATTTTCCATAACAATTGGTTAGTTTTAATGATTATATGTTTTCGAAAGATTATAGATTACTTTTATTTATCTAGTTACTTAGGTTACTTTTGTATTAATTTTACGATTCGTTTATTTTTATCATTTCCTTTCTTGTTGATATTTCGCTTAATTTTACTCAATAAAGCTGCGAGTTTAGATTAGTCGTATCATTTTGGTTTTCCATAACAATTGGTTAGTTTTAATGTCGTTTTTGGAAGATTATAGATTACTTCTATTTATCTAGTTACTTAGGTTACTTTTGGGTTAATTTTACTATTCGTTTACTAAAATTATTTTCTTTCTTCTTGATATTTAACTTAATTTTACTCAATAAAGCTGTGAGTTTAGATTAATCGTATCATTTTGATTTTCCACAACAATTGGTCAGTTTTAATGTCGTTTTTGGAAGATTATAGATAACTTTTATTTATCTAGTTACTTAGGTTACTTTTGTATTAATTTTACGATTCGTTTATTTTTATCATTTCCTTTCTTGTTGATAATTCGCTTAATTTTACCTAATAAAGCTGTGAGTTTATATTAATCATTTTAGTTTTACATAACCATCGGTTTTTGCAAGATTTTTCTGAAAAATTATGAACCTAGCTGCTTAATGTATAATATTAGGGCAGTTAATTCTTCTGTAAAGTGAGATAATGAATAATTTATGATATTCAGAGGTACGTGTTTATGCAGACGAATTGTAAACGTGACTTAAATTATATTCGTTTCATACTCGTATTGTTATGTAACCTACGTTGGATGAATATTACGGAAAATACGAGAATGCAAGGTAAACAGGGATACCTGTAAAGACACCCCGGCGAGAATACGGATAGAAAATGGGAAAGTTATCGTGCACGTTCGTGGAAATGAAATATTCATTACTCGAATCACTTGGCCCGTGAACGGTTCAGGTCGAAAAGGAGTGGATTGAAAGATCCCCTTGATTTCAACCTAGTCATGGTACCATTGATTTAATAAAGAAAATTAAACGAGGTCATCTTATTTTTCTATTCAAATTTTCGTTATACATCCCATCGATTAACTATAATACAATCGCAATATTAGAAAGAAAATTCCACACTTCGAATTTTTATTCCTTCTGGTATTTTGAATTTTATATCTATTCCAATATATAACATTAAATACCCAATATTATCTAATAAAATCCAATATTAATCCAATATTATATATTGGAATAGATATATATAATTATATATTCAACTTTGAATTTTTATCTATTAATACTCGTTACGTATTATACCAATTAATAGCGATATTAGCAAGGGAATAAGCCTTATACAAAATTTCGCAGAAAATTCATTTATATCGGTCACATCGAATAAGTATACCACGATGACCTAACCGGGTCCTCCCAATAACCCATAAATAGAAGTAGCGTTATAAAAATTTTAATAAAAAACGAGCGGAGAAAAATGATAGCGGGTAGAGTCTAGCCGAGTATATTAAAGGCGATATTTTAAACGTGATTCTCATTTCAAACACGATCTTGAATCGACTGTGGTACACCCAAGGCTTCCAATACCTCCCAGCATCATCCTGTCACGAGATTCTTTCGAGTTCCCATTTTTGCGTCCCTGCCCAAGGCCAAGATACCCATCTCTCACACACTCGGGCCTCGAATAACCAACGAATCCCTTGTGGATGGAATGGCATAGCCATATCTTCATCTTCCGACGAAAAACGCAGAGCATATTTACACGAAAGATAATAACCCGATAAACGCGAAATATCATATTCGAATGACAAATCGTTTCTCCTCTTTCATACTCTCCGACTCTTGTATTTTAGGACATTTATTAAAGCGTTATTTGCAATAGACAGCACACTGACGTATCGTATTTACACCATAGACTTCGTGACTATAGACGAAAGAAGCAAATCTAGCTTCTCGGAATTATTTCTCTCTGTTGTAACAGTGTGATGGATCGGTTAGGTTTTACCAAAATATTCTTTTACGGTCACTATTCGTGCTTACTTTATTTCTGTTTAGAAGGAAGTAACCTCCATCGTTAGGTTTTATTCAGAAGGTTAAAGATACTATATGTCACTAGAAGCTATGTCACTAGCAACACAGAATGAAAGATTAACTCTTTACACACCGCTGTTCACACTCAGGGGATATTGAAGTGATTAAGAATAGTAATAAAAGATCAGATAATAAATTATTCCAGCACAACTTTTTGCGAAATGTATGTTTCCCTGATATTTTTTCTGGAAATGGTAGAAGTCAAGATTTAGTAAAATTACTAAGATATATAAAAAGAACGCGACCATCCACATCTTCCTCAAACATTGTTCGGAGTGCAAAGGATTAAAACAATCTGATACTCCCTAAATAAATTGCAGTGGATTTTAAAAAATACAAAAACTGCTTTATTGAAATTGATTCACCACGTTTAATAGTACTAGTAACACATTAAGAAACAATTTTTAATTCCTGTAATTTTCCAAAGAGTTAAAGATGGTCCCTCTCTGCCTTTTTCGTCAAAACGAAGCGGATCGTCACATCGTTTCGAGACTCTGGTTATCGTTAACGAGCCGTTACGGGCTCTTCACTCACGCTTTCTTATCTGTACCCTTTCTCTCGCGTTCTCCGCTTTAAAAATCTCCGGAAAATTCTTGAACGAATTGAGAATGAGATGCGAGAGATCCAAAGGCCTGGCGTCTCCGAGATTCGCCAGGAACGAACGGGGAAAACGTTAGCGTGGATTAGCGGAGAAATGGGGAGTTTCATCGATTGCTCGTGGGAATGCTCGTCGTCTCGGCATTTATTTATCATATCGATAAGAGGCAAATAGCCCGAGGCTGTCGCCTGAGAGGATCGCAGTCACGAGACGCGGCACATGCTCCGGCATCTGCTCTGTGTTTTCCGTATGTAACTTATCTTCATTTCGCGACGGAAAAGGAAATGTCTGTTTTCTCGTCCTCACTTGTCACCTGCGCTGCTGAATTATGTATGCCGCACGCCCGGCATACGTACCCACCGTCGACCTGGAATATGTTATTCCAGTATCGGGAGTGATACAGCGTTTAACGCGTTATTCATCGCGACTTGCTTCCTATTTTCTACGGTGTACCTCCCATATCTGGGTAATAATCGATTGTTTGTCTCGGCAAGTGAGGACTGATTTTTCGTCGACGTATTTCATGGTTTTCACCTGATTCACGGCTTTGATAACTGCGAATCTTGAGACTGGGATTGACTGAAGTTGATAGTAGCGTTGTAGAGGGTCGTGGCGAGAGATGGTACTGATTCTAAAATTCGTAGAAGGTTCTAACTGTGATATAATATATGGTAACATTTATAACGAAGGTATTATTTTATTTGGAATTATTTTTCAACACTGTCAGGTGATTGACACTCGACAGTGGTGCCGTAGATAACAGCGGTGACTATTGGTACTGATTATAATATTCGTAGAAGCTTCTAATCGTGATATAATTAATAATAACATTCGCAGCGAAAGTATTCTTAATTTTAAATTATTTTTTGACGCTGTGATGTGATTGACACTCGACAGTGGTGCCGTAGATGACAGCGGTGGCTATTGGTACTGATTATAATATTCGTAGAAGCTTCTAATCGTGATATAATTAATAATAACATTCGCAGCGAAAGTATTCTTAATTTGAAATTATTTTTTAACGCTGTGATGTGATTGACACTTGATAGTGGCGTCGTAGATGACAGCGGTGGCTATTGGTATTGATTATAAGATTCATAGAAGCTTCTAATCGTGATACAATTAATAATAACATTCGCAGCGAAAGTATTCCTAATTTGAAATTATTTTTAAACGCTATGATGTGATTGACACTTGATAGTGGCGTCGTAGATGACAGCGGTGACTATTGGTACTGATTATAATATTCGTAGAAGCTTCTAATCGTGATGTAATTAATAACAACATTCGCAGCGAAAGTATTCTTAATTTGAAATTATTTTTAAACGCAGTAAAGTGATTGACACTTGACAGTGGCGTCGTAGATGACAGCGGTGGCTATTGGTATTGATTATAAGATTCATAGAAGCTTCTAATCGTGATATAATAAATAATAACATTCGTAGCAAAGGTATTCTTTGATTTGAAATTATTTTTAAACGCTGTCAGGTCATTGACATTCGATAGTGGTGCC
This sequence comes from Euglossa dilemma, assembly GCA_002201625.1. Classification (NCBI taxonomy): domain Eukaryota; kingdom Metazoa; phylum Arthropoda; class Insecta; order Hymenoptera; family Apidae; genus Euglossa; species Euglossa dilemma. The sequence goes on along the minus strand of NIJG01000079.1, from coordinate 252,645 downwards.
GTAGATGACAGCGGTGACTGTTGGTACTATTTATAAGATTCATAGAAGCTTCTAATCGTGATCAAATAAATGTTAATATTCGTAACGAAGGTATACTTTGATTTGGAATTATTTTTCAACGCGTTGAATACGCTGTCAAGTGATTGGCACTCAACAGCGACGTCATAGAGCATAACGGTAGCTGTTGGTACCAATTTCAAGATTCATAGAAGGATTTAATAGTGATATAGTAAATGGTGACACAATATTCTCTGTGAAAATATTTTTTACCACATTGAATATTCTGCCACTAACCGATGATGGTTAGTGCCACAGGGCACCACTGACAGTACTAAGATTAGTAGAAGCATTTAATCATAGCCAATAGTAGTATTCATAGCAGGACTGTTCTTTGGCACGTTAATCACTGCGAAGATGATTTGTACTTGGAATTCAGCTTGACAGTGGCGCCGCGGGGCACAACGGCGACTGACAGTACTACCACCAGTAGAAACGTTTAATTTAACACTAGAATTGCTAATTTCAAATTCTACATCAATTCTCCTACATTTCAAGATCCTAAATTTTCTCCGAAATTTACGAATTTCAATCCAATCTTCTCGAATTCCAAATTACTCGAATTCGCAAATTTCTTCCAATCTTCTCGAATTCCAAATTACTGCAATTCGCAAATTTCGTCCAATCACGTGACCGTTTCGCATCGAATATTAGCTAACTTCGAACGGAATTTTCTACTAAACAACGAAACGCGAGACTCTGAGATATCTCGGAGGATCGGTTGGAAAATGGCTGAAAATAATTAATCGCACAGGCGACGAATACTTTTCTCTTCGGACGCAATAATTCCGCGCCGATAACGAGAAATCTCGCGGCGACGTTTCGCCGTCAATCCGGTCGGAAATTTTCCATGCATCGTACGTGCTTTTCAAGCGGATATTAAGAAGTGGCAGGATATTGGTATCCATATTGTGCTTTCGGTCGCTCACGCTACGTTGCATTCAATATTGCAAGAGTTACCGGCGCGGCAATGGCAGAAAAGGGGTAGCCGTAGGCTACTTAAGCTCTCAAAATTTATGCCGAAAAGAAAGAAAGAGAAAAAAATAAAGCACAGAGGGAAAGAGAGGGAGAGAGAGAAGATGGACGTGGCCCTCGATGAATCGAAAATCGCGGGTACACGAACTCGATCGACTCGTGGTTACTAATTAAAATATCCGCCATTTTCGTTCCGCTTCTGCTCCACCCTTCACCGAATTTTTTTCGTATACCAAACGTCGCATATTTGGATACTCGTTCGCGTTTCTGCGGAATAATTTAATTATGCAGATGAAAGGACTCGAAGCGAAATTATTTATAGGACGGAAATTTTCTCGTTTATGTTTTTTGTATCTATGGATAGGAAAATAGGCAGAATAAATTCGATTTATTTCACGGCTGATATTCGAACACAAAATGGCGGTTTTTCTTTCTTTATATATTGGTTATTGTAATTTTTACATGGTTTTAATCGACCATAGCTTAAGGTGCGAGATAGAACTATGAAACGTGTATTTAATTACTCGATGTTATTATTGCGTTCAATTATGTTATATTTTTATTATCAGTAATTAATATTGTATTATATTTACATTGTACACATTGTGCAATTATACGATGGTAATGTTAATATCAACAGTTTAGCTTTACACACTGTAAAGTTAATTATCTAACTCCATATTAATTCACTATTAATTTGTGTATTTGGGTAAAATACATATAATTCTCCATCAATCTGCTATTATGTTTGCGCAGTGATAGTTTCTAATGATATCAAAATACAAATTATATAACGATAGTATCGATGCCATGGCTAATATTAATAAACAATTTGAATTTGCAACGTAATAATTTGCGAAATTGTTGTTAACACCGGTGTCTTATTAATTGGTTAATAATCGCTAGAAAATAATTCGCTAAGAAATTCTTACAAAGAGCTTTCGCAAAGCTTCAGAACGATGTTAAAATGATTGAAATTATTGAACGACGGTATCAGTGTCACCGATAATTATTAATATTAATAAACAATCCAAATTCACAGTCGATCGGTTTCATAAATCGCTAACGACTACTGCCCCCTGTTAATTTTCCATTAATTCCGATATTTCGTCAAAACTCCTCGACCATTCGCTGAGCCAACAAAAGCAGTAATTTTAAAACGAAATTAAGACAATCTAAATTATCCGTGTTAATATACAATTTAAATTCACAGTCTATCAGTCGCTGCTGATTCTCCATTGGTCCGAAAATTTTCAGAAAATTCACGTGTCATTACCCCTCATCCACCAAAAGCACCCTCGTATTTATAAAGGGGTAATTTCGTTCAACAATATTCCTACTCAATTATTTCCCAAACTATAGTTCGTATCAAAAAATATTTCAAACGAAACTTACCCTATTTCGAGTAACAAATCTTACGATAATCCGAAATTTTCTACACGCGAACACACTTTCGAGATTTCAAGACAACCTTAATTTTTTGTAATGTAACTATATATTTTTTTTACTCCAAATAATAGTTTATCCCAACACAAATTCAATAACCTATAACACTTCTATTTCCAAATCACTTTTTGAAACGAATTATATACGAGGAAATTTCAAACGAGACACCCGGTGTAATATATATTCCCATAAATACGTTATCGCGAAGTTGAGTCGAGGAAACGATCCAGTAATATTAATTTCGATCCATGTCTTCCTCCCTTACCATTTTTTCCACCCTGTACCCCAATTTTTGGTCGCGTTTCCACTAATTTTTCGAAACGATCGACGCAACGCGGCCGGTTGCCGATTAAATCGATCGTCGAGACGAGCCATTTATTTTTCGAATGTATATATATACATACGCAGATTTATATCGACCAGGATTTTTGCAATGGAAATATCGTATCGGATTCGCGAGCGGAAACGGCGTCACGAGGATTTTTGAGCGACAGATTGCATTTCCATGCGAGTCGCGTGGAATAGATTCGTAATACAGTTATTTCGACGTAATGGACGTTTTATTTCGAAGTAATTCGCTCGCAGGAACCGGCGCCCGTTCGGTTTGCTTTGAAATTTCGCGCGGATATTTTTGTTCCGGCCGTATCTTGCGCGGGATTGACGGAAAATAAAGAAGGGAGATATATGGCCGTTGGTGGAGGGAGAATATATATTTTCGAAGTCGATGGAACGTGGTTGGGGGCACGGGTTATTATTATAAGTGGTCCGTGTTTGGTCCAGGCCCGATTTTTATTTCGATTAGGTGGCTCGGGGTTGATTAAAAATTCATGGCTCGCGTTTGGCTCGTTAAGATTCGTTCCGATCGTTATTGGAATCTCGATCGATGGTTTATTGTACTCGGCCCGGGGTATAGCAATTATCCGACGCCAGCTCAGGTGAAGAAATTTCGATATTCCCGCGTCCCGACGGGATTAAACATTTATATTTTTATAATACGTTCCTGCCTTTTCTATCGGCCAGATGAGAACCAAGCGGACCGATTTTTTCAAACAACTTTGCGTAGAGAAATTACGAGGGAATTGTATTTTTTATTTTTAAAATTCGCGGGAAAATTGGCAAGAAAATTTCTTGTTTCGTTGCTAATTTAAGAGTGTTTAGAACTTTTCTCGTAATAGACTTTCGTCGTTGTCCCTTTTGAAATTTCAAACGAGAGAGTGAGAGAGAGAGCGAGAGAGAGGGAGAGAGAGGTGTTTGCGAAGGAAAATGTCGATTAGTATGAAAATGATTTTGTTAATCATAAATTTACAGGCAGAATTATTCGTTCCCCGTTATTCCCTGCCTTTCCGAATCAAACTGCTTAAACGAATTGTTCTTTCGCTTTTATTTATTTTACAGAATTGTAACAGGCACACGACAAGCGTGTCGTATTACAGTATCACGCAGTTTTTATTACGCAATTGTATTTATATTTATTTTACAGGCATACACCAGGCACCCGACCACCTGCTGTACCACAATCCTGTAGAATTTCCTCGCTCATACTCCAAATTACCATCCGATACCATAACCGTACACATACGCGTAACAATCGCACTATCACGATATCACTGGCAAATAAATCCGGACAGGATTTTGAAAAAGGAAGACCAAATAACGCTTCAAAAAATAATTTCAGCGATAAACGTGTTCTCGAATAACATTTCAGACATCCCAGTTTTATCAAAAACAGTATATTCCATCATAAAGGACAGAAACAAGAGAAATAATATCCCAAAAGCGAAAAGGTGACAGTGCCACCGACATGCACTCACCCTCCATTCATACAGAAAAAGAGAAATAGCATTCTAGGAAAAGGAATAATATTTTGTAACGTAATTTCAGTCACCTCGTTTCGTCGAGTTATAAATATTCTGAAAACCCCAAAGGAATAATATTCTAAAAACGTGTAAAACGAAACCCAATGATATGAAGAAAATTAAAAATAAAAAGGAAATAATTTTCCAAAAAGAGACATACTGTCCTGGATACAAAAAGATTCGTCGAAACTCGAGGAAACGAAGGTGAAAACAGGGAGGGAAAAAATAAAGGGAATGGAGATTTTCATTAATATCTCGGGCGAGTCACTTCATTTCGTCGAATTATAAATAATCTAAAAACCGCAAAGAAATAATATTCTAAACACGCGTAAAACGAAATCCAAAGAAACGAAGGTTAAAAAAATAAGAAAGAAATAATTTTTGAAAAAGAGACATACACTCCTGGATACAACGAGATTCGTCGTAACTCGTGGAAACGAAGGTGAAAATGGGGAGGAAAAAAATAAAGGAAAAGGAGATTTTCATTGTCACCTCATTTCGTCGAGTTATAAATAATCTAAAAAAAACCTAAAGAAGTAATATTCTAAACACACGTAAAATGAAACCCAAATAAACGAAGGAAAGAAAAAATAAGAAAAATAGTTTTCCATAAAGAGACATACTCTTCAAGTTACAACGAGATTCGTCGAAACTCGAGGAAACGAAGGTGAAAACGGGGAGGGAAAAAATAAAGGGAAAGGAGATTTTCATTAATATCTCGGGCGAGTCACTTCATTTTGTCGAATTATAAATAATCTAAAAACCCCAAAGAAATAATATTCTAAACACGCGTAAAACGAAACCCAAAGAAACGAAGGTTAAAAAAATAAGAAAGAAATAATTTTTGAAAAAGAGATACATTCCTGGATACAACGAGATTCGTCGAAATTCGAGGAAACGAAGGTGAAAACGGGCAGGGAAAAATAAAGGGAAAGGAGATTTTCATTAATATCCCGGGCGAACTGAAGTCTCGTTAATCAGCTGGCACCGATGCAACGGCGCCGAAGAAAAGCATTAATTGTCGGAAAATGTTGAACGTCGTGAACCGGTGAACACGGTCTGGCAGCGCGACTTCAGAACGCATATATCTCGGTGAAATACGCGTGGCTGGCTGGTCGGGGCCAAGTTGCTGTTCAACCTCTGCTATTTATTAGCTCGAAGCTGCACGTTGACGAGCCACTGTGTTGACTGCTGTTAATTAAATCCGGGCAATTATTTTACACGACGTCGTAAACCGTCCGTATCTGTGCCGTCCCGTGGAAAGCAGGCCCGTGTGCCTTCCCATTGTTCCCCATCGATCCCCGCTGCGAACCTGCGTGTGGCAGTTGCGTTACCATTACCGTTTCGCCTATTTTATATATCCCCCTTCCTATTCCCTATTGTATATTAAACACCCTTCCGTGTGTAAACACCCTTTCGTCAGACTTTGACCACTCGTCAGCCACGTTTCTTCCCCTTGAGAACAGTTCTTTTTTCTCGGGCTTTCTTTTTCTATTTTTCGCGTTTCTCTATGGGGACCATTAAGAGGTTTGATGATTGAGGGTGGCAAAGAGAGGTGGAGATATTTCTTAAATAACAAACTACGCAATACAACACAAAGAAACGAAAAGCTTAATTTACCATCTTTGAAAAGAAGAGAAAAAGATAGGATTCTGAAAATTTACTATCGCTTATCAATTTGACGAAGAAAAGTTAGAAGCTCGAATGGTGGTTAGTTTGGCGGATAAACTATCCTCTGATTCACTATCTTTCCTTCTTTTTTTTTTTGGTTTATCTACTTTCTTTATTTTTGCATTTCTCTTCGGAGTCCATTCGGAGATTTCGTGATTGGGGGTGGCGAAAGGGGTGCAGATATTTTATAAACCTAAAATAGTTTGAAAGTTTAACATATACTACAAATTACGCAATGGAACGGAAAGAAACGAAAAGCTTAATTACCATCTTCGAAAAGAAGAGGAAAAGGTAGAACTTCGAGTGAATAGGATTCCAAAAATTTATTATCGCTTATTAATTCAACAAAGAAAAAATGGGAGCCCGAATACTGGTTAACTTGGCGAGTAAACTATCCTCTGATTCACTATCTTTCTTTTTCTGTATCGTTTATCTACTTTCTCTATTTTTCGCGTTTCTCTTTTGGACCATTCGGAGGTTTCGCGATTGGGGATAGTGAGGGGGATGAACATATTTTTTAAACCTAAAATATTTCTTAACTCTAAAATATCCTTCAAATTACTCAATAGAACGAAACAAAGAGTAAGCTTAATTACCATCTATGAAAAGAAGAGAAGAAGATAGAATCCCTAGTGAATAGTATTCCTAAAATTTACTATCGCTTATTAATTTTCCGAAGAAAAGTTGAGTGCTCGAATACTGTTTAGCTTGACGGATAAACTACCCTCTGATTCACTATCTTTCCTTTTCTGTGTCTATTTTTCGCGTTTCTCTTCGGGGATCATTCGAAAATTTCGTGATTGAGGGTGGCGAAGAGAGTTGGAGATATTTTTTAAATAACTAACTACGTGATACAACGAAAAAAACGAAAAGCTTAATTACCATCTTTGAAAAAGAGAGGAAAAGATAGAATCCCTAGTGAATAGTATTCCTAAAATTTACTATCGCTTATTAATTTGTCGAAGAAAAGTTGAGAGCCCGAATGCTGGTTAGTTCGGCGGGTAAACTACCCTGTGATTCAGTGTGAGAGTCCGCGGGGTGGTCGGATCGATGAAGCACGTGAATCCGTGGAGTTGTTGCAGCGTGTCGCACGGGCCGCGGACTCGGCCCACCCTCGGCCCATCCTCGACCGGAAGTTTCTTTAATCCTTTGAGGAGCGAGCCGAGACGAGAGGGCGAGTGGACGCGTTCCATTACGCGAGCCGTCGCTCTCTCGAAGATTAAACGGGTCTAGCGATGATTAAACGAGTTACTGGCTGATGCTATCAATTTCGGACCCTGTCGTCGTGCTGTTTTTCTTAGGCCTGCTTGTGTTCGGCTTTACGACGGACTTAACGCGGCTCCTCGCAAATAGAGCAACGGCCGGTCTGTTGCCTTTGCATTAAACTCGCGTTGATAAATTGGTAAACCGGTCTTCCCGGCTTGTTGCCGGCAACTTCAAATTGATTCAACTTCCACAGTTTCGCAGCCGTCTGTCACGCTTCGATATTAAAACGCGTTTCGGTATACGAGCTTACCGAACGAATACGAGTTTTCCCTGTTCCTGAGATTAACGGAGGGCTCGAGAAATAGCGAAAGGGTTTCAGGTTCGTCGAATTATAATTTAGTTGTAATTTACATGGATTTAAATCGTACGTAATATTTGGTTATCGTTGTAGCTGTGTTAAATTCGTATTGCGTTATATTCTTCCGATCAATTTTATTGCATTACGTTGCTGTTAGGGTTTCGCTGCGATGTAGGACGTTACTGTTGTGGATTAGAGCAAATTTTTTTGAAGAATATTAAATTAATCTTACTGCCTATACTAAATTCACTGCTGTAGTATTATTGAATTACCATCGGAATTTATACCAAGTTTCATTAAATTATTGTCATATTTTTCAATAAATTTGACTGTAATTATATTGAATTATTTTAGATTATAGTAAATTTTGCTACAGCAATATCAACTGCTATTAGAACTTATAACAAGTTTTACTAGATTGTTATTATATTTGACAGTAAATTTGACTANTATAGTAAATTTTGCTACAGCAATATCAACTGCTATTAGAACTTATAACAAGTTTTACTAGATTGTTATTATATTTGACAGTAAATTTGACTATAATAATATTGAATTTTATCGTACATTATAGTAAATTCTATTACAGTAATATCCATTGCTATTAGAACTTATAACAAGTTTTACTAGATTGTTATTATATTTTGCAGTAAATTTACCTGTAATAAAATCGCAAATTTTCGTTGTAACAATATCGAATGAACGTCATAGTTTTCAGTAAATTCAATTACACCTCGTTACACTTGATAACCTACAAAATCAGACGTGCTCCAAAAATTTTAAATATCCCACAAAAAAAAAAAATTAAAATTCTCAAAACTTAGAATATCCCAACTCTCCAGTGCCCGACTTCAGAAAAAAACTTGATTCTCCTCAACCTTGCACCGCCACGAAACGTAAAATTGCAATTACCCTTCTATTAACTGAATAAATACTAATACTACAAATTAAAAATTGTGACCTACCGTGTCACAAAACCGATTGAAAAACGCTGTTCTAGGACGAATATTCTCGATGAAACTCGGTCCATTCATTGACCATCGATAGCATCATTCCCGATACGGAGGCCGTACATCCCCGGCATCTAGGCTAGCTTAGCCTCTATCTGGACACAATAAACTCCGTAGAAGAATGGGATTAAGAGTATGCCGTGGAAAGAAAACTCGGAGCTCTGTCACCCGCCTATTTATAAGCCCCGTTAGAAGTGGAAAGTTAGGAACGCGAGCTCTGTTATTCCGTTTTCTCCCGGTCCAGGAATAGACTCTTCAGCGTGTTAGGCCTCGTGCAGACCCGAGTCTTCCTAGTTCTTTGAGATCGGTTTTCCTCGTTGCGGCGAAAGCGTGCCGTAAATAACCCCGCTTCGACTCTTTCCCGCAATTAGACCATAACGACAATCGCTTTAGGAGGTATCGGGATGCCCCGTATCGCGAGCCGGGTCAATACTCGTGCTCGTGCTGGGAAAAGGGCAGGAGAAGGTTGAGTAATTTAGGAAGCGTGTAGTATCCATTACGGGGAGCAAAAAATGTTCAATCAACGTAAGCCGGCAGATTAATCTTGGGGGCTGTATAGGTCAAGATAAAGACGGATGCTTATTCCGAGTTAGACGTTTGTTCCAGTTCTCGACAAAGGACGCTCCCGTGGCTTTTTCCTCCTCGGATCCGCTCGGAGGCGAGCCTCGCGTCGAACGAAGCCACGGATCGTTCTCTGGTCTGATCACGGATCGTTAAATTTCAACGCGTAACACACGGTGGACGACCCGGTTTTCTCGCTTTCAGGCCACAGCCTTCGTTCCTGTAATTCGAAGACGTTACACCGGGGTAAATAATTGAACGTTTGAGACGAGGATCGTTTGCGTTGCGTTACAGAGGGAGGAGAGGGAAAGGAAATTCACCTCTGCATTTCGTTTTCCGTCGCGGTCTTGGTTAAAATCAACATAAAATATCGCATAGGAATTAGGGCGCTCGGTCATCGTATCGCGATGCGCCAGCATGTAGCCGTATTCCCGTGAAATTTAACTCGTTTCGCAATTGACCTAATTTCCGTCGAGTTCTTCTTTATTTGTACAGACATCGTTGCCCCGCTCGTCTCTCCCTTTTGTCCTTCAAGGCATGAAAATTTATCATCCCCGATGAAACTTTGCCCTCCATTCTTGCCTCCGTGCCGATTCCTCTAATATCGGCGATGGGAATACTTTCTCTATACCGGGTGTTCCTTTCGAGAACAATCGGCGACATCTCGGGAACGGCCGAATAATTTCCAGCGAAGACTCGTTTCGCTGGTAATCAGTGTGTAAATTAATCGGGCACGCGAGTTAGCCGGTCGATAGCCGGGAGTTATTACAACGAATTTCAGAGCAGGCGCAAGTATACACGCGAAGAGGTGTACACGCGAGGAATCTGCACGCAAAAATGAAGGGGAAACGTGGGATAAAGTATTTCGATAGGAGGCTCGGTTTCCGAGAAAATCGAGTTTGAAATTTCCGCGGGTGGGCGCGCTTTTAATTTCCGCCGCGCGGCGCATTCGGGGCCGAACATTTCCATATATGCTAAGCAACGTTGTTATTGCTTTGGCTACACTCCTGCTAATGCACGATTAACAACGTTTCATCGTCCAGAGCGTCGCGCGATTGAAATTAAACACGCGGCCACCCGCAGAAATTTCAAACTCCATTTCCTCGGAAACCGAGCCTCCTGTCGAAAAACCGTGTCGCATACTTTCGATTCGTTTTTACATGTATAATCATCTCCCGTTTCGTTTCAGTCGCTCTCCAAAAAAACAAGAATATTTTTCCAATATTTTTGAGATCCTATCTTGTTTATTCCATCTGGAAACGAGAACGAAACGCTTCGCCTAATCCGGATGATACTTGGCGAATTCGCGTCGGTCAGATTTTCGTCCCGGGACGCGATATAGGAAATCGGGACGCGAATTCGGCCGTGATCGCAGCCGGCATTCGCTTTATTGCGTTAACGACTCATCAGCGAGCAGCGCCGAGCGCGTTTCATCGATTACGCCCGGGCGAGAACAAAAGCGCGTCTCGAAGCGCGATTTCGCGCGGCGAAAATTTCCGACCGCGAAAAACCGGGACAATGGCGCGCTTTTAAATTCGCCGCTGACGACGCGTCCCGACGTGGGGCACCCCATGTAGTAGGTAGGGGTAGCGAGTGGCGTCGAGTAGCATCGACGAGATTCTTCCTTTCCGTTTCCTTTTCCTTTTTCCTTTTTATTTTTTACGACCTCGCGTCGATATCGGGGCTAATTCGAAACGTCGCGACGCCAGTCACTCTCGTTCATCAGCATAAACGCACAGGCGTATTCGTTCGCTTACGAGTCCGTCGACGACGACGTAATAAGGCGTTGGAACTGGGACGTGCTTATGCATTTCCATGTTCACGCGAAAAATTAACCAACACGCGAGTATCGCCGCGATATAGGGAAAAGTAAGATGGCGGCAGTAGAGGTGCGCGGGGTAGAGGAACACGGCGGAAAGGAGGATAAAATAGAAGGTAAACGCGGCTGGGTGGCAATCAATGGGAATGCTCGGCACAGCCCGAAGCGAATTACCGTTCGAAAGAAAAGTTTAGCTCGGTCTGGTAACGAATACCGCGTTTTCGTTCTGTTTAGTTTAGTCCGCCAGAGCTGCGGCCCGCTCTGCTCCTGGCCAAACGTTCACCGCCTTTCCCGAAGCGTTGAATCGGCTTTGAATTTTTCACAGATCCCACCCCGATCCCTTCTTTCCTCCTCTGCGGTTGCTCGTCATTTGCGCGGCCGTGGTGGGGGGCCAGCGGCCCAGGAGAGGGGGCACGCGGAGACACCGGATCGGTTAAAATCCTCTGCGTTACTGGAATGGTTTTTCTTTTTCTCTCTTTTTCCCTCCTACTACTCCTCTTTTTGCTGCCTCGTTTCTTTTTTTTTCTTTCTCTTCCCTCCGGTTGGAAATTGGTTTGTAGGAAATAAAATCGTCGTGGCGGATCGCGGTAATTGGTTTGTTTTAGCGCGCCCTCTTTGGGGCAATTATTGTTGCTCTTCCGGCGACCGAATGGCCTCGTTCGAACGAACGATCATTGTTATCGAGAGGAAAAAGCTGGATCGTTGATGGATTACTACTAGCCATCTGGTTCGTGAAATTAGGAGAGGCTTCGAGATGGAAAGCTGACTTTGATTTCTTTCTCGCGTCGAATGAGGTATAGGCGTTGGTAATGCGTGACATTGAACTTTGAATACGCGTTGCGTTACTTGAAACAAATAATTCCTTATTTTCATCTTTGAATTTCGTAAAAATTGCGGGTTATACGTGCAAAGGTAAATAAAAACGAATGGAAACGGAAAGCCAAGACTAGAATGTGTATATTCTCCATTTCCGACATGTTATATGTTTAATCTTTAACGAGAATCTAAAGCGGATAATTCCCCTAGTTCTCCTTTAAAAACACTCTTAACCTATATAAGCCTGGGATCTTATTACAAGCATTTCCCAAGGGGTCAGTACATTTTCAAGTTGCTTCCTGTCGCGAACTTCCCTCTTCGCGATGCAACTTCAAACCAGTGTCACTTTACACCTTTTTCTATTACTTTAGCCCCCCTTAACTCTTCGCTACCGAGCGCCGTCATTTTCTTCCCAAGATCCGTACACTGCCGCGCAAATCGTTCGAATCGAAATACGCGATTTAATTTCGCGTGACTTGAAAACCGTAACCAGAAAATTCCTCGAAGAACGTCCAGCCGTTGGAGACGAAAGAAATACGCGATCGTAGTGGCATTATCTCCGGAATTGGGCGCCTGATCGTCAGAAGGGAGTATCGAAAAAATTCCGATCAGCCAGCGAAGCTGTCGTCTCGTCGTAGTAAACACGGGGACCGGGTAAACACCGTGACGACGTTTCGAAGGAGCAGGAAACGCTCCGACATCGATAAACGCCCGGGTCGAACGTGTTTTCGCTGCTAAAAATCTAACGGACCAAATAATTACGTTTCAGCCGCTAACTTCCGCTCTGACGCGTAGAACGTGATTCTCGATAGACACAGCGAACGAGGGAACCGAGAGAACGCGGTAACAGTGCGTGGAGTGGGGGGGTCGCGTCGATCAAGTTACGACCGGTGTCACACGATGGCGTTGATATCGAGCACGACGTCGAATTTTTCCAGCACGCCGGCGGCCAATAGTAAAGCAATATAGGAAGATTCCGTCCCGTATTTGTACCGGATTCCTGGCAAAGCCTTATTGCCGTTATCGGCGAATATCGCGAAATTAAACACGGCCCTGCGACTCGCCTCGCCTCGTCCATCGTTCTCGATCGTATTCCGCGTGCGACGTGTGCTCAGGCCGACGGCTGACGATCGTGTGACCATAATACTACCCCCACTCCTACGTTTCGCGGAGTCACGGCAGGCGGAGTGGGGGTAGGCAGTACGAAGCAGACGAAACTTGTAGACGCAATTTGTTAATGGCGAATTTATCGTCGAGAAGGGCAAAACGTGTTTCTCGTTATATATATAGGTGTATGTGTTGATTGATCGGAACAGGTAGATGAAAATTAATTGAATCTTCGTGGCTAGAAATGCCATGCGATTTTTGCCGCGATATCGAAGGGAATGGGACTGTTTGTGCATTTCGAGCGATGTTTCGTGCATCGATGTAATTATCGGGACACGGGTGTGTCCCAATGTTAGTGCTCGCGCGGTTCTATACATATTTATTTGTGTTTGTTTATCGATGGAATCTAGTTGGTTACGCGATACCGTATCAACGGCGGTTGCGGGCTAGATTAAAAAAGGTAGAATAACAGGAAAGTGGTATAATGAAAAGTCGTGAAAATTGTTTTCATCTTTTTCGTTATTATTTATATATCCGCCGCGCGATTCAATGCGTTCTGGTCTAGCTTTTTGCTCATTCGTCCAACTTGTATTTCAGTTCATTTTTATCCGCCATATCATAATGTGTTTTTATTTTCCTTCCTTTTTGTATTTGTCGCGTTTGTGTGAAGTGGACTAATTAGACACGTTAATTGGAACAACCGGTTTAATATTTCGCTGACTGTAAGTGCATTGATATTTGTTTAATAAAGAAATATGACTTTGTAGCCATTTTTAATCAATAACTCTCCGCTAGGTGTCATCTAGGCTATACATTTTCAATAATTCACATAAATAACCAAAAATTCATTAACAAAATTGACAAAATTGAAAATCTTTCAGTAACTTGCATCTAATTTCTATTTTTTATTTCTGACATATCTTGTTAAACTTAAAATAAACGTAAAAATATAATTGCAATCAGTGTTGAACGATAATTTAGTCAACATATGACGATGAATTTTTCTCGAATTCGAGTTCATGCATAATTTCCAAAGTTCCATGACGAGTTTTGAGAAAAGATCCGAAACAAGCGATATCGCAGGTTCAACGTTGGCGATTTGTCAGCTTTTTGATAAAAGTGGATGGTAATAAATTCGATAACGGCTTCTGTAACGAAGGGCTCGATTTTAATGGCGGCCTCGATAACTATCTTGGAGCGTATCTCTGGGAAGAAAAATTTTTCGGTATTTTTCACTCCAGTTTTTTAGACCGTTGCCATATCTCTCCTCTCGGTTGGCAGCGTGCTGCTTTGCTGCTTCGTTTCACGTACAATGCCTGAAATATTTGTGCCCCCTCTTATTCGATAGCACCCTGCGATATTTCTTCAATCGTGTTTCCACGTCTTTTTTTCACGATGGTTACCATGTGCCTTATCTTCGAAGCTCTCGTCACTGTCAAACCTCCTGGACCCTGTTCTCCCGTCGAGCAGGGCTTATCGACTCGAGAATTCTTTGAAAAAACCACGAAAAGGACCGAAAGAAGAAAAAGGAAAAAGGGGGCACTTTAGCCAACATCTCGTTAACTCGGAATATCCGATCTGTCAAGGACATCGACGATCTAGAGCCGATCGAAACGCGAAACGAGACGTAACTATGGTCTAGACGAGCTACGAAAATACTCCATCGGACTTAATCCGATTCTGATTATAGAATTTCGAGAACTGTGACCTTAAATAACGCTAATTCTCTAGTCGGCAACTTGAAATCCCACTGCTTTCGCAATTCTTATCGAATCTCTGCGAATAGAACCTGGCAAGTCACGCGATTGCTAGGTTCGCGCAATTATTCCACGATCGATGAACGGTTTTCGAGTCTACAGCTTCTCGAGAATCGCGTGAAGTTAAATATTGAAGAGGAAAAGTAGCATGGTAAAAATTAGCCTAGAATTGGGTCTATCTATTCGATGACGAGAGAATTAACGAGAAAAATGAGCTGCTTTGGTGGAAAATGCTTGCCGGTGTTTGCTCGGGACTAAGACGCGTTTGGTGACTGAGTCGTTGGTTGCTATACTTGGTTGCTATGTGCAGAGATCAGGAGTTTGCGCTGAGGATACTCCAGGGACAAGGAAGATCCCTCTATTCATCTTTGACGTTCTTAAAATCTATACTTCCGACGTGGCAAATAGGTCTTATCCTGGACACCGTCTTGTGTTTAATAGTTAACACTGGTCTCACATCCAGTGCTTTATCTCTCTAGGTCTCTCTTCAAAGCACCTTGAGACGCAATCCTATCTGTAGACGCGACTCCTGGTGCGATCTATCTTTACGACTGTCTCGGAGTAGGTGAACCCATCGCACCGGGATTAATCAGACCATGTGGTCCTCGATCTCTGTCCATTTGAAGCTGAGCAAGTCTTCCAGGACCCGTTTTTCTGTCACTTCCAAGTCTGTCAGCCCTAGAAACACCGTTCGTGAAAGTTTCTGGTAATTCGCACAGTCACTGAGGAAGAGGATCTATAATGAAACGCAAACGCGAGGTCGAAGAGGATCATCGAGCTATTCTGCAGCCTCGTTCCGAGGCTTTATCGGAATTCTCGGGTAATTTTAATGACGCAGAGGAGTCCCGAGGGATTACGCCTGGAAAAATGGCGCGAGATGATTTTATCGGGGAATATTCGATCGGTCCGTTTCGAAGGAAGCCACTTGACCTCGTTTAATCCCCTTATCAGCCGTGTCTCCGCTCCTAATCTCCTTGTGTATTTCAACCCCTTTCGCCTTGCTTCTTTCTCCTCTCTTTCTCACCGATTTCGAGAACGCCTCGATCGTTCGGTTCTCGGGCCCAAGTATCGGTAATTAGTCACGTCCGATGAGAATCCTGTCCTGGCATTGGCAGCGTCCAATACAGCGTATCCGGATCATCCAGCCGCAGATTATGGAAATTATGGGGCTTCTGATTCAGCGGTGAAAAGTCGCGTTGTTCGACGCTTGTACGGGTTCGTTCTTCGCGATGAAATTTGGTTTCGGCGGAAGTTTCGTGCTGTGTTTCAAACAGGGGATGCTTGCACAGTTTGGGGATCTTTTTAAAAAATTGTTGGATGATCGACGATCAAGGATTTCGCTGATAAAGGCAGGTCACCTTCGGAGTTTGATATATCTTATTCATTACTACTTAGACTAAGAGCCAAAGGTCATTATTTAAAAATTTTATAGTGTCAGCTTCTCTTTCGCTATTTTATAATATATTACCGTATTTTGACTTGTTGTAGAACTCGTATTTTGTATGCAATTGGTTCCGAAATGTATTGAAAAAAATCGTTTGAGATTTAACATACTAATTCATGATCTATAGGAGTATCAACTTTTAACTCAGGCCCCATTGCATTCGATTCAGATTATACCATGTTCCATTTGCATTATGACCTCAATTGTCAGGAATTTTCAAGCTTCGAAAGAACAAAATAGGAGTTTCTTCGTGACGCGAGTAGAAAATCCATGGATCGAATGCTGTGACGCAGAAATTACCGATATACCTGGGACTGGGCAGCGTTCGCGATACATATAACACGACCTACCCTTGTAATCCGGTCGTCGAAGGGCCGTATCAATTGTCAAATCAATGTTCGCTGCTCGAAACATCGGACGAGCCGAGCCGTGCGCCGATTTACACAGAAAGTTCGCAACACCGTGTCCAATTTCCAGGAGTTTCGAATTGACGGCAGAATTATCGAGCAGCCCGGGTAGAGGTTCAATTATGTTAGGCCATCTCGGATCCCGGCCGAGCTCCGGGGTACGTGCGAGCTACGTACGGACGTCACGAGCCGTGCAACCCGTAATTAGGCGAAGTTCCAGGCTTTCGAACTTAAATTCCCCTAGCCCGACGCGGTCACTAAGTTACGGTTAAAGAACTTGGCGACCCGCGGCGCTGTGTTCGAGTTAGTCCCGTTTCTCTTTTCCCCTAGCCCCATACTTATTCGCTTTTTTCCCTCTGGAATTTTATTCGACCACTTTACGACCCTTTCGTCGTTTTTGGGCCCCAAATAATGATCCCTTTGCCCTTTTCCGACCTTTTTACGACCCTTTCGTCCTTCTCTGGTTCCCCACCACTAACTTTTTTGTCTTTTTTTTTCCCGAATTTTTTTCCGACCCCTTTACAACGTTTTCATCGTTTTGGGCCTCCCACCATTGACCTCTTCGTCTCTTTTTCCCCCAGAATTTTTTTTCGACCCCTTTACGACGCTTTCGTCGTTCTCTAACCCCCGACCACTGATCTCTATGTCTCTTTTTTCGCGCCAGAATTTTTTCCCACCCCTATACGACCCTTTCGTCGATCTTGGGCCCCTCACCACTGACCTCTTCGTCTTATTTCCCCTCCGGAATTTTTTCCGACCCCTTCACGACCCCTTTTGTAATTTTCTGGCTTCCCACTTTTGATGCTTTCATTTCTTTTTTCCTCCGGAATTTTTTTCGACCCCTTTACGACCCTTTCGTCGTTCTCTGACCCCCGACAACTGACCTCTTCGTATTTTTTTTCGCGCCGGAATTTTTTCCGACCCCTCTACAACCCTTTCGTCGTTCTTGGGCCCCTCACCACTGACCTCTTCGTCTTATTTCCCCTCCGGAATTTTTTCCGACCCCTTCATGACCCATTTTGTAATTTTCTGGCTTCACACTTCTGATGCTTTCATTTCTTTTTTCCTCCGGAATTTTTTTCTACCCCTTTACGACCCTTTCGTCG
Source organism: Euglossa dilemma (assembly GCA_002201625.1). Classification (NCBI taxonomy): domain Eukaryota; kingdom Metazoa; phylum Arthropoda; class Insecta; order Hymenoptera; family Apidae; genus Euglossa; species Euglossa dilemma. The sequence goes on along the minus strand of NIJG01000079.1, from coordinate 235,049 downwards.
TTCTCTAGTTCCTTACCACTGACTCCTTCGTCNCCCCCCGGAATTTTTTCCGAATTTTCGTCATTTGCTGACTCTCTAGTACTGACTCCTTTGTCTCTTTTTTTCCGTCGGAATTTTTTCGACGCTTCCGTCGTCGAACTATGTAGCGTCTCGTGTTATAGTTCGCTCGGAAATATTTCGAATCTCGACGCGTGCGTTCGAAATATGGGACTGGTGGCGGGACTGGGATAGATGGCGCATTGGTGCATGATGGCGCTGTCGTTGGTGATGGCGCGCCGCGGATGTGAGACCGTGGCTTCGATGGAAAACACAAGTGGAGCTTCGGGCTGGTTTCCAGTTACGCGTACTGTTGTGTGAGTTTGCCGTGTGGTTAACCTTCGTGGAGTACAAACGTGAGTAGAATACTATTATATCAGAAGTTATAAATATTATTCCTCGTGCTAATTCACTGTTCAAATGCGTTAGATAAATTCACGTTTCAATCTACTTTAAATTTTTATCATTTAGGTTTGTTAATTATTTAATACCTTTTATTCTAATCTATTTTTTCGTGGTTTGCGTTAGTCGGATCATTGTAACAAGTTACCAGGATATTTTAACACTTGAGGGACATTGTTATAAAGGAATGAATTCGTAGTTTTAATTTTAAGCTAACACGTGGGAATGTTCAAAGCATTCCTCGGAAAGTAGTGATTTAAACAATGGCCTCGGGCTCGATCTACGCGTTTAGGTTAATATCTGTGAGTGTACACGGAAGGACGGAAGTATGCGGACGTGGTCAGAGTGCTTGGAACGTCAATGAGAGTAAAGTCAGTATGAAATAGCGAGATATATTAAAATAACGAATGAGTATATACGTATAGCGAAAGCTCAAGCTTTTGTATTTCAATTATATAATTATTTACTACATCAGAAACCTGTGAGTGTATTTGTACTTTCCTAACCTCGTCTCTCTATTAATATATTCATATTTTACGTTAGATTTGAGATAACCAAATAATTATTCCAAATTATTTGCTACATTTTATCTAATTCAACATTCTCATAGTTTTGTCTACTATATTTTCATGGTTCTGATACTCCTAGCTTCTCCGAAAAATAAAAAGAAAATGGCGTGTTGCAGTATCAATCTTCTAGAAACGGTGAGTATATTTCTTCGGATTGCACATGCCATGGAAAGATTCTCTGAAAATGATAAATGGGAAAACAACCGAAACTCGTATCGGGTTTCCTATAGTTTCCCGATATATTTATTTCTTCGTTTAATTCGCCTGTATCCAGGTTGGGCAACAATTAGAACTAAAAGTATATCGGGAGGATTGTATATGGTACCTCAGCGAATATTTAATGCCAGGCTTCGACCCCGTTATTATCGAATTTAATATCCCATTCTGCGCTCGTAGCTGCAGCGGTCGCCGATATTTACGTTGGCGCGGATAAATAACGCGCATCGGCGATACAGACAACAAATAAATCCGTTTACTCTATTCTAGCCATCATTTAGGCGCGGTGACCTGGCAAATCGGTCTCACCAGTTGCTCCAGTTCCCGGTTTTTATTTTCGGACCGGCGAATTTAAATAACCCTCGCCTCGCCTCGCGATTTATCGCTCGGTTCTCGGATCAAGATGTTTCGCGAGAAAACGCTCGCGTGTTTGCGAGGAGCAAACAGAGGCACGTGTTCTCGAGAAGGAACACTTAGGCAACACGAACGAGTGCTATCGAATCGTACGAAAGTTGTACCTCGCTTTCCATCGATAAACCACTCTGTATCAATCCTCTCCTCGCTGCGAGAAAGGATACGAATGAAACAAAAAAAACAACGCAGGAAGAAGAGAAGGTTTGATCTTGGTCAGGAATAAGATCGCGGGAAGAACAACAGGGCCGATATGAAATCGGTATGGCGCTCACCCCTCTCGCGTACCCTTTCAGCCGTTTCTCAACGTTTAATAGCGAAGCCGACTGTTTGGAGGGAAGCACCTGACCTAATTTTACCGGGGCGAATCGCACTCGACGCGCTTCACTTTGTTATCAATCGGAGTTTTATCGACGTTCATTGAAAGCACGATGCTGCCCCGGGATTCTGCAACCTCAGCGTTCCACGATCCAGATCGCGAAGGAACGAACCAGACCCGAATAGAGGGAAGCACCATCCTGTGAGCTCTCTAGAGATGTATAGGAGACCAAGGTGCCATAACTCTGACCGTTCCACTTCGCGATCCTCGTAATCGATCCACGGGATCGAAGATTTCTGACCATTTTCCTTGTTGCCGTGTCTCTGTTTGCTCTAGCAGGCCTGCCATCTAAAATATAGAGACCGATTATCAATTTCCAAGGAGGGACAAGTCAGTCGAAGACCTCGAGGTCCGTTCTTTGGCAACAGCTTCGGGCAGTAAATTCTCTCGGCGTATTATTTCGCGATTAAACCAGCGGAATTTTCGGTTCGCTTTATTTGCCGTTTGGACAAAATGTTGCAGCCAATTGCTCCGTTTTTTCCCTCTCGGATACTGGTGCAGGAATTAATTGGGAATTCTTCCGTAACCCCGCGTGATTTAAACGCAGAGCGTAACGATGTTTATGTCCTTCGAATTTTATTTTATTACTCTATTAACGCGTCATAGTCCTGCCGTGTCTCGGAGCGGTGCAAGGTAGCTTAATTGCACGTGATCAATTTCCTTGTAAGCAAAGAAGCGTTCTGGTTACAAAGGGTCGGACGATTAAGTGGCTGTGGGCAGCGCAGGGTGGGTCATTAAGTCCTGTAAGTACTTTGGAATATTTAATTAAACGAATTACGCGGGTTTATTTCAAAGTAGATCGCAGGAGTTCAAATGAAAATTTTGTAGTTCACACCGTCGATTTTCTTGAATATTTATCACCGTGTAAATGTAAATTAATAGCGAATATTCGTCATCGTCTCGGACGAAATCGGGACAGGAATTTTTTGAGAAGAGGGTTGCAGTATGAATTAATATATCTTCGTGCTCGTCAAATGTCTAATAATTTTTCTTTTATTGCTAAAATATTTCTAAAATATTTCATTTGATACCATAGGTAGAGAAATGATAATAATCGAAATTGAGATATCTAAGGAAGGATTTGCCTAGCTACTAACATTTTGTTACAATAAATAAAGTAACCGGGTCACCGAGGGTTAAATAACTTGACATTGTTGCCGATTTGCTAATTCGAATGTTAACTCGCAGAAATGTGGAACACGCGAATAATAAGAGAAGAAAGATGGATACGAGAGGGTTTAAGAAGTTAATTATCTCAAATTTCCATGGAAAGCGTTATTTAATTGCTAATCGATAGTCATTTAGAAATTTAAATAACGCGCCATTCCTTCCAACGTTTCTCAATCGTAGGAACTCCGATACTGTTCCTTCATAAATCACCATACGTACACACACGCGTTGTAAAAGGAAATTTACCACGGAAATCAGTCACTTTATCAAAGCTGCGCGATAAAATGACTAGTGGTGCCATTCGAATTTCTGCTGCGCGCGAAATCGGTAGTAAAGTGAACTCCGTATGTGCACTATGGGTTCCCATTATGTGAATTCAACTTGCTAAATTCCTTTGCAGTAACGATAAGGCTAACCAATCATTCGCAGTTCTCTATTATGTTAACTGGAAATGCGGAATTTAACGAGCCGCGTTGCGAAATAATAATAATCTGAGAAACACTAGGAAATTAAACGAAATTTCGCATGCTTCCGCGATTATTATCTCGTCGATTGAACTTTTACTCTACCTAACTTGCACAGGGCAATTCATATAGTCCACGTGACGTGGTATGAAGCAAGTATAATTCAGGGTATCGATACCGATATTTTCGTCGAGAATGGAAATTCAAGGTGGCTCCTGATGAAGCAAAATGGCGGAGGGATTTACTATATTCCGTCGAGAAGAGCAGAGTAGTTGTACCTTTGCAAGGATAATATCGTTACGTTTTGCTCTTCGATGTCACGAATTATTAATTGCGTGGAAAGTTTGATAAATGTAAAATAGGTATTTTATTTCACGATTATAAATAATTTTTCTTTGTATCATTTGTGGGGCATCGATTTTAGTAATTTTGGAATTTAGTTCTATGGATGATGAGGTTCCAATTTGCATACAATATAATGGGTGTTTTATTTAATTTTATTACTTGGAATAACTCGACTGTTTGCGATAATATCGGGAAATTAGAATAGAAATTTATCGTAATTTCTTACGAGGCTTCTAATTACGATACTTTGCGATTTCTAAAGACGTAATTGCAAATTTCCAAATTTTTCCCATTGTTCTCGTACCGTGAATTTAATATTAAAAATTTATCATAGTTCCTTACAAGGCTTCTAATTACAATACTTTTCGTTCCCCAAACACATAATTGCAATATTCCAAAGTTTTCTTATTAACCAACGATCAGTGTCCCATTGTTCTCATCCTATAAATCTAATATTAAAAAATTATCATAGTTCCTTACGAGGTCTCTAATTACGTTACTTTTCTTTCTCCAAAGACATAATTGCAATATTCCAAATTTTTCTTATTAACCAACGATCAGTGTCCCATTGTTCTCATCCCATAAATCTATTATTAAAAATTTACCATAGTTTCTTACGTGGTCTCTAATTACGTTACTTTTCTTTCTCCAAAGACATAATTGCAATATTCCAATTTTGTCTTATTAACCAACGACCAATGTTCCCACTGTTCTCACGCCATAAATTCAATATTAAAAATTTATCGTAATTTCTTCCAGGGTCTCTGAGAATAAGACGTAAGATTTTTCGCTTTTTCTTCGGACTGACCGTCTTCCTTTCACGTCGCGAGTTTAATATTAAAAAATGATAGTAGGTTGAAATTAAAATTTAAAGCAGCGACTGCACGGACACCTTATGGGGGCCTCAGGTGGCACCTAATGCATCTTATGGCGAACGTGGCTCCGGCGAAGTGGGCCGTTTATCGGGCAGACGAAACGTTGCACGGTGCATTATTCGTAGCAGTGGCTGGAACGAGCAAGGGGTCCTTTCAGAGTTAATTATCCTCGTAACCTCAGGACCGCGCCCCGGTATTTCGCGTCCCTGCAGCGGCAGCCGAATATTCTATAACGAAGACTCTTTAACCTGTCTTATATTCCGGCCGAAAAGCCGTATTGCGGCTCTGGCCTAGATTTGGTGTAATTTGGAGTGCGATCGTTAACGAAAGAGCCCCGTGGCTCGTTTGTGTGCGGGCTAACTACGTTGTCTGAGCGGCTGCCGCGCACCTGTGCATTCTTCGCGGCAGGCTCGCGAAAGAAATCGACGGTGAAATTGTCCTTCTTTCGAATAAATCGCCATCCTCTTCCGGGTTTCCGATGTTTATGATCGTTGGGAAAAATCGGTAACGGATATTGTTATATAGGAGGTTGCAACTCTGTAAAAATTGTCTCGTTCCATCGATTCGTATAGTTGTTTCTGTTTAGTATCATTTTCGAATAGAAATACATTTTTAGGGGCAAGAGAATATGTGGAATTTTTAAAATATTCCGATAATTAGAAGATATAATAATAATTGAGAGATTACTGTGTTAGGTTTTGTTTGGGGTAGGTTGCAATCTTGTAGAAAATTTCCATCGATTGTACAGTTGTGTCTGTTTAGTGCGATTTTCTAATATAAACAGAAAGTTTCGGGGTAAAAGGATTTTTTGAATATTTTAAATATTCCGATAATTATCAAGAATGAGAGATTATTGGGTTAAGTTTCATTGAGGGTAGGTTGCAATCATTTTCTAATAGAAATAGAATTTTACGAGGTAAGATCTTTGAAATTTTTTAAATATTCCGATAATTATGAAGAATGAGAGATTATTGGGTTAAGTTTCATTGAGGGTAGGTTGCAACCCTTTGAGAATTTTCTCGTTTCATCTATTGATACAGTTGTGTCTGTCTAGTATGCGATTCTGATAGAAATACAATTTTTGGGAGTAAGATCTTTGAAATTATGAAGAATGAGAGATTATTAAATTAAGTTTCGTTGAAAGTAGGTTGCGATCCTTTGAGAATTTTCGCGTTCCATTGATTGGTACAGTTCCTTCTGTCTAGTGTCTGATTCTAACAGAAATAAAAATTTTTCGGGGTAAAATCTTTGAAATTTCTTAAATATTCCGGTAATTACTAAAATAGTATATAAGGTCATTTTTAATTAAATATGTCATTAGCGTAGATACAAATATTTACGTGGAAGGATTATTTCGTTAGGGGTTGGTTGCAACCCTTTCTTAAAATCCTCTGAGAATTTTCTCGTTCCATCGACTGGTTCTAATCGAAATCGAAATTTCTTTGGAATAAGAGGATTAAAATATTTTTTTAAATTTTCCAGTAATTATGAAAGTGATGTGAAATATTTTTAATTGAACGTGTCATTATTATGAAAACGTATAATTTTCTCATTACATCCAAGCAATAAATATACATATAAATAATCGAAGTTTATTTATATCGATAGCTTTCGTAAGTAATCGGTGAGTTGAGGGTGGTCGAAGGATTCCGAGGATTAGGAAAGGTCCTTTTTTGTTTCTTACAATGGTATTGGAGCAGCTCGCGTGAGTGTTGGCTAGAATGGAGATTTGCATTAAATATACGGCTAGATATAAAATGGTGGAATGTGAGGTTAGAGTTGACACGTAACCGCACTTTGCAGGTTAACTGCGGTCGCATGCATTTTCTTCGCCTTTTATTCCACTATTCCTCTCTCTCTCTCCTCTCTCCCGCTCTTTATTTCTCTTTATATCTCTTTCTCTTTTCACCTCGTTTTTTTCCTTTCTTCGTTTCTTTGTCTGGCTGCCCTGACTCTTGCAAACGGGAATATACAATTGTACGTATGTATATGCACATATATATACTTATTCGTCATACATAAAACTTAAGTAGTAACAGGTGTATCCAGGAAGTCTGAATTAAATTGCAAAATCGTGTAGCAACTTCTGATTCGATTATTCGTGCGATCGGGAATTCACGAAAATCGTATATACAGGGTGTTCCGTTTAAATCGACCCAATTAAACGTTATCTTCCAAACGTTCGCGATACTGGATAACGTTACAGACGAAAGTTCGACGGTTTCGAAAGACGCATAATCTAAGATAAGATGAAATTTCGTTAGGTAAACGCGTAGAGGAGAAATGAAAGTCAAGATTATCTTTTTACATGAAATCCATATTTTTTAATCTGCCAGTCGATGCATTATTTTATTCATGTAAGTACTAAACTATTTATTGTAAAAAATCATCGACTTCAAAGATCCAAATTAATAGATTATTATTATATAATAATACACAGGATGGTCCACGCAATTCAGACTCTTCTGTAACTTCCAAACGAAAAAGTTTTCTATACAAAAGTTGCATAGTTTAAAAGGATACATCGTGCAGTCTATTCATTTCCAAAAAGTCAACGTAGTTTTTTCAAATGGAACGCTATATCTTTCATATGAAAATATAGAAGAGCCTGGTATTTCGTGTAAAAATGTATAGACCTCTATTGGCTCTAAAATTAAAAACTAACGAGTAATTTCACTCTATTTCTCAAAGTCGTATTTTCCCTATCTCTCTCTAAAATCAATTTAACATCGTGTAGCGGGAAAAATCTTCGAGTGTTGGGGTCGCTTTCGAACCGAGGCCAGTAAAATTCATTCGAGACGATAAACGTGTTCCTCGTTTCGTTTCGGCGAATAGAGCATTCGCGAATTTTCCATCAATTCGCTGCGATCGGAGCAATTAAAGCGGCGTTACACTGTTTACCCTTCGATACGGAACACCCCCCTAAAAAAGGGAAAAAAGGAAAGAGGGGAAAAAATCGGTCGGTTCGATGTCCAGATAAATACACTTTTGCGCTTACATCGACGTAAAGTGAAATAATAAACGCAGCCCTGTGTCGATGCATTTGTTCCCAGCGTGTTTGCCAAACCCGTGTGAAATACATAAATCCGGCTGAACTGCTTTCGCGAAAATACTCCAGCGAATGTTCCAAAGATCAATCGAGCTTTTTTTCGCTGTTTGCGTTTGTCGCTTTAGATAACTCGATTTATCGGAAATTGAAGAGAACCTATCGGGGCTCGACGTTTATTTCGTAATGAAAAACCAAATGGGAATTTCTTGTTTATGATTCGATCGTTGCTGAAAAGTGGCTCGATATTTCGACTCGTGCTCTGTCTTTTCACGATCTTCGTGGCTTCGATAAATATATTTCTCTCTCGGTTACGAGCAGAGGAAAATAACGTGCTCTTCGGTGTTGTATATTGCATTGAATTTACGCGAGTCACAGTGGTTTATTTAAAAAACAACTGTGTCGATGGAAATATTACACTGCGCTCGTCTTTTGTACCTTTACCTTACTTTTTTTAGACTGCCGATCTGTACTGAGTAGATAATGTAATGAGAAGATAATTATAATGGTACGGTTCCGTGCAGGAATATAAAAATTATAAAAATTACGAAAGAAAAAAATGATAAGAAATTATAAAAATGACAAAGAAGAAAGAATAGAATCATTTTAATATCGACTCGCAATTCGCAATAATATTCTTCCATTGATCGAATAATAATCGTCATAGTTATCGGCAATTCTCGGTCTAAAACATCCAAAATATTCCGTGCAAGAATATCAAAATTATAAAAATTAAGAAAGAAAAAAAATGATAAGAAATTATAAAAATGACAAAGGAAAAAAAAAAATATAAATATTTTAATATTTAATATCGATTCACTATAATATTCTTCCATTGCTCGAATAATAATCGTCACAGTTCAGAATAGTTCTCGGTTAGAAAATTTCCGAAATATTCCGTGCAAGAATATAAAAATTATAAAAATTATGAGAAACGACAAAAGCAAAAAGGAAATCGAAATATCTTATCATCGACTCGCAATTCACCCTAACGTCATTCCACTGAACTTATGATCTTAATCGGTTCCCGGTGTGAAAATTCGTAATTTCTTATTATCCTGTTCGTAAAGTGTCCCAGAAGCAAGAACCTGTGTACCTCGTAGATCGCGGTTCGCAAATTTATCCTGTACAAAGCGTCACGTGCACCCTTTTGTTATTTCACGCCAGAGCAGAACTGTATGAAGACGTATTTGTAGTCCGGGAACACACGCTCGTGTGTAATTCGAACGAACGATTCGGATTCGCTTGCCATATGTACGAGTTGTTAGTTAACAAGACGAATTGGATTAAGCTTTCGTGCGTTGGTTGCCGTTTCGGCAAAGATGTCACCCTGGTCGTGTTCCATTGATGGTAGGCTAATTGGTGCTTAGCAGGCTAACACGAAAGGGACGGAGATTTGGGTCTGTTCTGTTCAGCTTCGTCCATTTCCACCTCTGTTGCCTCTTTAGACAGGGAATAATAAAATTCTCGTGTTCCCTTTCCGCGGAATAATTTTTTTTTTACCTCTCCTGCTGGATATTTTTTATTAAAAGCGTAGAATATTCCTGGGAAATTTTTAGAAATTTAACTAGAGCTCGGATGGTTGAAGCTTAAATTTAGTTGAATCCTAAGTTCATTGATTTCGATTAAAATTCGACTTTTTCAATCCTGTACGGTAAAAAGAACCTTTTTCAAGCTTCGTAACTATTTCAATACGAAGTTCAAATATAGATTTAGTCGAAAAGGACTGCAGCAGAGAATTAAATTTTAAATTCTGGAACTCGGTCCACTCACTTTCCAAAGGAGAAATAATAAAATTCAATATTTCATTCTTGCAAGGCTGCAGGAGAAATGTTGTCAACGTAGTTTCATATATATTTAAACACAGTACTCGAATTTAATCCTAGACCTAAGGGACTGCTACGAGAAATTAAATTGCAGCTTCTAAAAATTTGTTGCTCTTTGAATAAAAAGTAACATCTTCAACCCTAGAACTAAATAAACAACTAAATATATTACAATCTCCCATCGGGATAAAAGCCAGATCAATTTTGTTCAAATCTTGCATGAAAATGTAAATTAAAAATGTATTAATTATGTGTAATTAAAAATGTGTAATTATGTATTTCCAGTGTTAATTTTACAAAATGGTATCTACTGACCTTTTTTATAACGAACCAATAATATATTGGAATATTAATGAGACCTAATCAAGCAACTAATAGTGATCTTATCATTGTAAAGTGAACAACATTTGCTTCTCACAATCCACATCCTCACAAAACTATTCTAAAATCAATCACGATTCCAGAGGAAAACGATTACCATGAAAACTAGACCGAAGCAAAAATTCCCAAGCTTCGTCTGTTTCTTGATCAACGAAATCCGAATTTCTCGCGGCATAGCAGAACGAATTACAAAATAACTTGGTTACCACTTGGATGCAGAGTTCAATCCCACGTCCGAAAAGAGTCGCAGCGATTAAGTTTCCGAGTTGGGAACTGAGTTTCGAAGGAAGAAGACAACTTCCCGGGAGCAACAATTAACGCTATCCTGGACGTCAGATAAAAGTCTCGTCTATTCCATTAGGTCGCCGGGAAAGGGGTAAGAATCTCGCGCGAAAATGCTGTTCGTTCGCTCGATGTCGGTGAATTCGCGATAAATATCCCGGAAATATCTCGCCGGGCAAGACAGTGGTGTATTTACACGGAGCCCGGCACGGAAAACAAATTTTCATCGTATTAAAGGGAAGACCCGTGATTCGCAGAGGCGGATTTCAAAATGCGGATACTGAATATTATATAACCGGCGGGATCTGCAGATCTTTGTAACTTTTGATGTTCATGGTCGATTTAAACGAAGCCTGGCAACGCTGCTGGAAATCCTCCATATTAATCCACTTTAATATTTCATCTACTTCGCGAAGTTCGGGCTCGTTGCAGGCATGTGGGTCAAGGAAATGGGACCTCGACGCGTTTCAATGGTATTTCATAACGTTTTACAACATAGCCGCATTGATAAGCTGAAACACGGGCTCGGGTGCGAGTATAATCGCGAAGATCGAGAAAGAATTCGGGGAAAAATGAAAGGAAAAATCGTGGAAACGAGCTGTCGTCTGTGACGAGTGTAAATAACGGCTAGGCAACCTTCGTTGGCGCTGAAAATACGATAAGAATGTATAAACGCGAGTACTATTATTGGAAATTATTAATAGAAGCTCGTACATGCTATTCGAAGGTGAGAAAAATCGAATTTGCTCGTTGATCGTGACAGGGTATGATTATCAGAGTAAATTGAAGATTAATTCGTTTCATTCTCGAACGCTCGAATTTTGATTTCTGTCAGGTCTAGAAAATCTCAGGTTGTGGATACGTGAAATATAGATTTTCTTTTCTCTGACTGATATTTTTCAGGGATTCGTACCTTCGGGTTTTGTATTTGAAAAAGAATATTGGCTCGATACGTACGAGAAAAGGAAAGAATGGATTTTCATTTTGTTTCAATTCTTTTTTCAAATTTCAATATTTAGAAAATTTTGGTGGATTTAAAGTGGAAGTCATCGATGAGGGATAATGAATGCAATCTTGTTTTTATTAACACAAATGACAGTTTACTATCTGCAAAGAAATTTGTACAACGATTTAATTATAAAAATTATGTATTCAAGTAGTATTTCATTTTAATTAACCACTGTATACCTATTCTATCCACGAATTTTCTTCGAATTTTGAGGATATTAACATTCGTAGAATGTAATTACGATCGCGTGATTAATATAACAATCGAGATCTCAATAAACTCTAGAACAAACGAAATACAAACAACACTATCTAAATATTGGGTTGTAACGGCAATCGAGTGATAAATCAAATATCGTTCAAATTTGATGTGTCTGTGAGAAGTACATATTATCACGGCAAACATTCGGAACGTTTTATTAAACTTCAATATTTAACAATTTTTCCAGGAGAAATTTCGAAACCACGGCGAGCCTCGACCAATTTCCGCCATTTTCAGGAGTCGGTTTCTGTCCGGGTAGCGAATATACAAATCTCGCAGAATGGTCGGAAAAAACCCAGTTAAGAGATCATAGCGACGACAAAGCCGGGACCGTAATGAATTTCGCATAATCTCCGTATCAGCCGCTCGTTGATACAAATGGCTGTCTCTTCAAAGCAACGGAACCACCCTCTCCTCTCTCTTTCTCCACAACCCCTCGTGTCTAAACTTTTTAACGGTAACATACGTATCGTTATATTTACATGACAGACCTGTCCGGCTGGAAGAGACGAAAATTCTACGGGAGACCGGGGGAACAAAACGGTAGAAACTCATTAACACTGGACAAAGATACAAGCTCGGCAAAGCAGCCGTGAAATCCGTGCCTTCCCGCGATCTACGTTACCCGGGAGAAACGGTTTTTCCAGCCGGTTGTCCGCCGCACGATCCATTAAAGTCCATCCCCTCTGTACCTTTAATTATCCTTCAGGAACAACCGCTTTTACCTGTGCCGACGTCCACCGCGCAGAGGTCGTAGCTCAACAGCACGAAACAGACCCGAGATCGGGTCTGTTATTAATAGTACCGTCATTTTCGTTGGGACCGCGTTAGAGTTAACCCTTTCGCCATGGTGGGCCTTATCGGGGAACGAAACACTGTGTTAAAGATGGAGATACATTACGCGAACGAAGTCTTTAACAAATTTGAGACCAATTTTTTTGAAAAAAAGGAAAGGATGAGAAAATCATCGCAATACCGTTTGGAATTATTTGATAAAAGTGGTAGACGCTTGCAATTCTTCATGAAGAAAGTTAAACGCTTGCAATTCTCAGCAAAGAGAATTCAATGCTTGCAATTCTTGCCAAAGAAAATTAAACGCTTACGATTCTTAGCGAAAAGAACTCAACGCTTGCAATTCCTTGCGAAAAGAGCTAAACGCTTGAAATTCTTTGCGAAAAGACATAACGCTTGGAATTCATTGCAAGAAGAGCTCGACGCTTGGAATTCTTTGCGAAAAGAGCTAAATGTTTGGAGTTCTTTGCAAAAAGAGCTCATCGCTTTGAATTCTTTGCGAAAAGGGCTGAACGCTTGGAATTTTTTTCAAAAAGTGCTCAACGCTTGCAATTCTTCCCAAAGAAAGTTAAAAGTTTGCAATTCTTAGCGAAAAGAACTCAACGCTTGCATTTCTTTGCGAAAAGAGCTCAACTCCTGCAATTCTTCGCGAAAATAGCTAAACGCTTGAAATTCCTTGCGAAAAGAGATAAACTTTTTGAATTCTTAGCGTAAAGAACTAAACGCTTGGAATTCGTTGCGAAAAGAGCTAAACGCTTACAATTCTTTGCAAAAAGGGCTAAAACGCTCTCAATTCTTTACGAAAAGATTTCAAATCTTGCAATTCTTTGCGAAAAAAACTCAACGCTTGCAATTCTTCGCAGTTCTTCGCAATTCTATTCAATTCTTTGCTTTCGCTAAGCAGAATGATAGCACTTGTCTCAATTTTTCTCACTGTTCAGTTAATCGAAGACTATACTCATCCGTGGTGTATAGGTGGCGCCTCGTACCCGATGAGTACAGTCACCTACATTAGCGAAAGGGTTAACCATAACCTCTCGCGAGATATCTACTCGGACGAGTACCATCCCTGGACTGTTTGTCCCAATGTTAGAGCAGGAAGAGAGAGAGATATAGACAGAGTGATCAGGACGTGGTACGAACGCGTTCTCTAATTAACAAGAGCGGCTTGAAGTTACGTTCGGGTCCCGCTGTTTGCCTCCTGCTAGACCGCGTCCTTTCGGGCTGCTCGCCTCCATCTTGGAGTGGCTAAGTATTCCCGCGAGCGCCTTAACCTAACTCGGTTCACCTTCGCCCGGGGTGCCAACTTCGGATAATTAAGCGCCCCCAGCGTGAGGATAATCACGTCATAATTGCGGGTCCTCGTGCTTTTCCTTGTCCCCACAATGACGCCGGCTCGCCTCGCGTCGCGACGTCGTGGCCTCTCGTAGACATCGGCTTTTTCCGCTGGACAAGATTTCGCGCTAGTTAGCCTCCTTTAACCATTTGCGTTCGTATAAAATTTATACACAGGTGTGATGCTAATTGGAATTTGTGAAAACAATACTTATTAATTCTCTCTTAACACGTTGACTGCCAGACGCATTTTCGATGGCTTGCCCAAGGCTCCAACTTTTTATTATGCGATTTATATTATACTGAAATATTATTTGCAGCAGATAAAATGAGTTATAAAATCACGCTTGAAGCAGTTTTCGCGGCGTTGGTCACCAGTGGAGCTGGAATGCGATTAAATTATAAGTTTTGTCATTTGTTTAAATTATATATATTTCTATCAATCTGAGCGCGCCGGTCACCGGTGACCCCCACGGCGCTGTAGACCAGTCAAATGCCGGTCACCGGTGACCCCCACGGTAGCGAAACGTGTTAAACTTTAGAGTTCGTCTTTGGTTATACTAGATTTCATCATATCCAATTGATAGAAGCACAGTATTGGTTCGTGAAAAGGTTTCCTATGAGTTTACGTTCTTTAATTGCAAGTGTAAACTGATATAAAAGTTAATATAACGCAACATTAGTTTGGTTCTCTGCTGTAGTGTCTGAGAGCAGACATAAGAACGGTAAAAAAGCTTTGGTAGTTTAGAACGAACACACAACCGCAAAGGGTTAATTGTCTCAGTTAACAGCCTGTTGTTGTAATTTCACGTCGATGATGAAGATTGGGTTGCAGACCCGTCCGATAGGTTTGGATGTGATCTCGTTTCTAGGTTGCGAATGATAATTAAGTTTGATGATACTCGCAACTGGTGATCCACTCTGGAACGTGGCAAGGTTTCGATAAGCCTGATTCCTTTCAATGTCGAATGGTATTGGTTTAAATCCGCTGGATACCAGTTCAGATGTCGAGTCGCAAAAAAGATTAGACGATTCTAGGTTAGATTTGGTTCAGGTTTAGACTAATCAGTTTTTGCAAATTTCGTCGTAACGAAGGTAGCATTGCTGCGTGATTAAGAGGAAAGTTCTCTTTCTCTCTGAGACCAGAATGATCGGTCGTCCACGAGAACAGGCATCGAAAGCAACATCGATATCACGATTCGACCGCGGCGCATACTTTCGCAAATAAGGTCGCCAGATTTGCAATAGGAATTCAGGGCTCTTGGAGCACTTCCACTCTCTACACTCGGCATTCCTGTCTAGCGTATTCATGGAAATTCTAAGGACCCTATAAACTCTGTTTAAAGATCATTTTGATGGAATTAGAACGGCTGTGTGTGTGCCGGTGTGCACGGTACAATGGAATTCCAATACCAATTTACGTTCGCTCCGCTTCGCATCAACGGCTGTAACCTCCATCGGTGGTTCGATGCTATTGTACAATTATACTGGTATAGCCAGTGAACGATAGAGCTACTTTATAATCAGCGTGTCCGCCCACCAGTTCGAATATTTTTCCCTAGTTAGCCCGAAATGCCGGAGAGACTTCGCAGAGACCTCTAACCGAGCTGTGGATTATCGGCTCTCGAATGACAACAGATCGTCATAGGACGTTTAACACTAGGTTTACGGCTTTTTTTTGTATATCTATTTCTACGAACACCCGTCAGATTTAGGGTAAAGAAAATCACATATTTTCATTATAAAACAAACGATAGGTTTAATTTGGAAACAATCGAAATATTAACAGATTTAATATAAATTAATTAACCACTTGCGTTGGGAAATAATTCACCGACGCGTGTACCAGAACGGTCAATTCAGGATGCATCTTGTCCTCTCATAATTACAAATTTTCTTTCAATTTTTTTCTTTTCAATGATCAGTATAACGTTTCTAACGCAACTGATGAAATTGTTACGATTAAAAAATTGCCTATCAATTTGAAGCGCGAGCGCGCTGAGCGGTATATTTTGACGAAAAAAAAGAAAAAAGAGCAGCGCGACTATGTCGATCGGCATTATTCGCAGATAAATAAAGGAAGCGCTATCGCGCTTCATGACACTATTCGACATGCACTTTAAAAAACCCCTGGCACTAAAACGGTTAAATTCTAGTGAGAAGTTGCAGTATTATTCAAATAAATTCCCTACACCAAAAAACTATCCTACATAAATAACTATATTGATAATATTTTTCTTTTTTCATTGTATGTTCGATTACGCGACATCTTTAGCGGGAGTGACTATAGCCATGGTCTATGGTCACCCATAGTACCTGAGTAGTATCACATGGAGACCGACTATGGTTGCCTGTAGTAGCGAAAGGGTTAAATCTGTTAATATCGTATAATTGAAGCAACCCATCCGTCAAATTGACATGTCCCGTAAATCTATTGTTAAAATGGCGTCAAGTGGGTAAGGTTTATCGCGGCTGGGTGGAAACGGGGCTTTTTCAATGGTAAAATGGTCAGGCTGAAGGCAAACTTATCGGATGTTCCATTGAAGCTGGACCGGCTGCTTCCCACGCTCCTTCGCTGCGGATGTAGATTCAATTATGGAAACTGACCAGTTCGCGAGGATTTCCAAGCAGCGACATTGCGAGCTGTCTTCCCCTGCCGTTCGTGTTCCAGCGGATGATTAAGCGTCTGTGTATCATGGCTGACCGCTTGGAAAGGCTCGTCGTTGCTGTGATACTTGGTGATAAATGGGAATAGTGAGCGAAAGTATCTAATAACGAGATGTAGGTAGCTGAGTGTTGGCTGTAGAGAGAGGAGGATTGATTATGGTTACTGATATTTTACCGATACTGCGCGTTGATCTAGAGAACTCGTGATTTATCGACTCATCGATTGCAGTCGGTCACTCGTTGTTAATTTACTTGGTTACCGATTCACTGATCGAATTAACAAGATGTACTAATTTGGTGATCTGATCTGATTTGATATGATCTCTTCGTTTACCGATCTCTCGATCTTCTAGCCTAATGGTCTGCCAATCTCTTGATCTACTGATTTGCTAATCTACTAATTTGCTGGTCTCTTGATCTTCTGGCCTAATTACCTAGGGATCTTCTTATCTACTTATCTGTAGATCTGATAATCTACTAATCTACGGATATCTATCGATCCGTTGACTTACTGATTTAATTATTATTATTGTTGCGTTATACGAATAAAAATCTATTACATATTCACCATTTTTTCTCAATTATAGAGGATTGAATTTGAAAGTTTAAAGTCTGTACACACTTCTGAAACGTTAGTTACGTTCCATTAGATTTACACAGTTGTGTAAAAGCTCATCGAATTAAACAGCCTCCGGATAGAGGAGTTGATTAAACTTTTCCTCGAATCAATGAGTCTATTAATTATCTTTGTTACACGATGAGACGATTGCTCAATGACAGTAAAAGAAACGAACTGGCTACTCGAGAGTGACAAGGGAACTGAAGCACTAAGAATAGGGGCGTAACTGCGGAATGAGCGAAGGGTGCCAAGGGGATTACACTCATCGACGTGAGAAGGTAACACACACCATCATCGTGGTGGATCAAATACCTCCAACAAATGAATATCACAGACTAAGTGTTACTCTTTATTTCATACGTGTATATGCTCACATTTGATCATGTTAGAGGTCTAACGCATCATCCAGGGTTTTCCGATCGTAAAACTATGCGTTATACTGATGAAAAATCATAATTAAGGGCGACAGGTCATATGAGCGAGTATTCAGTTTTCAGTGTTCAAGAATCAGTGTACAAGTGTTCGGTTGTAAGTGTCAATTGTTAAAAAGAGATTAGTTATTATTTTGTGTGAACCATTTTTATTATAAAAAAGAAAAGAGTTGGTTCTGTTGTGTACACAACATTTCTACCAAAAGTTCGGGCTTGTCAGGTTATGAGCAAGTAATTATTCAGTATTTAATTGTCAAGAATCAGTTTGCAAGTGTTCAGTTCTAAGTGTCATTTGTTAAGAAGAGATTAGCTATTATTTTCAACGAACTATTTTTATTCTAAAGAAAAGACTTGGTTTCCGTCATATAATTAACATTCCTCCCCAAAGTTCGAGCTTGTCAGGTTATGAGCGAGTCAGTATTCAATATTCGGTTGTCAAGAGTCAATGTGCAAGTGTTCGGTTGTAAGTGTCGAGAGTTAAGAATAGATTAGCTATTATTTTCAATGAACTATTTTTATTCTAAAGAAAAGTCTTGGTTTCCGTCATCTACCCAACATTCCTCGCCAAAGTTCGGGCTTGTCAGGTTATGAGCGAGTCAATATTCAATATTCAGTTGTCAAGAGTCAATGTGCAAGTGTTCAGTTGTAAGTGTCAAGAGTTAAGAATAGATTAGCTGTTATTTTCAACGAACCATTTTTATTCTAAAAAAAAGTCTTGGTTTCCGTAATTTATCCAACATTCCTCCCCAAAGTTCGGGTTTGTCTGGTTATGAGCGAGTCAGTATTCAATATTGAGTTGTCAAGAGTCAATGTGCAAGTGTTCGGTTGTAAGTGTCAAGAGTTAAGAATAGATTATCTATTATTTTCAACGAACCATTTTTATTCTAAAAAAAAGTCAGGTTCCCGTCATCTACCCAACATTCCTCCGAAAGTTCGGGCCCGTCCAACAGCAGAACCCTAGACTATCAAAATCCGTGTAACGAAACGGAACAAAAAAAGGAATTTCTATGAACCCCTGATACACCGAGGAAACGCGTGTTCTGACAGTGAACGGACGCGAAACACGCCATTACCGGAACCTGCGTCAAATTACAATCCACTTACCCCGAACAATAGAGAACTCAGCGGTGAAACACGGCGGAATGAAAAATGATCGGGGCCCTGTCCTTCGAGCAGTCGACAGCTTCGATTATCCCCGCTCTTCGATTTATGGTCGGCTAACTACCCTCGTCTTCTTATTCCCTCTTGCGGGGAAAAAGCGAGGGGGATAAAAAGCGGAACAACCCCGAACAACAACCCCCGTCAATCCGAAAAAGTAATAATAAAGACCGGGAAGAGGCGCGAAGCGAAAAGGAAAACAGGGAAACTCGGCTGTTACCGGGTGACGTGATGCAACGATAGTCTTCGCCGATGACGTGCGAAACAAGGGTGCAGGAATAGAAGCGGGTCGTGTTTATAAAGGGATTGACGCGCGAGAGGGTAGAGAGGAAGGACGAGAGAGGGTCGAATAATGATCGATCACGCGTTACGTCCGTTACGGATGTCGTATCCTCGCAGGACCAGCCAGGGCAGACAGTGATTCGCGCGGGGAGGGCCCGGGCCCGATAACGAGCCACGAAAAACGCTTCTAGGTCGAGAGTAACGATGTTAAGTATCGACGAGATGACATCGATTCTCCACCTCTCTCTCTCTTTCTGCTCGCTTTTCTTCTTTTTTCGCCGTTCATTCCCTGTTCAACTCGAAGAAGCAGTATGACTTAAGGGGAGGAGATAAAGTGGCGAATGGATAGTTTAAAATTTGGTCGAAATTTATAAGAGTTCGCGGGGTCCACGGAGATAAGGACGAGGTATTCTCGCAGCCGGGATAAACGGTTATGCAAAGAGATTTTGATGGCAAGAGGAGAAAAAGATGAGCAAATATTATACGATGGAATGATCGGGTGGAGGAATCGATATTTTTCGTCGGAAATTTTTTTTTATTCGTCTAGTCACGACGGTTTTATGGTTAGAGAACGTGAGAGAAATTTTTGGGAAGATTGTGATTGGTAAACGAGTTTAAAATTTGGTTGGAAAAACAGAATTTATGGTGTAATAATATATATTAGTATTTTGTGTATAATTATATTTATATTATAATATATTATATAAATAACTTGTACATATATGTACGTAAATAACAATACTAGAGTAAGGGGTGTCTGGGATGTAATTATTTTATAAAATAAACAGAGATACTGTGTAAATATAATAAATATAAAATTGTAAACATAAAATTTGTATTTCGCGTTCAATTTCTAAATTAAAAATCGACAGTTAAAATTGATCGCTTGCTATATTCGTTTACCATGTGGTATTCGGAACAAACATTTGTCTCGAATAAACATTCTCTACTTTCTTTATAAATAATACTCCCTTCCTTCGAATGTTTAACATATTACATTACTCCATATACCACAATAACGAGTTTTCCACGCTAAACCCTATAAAGACGAATTGCACTCGCGCTAAAATTATATTTGAAATTTGATCCGAAAAATTCGTCTAATTTTATTTCGAATAAAACGGGTTGTCAATTAAAATCAATCAATTTCGCGTCAGTCAGTTTTTCGTAATTAAATCGCAACGCGAGTAATCAAATTGCTGTGTAACTATACGTGTGCTAAAAATTCCGGTACAATTTTCACGAATCTTTTGAAATAATCCGGAATCTTGGTAAACAATCGTCGTCTGGTGGAAAATAAAATACCGAAGGTAAACTGGTGCTATTCACGCGAAATCCCTGGCCCCGAAAATTCCCTCGATGCGAATGGCTCTCGAAGAAAATCAGAGATCTATGGGTTCGTTAAGGGATCATTACCGATCAAGGCGATTCCGTGGTGAAAGGTCCAATCCACGCGATTACGAGCTTTCCCGGGGTTTAATTAAAAGGGAAAGCAGGCGGGAGGGTAGAAAATTTGACCGGAAGTCGGCCGCGATTTCACCTACAGACCGCATGCATTTCGTTCGTTTTTCTCACCTCCTCCGCTCCCTCTGGCCAGGTTTTAAGTCTTAAAGTTTTAATGCGGATAGGATAAGCTGTGCTTACCGCGGGCAATTCGCTAAATGCTCCAACGACAAGCACAGCAATTTTAGTTTGGCCGAGTTTGTGCCCCCGCTGGTCCGGCTCTTTTTCTCGCTCATCCACCCTTTTGCAGGTAATATCGCTGTTTCACAGTCTTCGCGGACCTTTTTTTCTTTCAATTTCCCGACCGCCATCGCGTCGATTCTCCGATGAAACTGGCGCCCCGCTGCATTCCGCGATTTTTAACCTTGGTTCGCCGATTTTTCCCGTATTTTTCTCATTTTCGACAGAATCGTGTCTGCCGTTTTTTTTTCTTTTATAGACGAAGCGAATTGTAGAAAATTTGATAAAAAGTTGCAATATTTCCCTTTTTCCTTTCTTTTTCCCCTTTTTTTAATTTGTGAATTTATTGGGTATTTCAATGCAACAAACAATTTCTTTGTATCGACTATAATTTGATTCTTCAGGGTAAAAGAAAGAATTGTCTTTCTACTCGTCATTCGTATGTTTTAAAAATTATAACAGGTAGTAGAAGGATTTCGGTAGGAAAATTTAATAACTATCGTATTTTAAAAAATTACAGCATGAAAGTAGCAAAAATTTGTGTTTGCTCCCGCTAAAGGATATTTTAATTCTTCTTGTTACAGGGGGGAAGCGTATTATAAATGCAAATGCAAAAATAGAGCGCGCGCTTTCCAAAAAGCGCGAATAAAATTGCTGTCCATTAGGCGAACATTTTTAAATACGTTACTTAAAATTATATCGCGAGCAGCCTTATTTCGCCGCGTCTTTATTTCCATTCCGTTGAGCGTAATTTTTATACGAAATCATAAATCGCGGCCGGACCGCAGATTCTATTCCCATCTCGAAATTGCAGCCTCGAAGGTGATGTTGATAAAATTTTCGAATTACCGGCAGCGTAGAATATCGAGGTAATTAATTAAAGTTGCAGATGATAATCATTAATTGACGGCACGGGCATGGGTATGCTAATTAGCGAAATTAGTCCAGGAAAGAGAATTTGAGAGGTTGGATCGGATGGTATTGCTAGGACGTGAATGAAGAGTGGCTCGCAACAGTGGAGATCCGGTTTCGATAATGATACAGTGGTTTTAGGTACAAAATCCGAACATGGTCGTATAAAATGAATAGGACAAACAGAGTAAAAAGCAAAAGCACGGAATAACGGGAAAAGGAAAAATCAGCGTCGAGAAACATCGAGTTGAAAATTCAACTTAATAATAGGTAATCGAATATTCTAAACAAATTCGAATTGCAAGGAAATTAATTCGTGTCGCGATTATCGAGAGTAAAATTATTTTAAAAATAATTAACAATAAATACGACAAGAGAACTAACCCAAATTTTCGTTTTTTTTTTCTTCTTTTCTATCTCTCTCTGCCATTGAGCGTCCGAGAAAGTTGCCAGTGCCAATAGTAAAACTGGGAGCCATTTTTCCGGAGGTCACACATGGAAGCCTCGCATGGTATTAATTTGGCGAACCCATATCGCGAAAGGCTGAAAAATATCAACTAGATTCGGAGTTGTAAAAACTTTCCTCCCCTGGAAGGAGCGTGCTACAGAAGCGCGTGCACACGTAACTGCGCCGGCAACTTGCGCAAATTGACTTCTACAATCTATGAAGCGACTTTCGAACGTTGCACTAACTTTATATTAGACTACTTCCTGGACGGGAGACTAAAGAAAGTTGGATTTAACCCGATTCGATTTTGTTTAATACGGATGGATTTCCACTGACTAACTTTCTGGTTAATATGTTATGCTTCCGTCGTTTGCGAAAAGAGTTTACAACGAGAGACGGAGAATAGGAATTTATTTTAGTATAAAAATAAGAGGTTGAATACCGTTCGAATGTTTTTGTACTGAAATTCACACCTTGACGTACGAATAAAATGGAATGTGATGCGTTCGAAAAATATTGTTTAATTTGGATCAACTGGGCGGTTATATACACTTACAAATGGAATATTTCATTTTGAAATTTGGGAAAATAGACGTTAAAGTCTATAATGACACGTGAAATGGATGACATCTCCCAGTCGTTATTTTATGTTAAAAAATATTAAAGCGAAGAAATTGTTATATCGTACCATAGGACACTGTGATAAATTATTTGTTATATAGACATATTTATTAACAACGATAAAATCGTGTAAAATGCATTTGTGTGGAAGTAGGTCGATTGGGCCCCTGTCTATCGATCGTGTTTCGGATAAATGGGACCGTTGGTAAAACAGAGCTACATTGTTATCCCTTAACAAAGAAAATTCTAAAAGTGGAGTTAATTAATTTTACCAATATTAGTAGATGTGTCTGTAGATATACGAGGTAACGTGATCACGTCGATAATTTCCAATTATCTAATTACCTAATTACCGAAGGAACGACGTAAATTTATTTTTTCGTGAATTACGAAACGTGAAATCTAATTTTTATTAAATTAACTGTTTCACCATGGATGGGAAAAATTAATTTAGTAAAAACAACAAATATCGTTTCAAGCGTTCGTGTTAATTATTCTACTCTGTGTATATGTACATATCTTCCCATTTTTCGTAAATAAAATAATTTATTTTCGTCTGTAATTAAACGATTTCTGATTTCGTTTCTCTTAATTTATTCGAATATTAATTAACGATTCTCCCGTTAACACGTAGCTAAATATACGTTTGCTTTTACAATTATGAGATTGAAAAGTTGGAAGAGCCATGAACGTTGTACTATGGATTGTCATGGAACTGAGATTTTTCGGTAGAATAACCTTTTACGCGCTGTTTGCCAGCCGGGGATCGGGGCGGGCTCTTATTGGAGGATTCGCGAGACGGAATCAAAAGCGTTAGAACAGTGACATTAAATACACTGGGTTCAGTGAACTCGGGCTTTCAGCGTCCCCTTTGAATCCTCGTTAAGAATTCTTGCCCTGCACTCTCGCTCTAAACTCTTTCTCAACTCTCATTCACCACGCACTGTCTGTCTCCGAGAGGACTTAACCCCTTACAAGTGCATACATACACCTTCTAATAGTCACCACTCAATCTTCTAGACCTCTGCAATCTTCATTTTACACGTGCCTCGGCTGGATTTAATTCCTGGGCCTTATTTACATACTTTAGCCTCGTTTCCCGGATTATCGCAAACCAAGATGTTGTTTCGAAAGTTATTCCTGTTATTCTGTCGTTTAGCATGACTGGTTATTGACGTTGATTTCATAGAATCGCTGTCAATAACTGTTTCGAGCAACGAATAACTGTGAACAGCAGTCGATCTCATTTGATTTCGAAGTAACTTTGACTGTCAATCACACGATCTGCTTGACTTCCGGTGATCTCCATACAGGACATTATCGAATGAGGAATGACATCGTTTTGTATGTCAATGACACAGTGATAAGTATCAGGTTGATGCGTATAAAATGTAGGATTTTTAAGTAAAGAAATTGTAAAATGGGACAATTCTGAGAAAATTTTCTTTGTTGAGATGTGGCAATTCTTTGTGGCAATGGACAGTTTATAAACGATTATAAACGAGGTCATGCCAGAAACAAAAGCGTGACGAAAACAGGGAGATAAACGTTCATATGTAATGAAAATCCGACATTTCATACGCATCAATTTAATACTACAGTGTTGTCTTCATGAAAAAAGCATTAGATATCTCTGTAATAATTTTGTCGCATAAGAACCAAAAATATGCCAACCCATAAAAAAAGAAAGATAATAGAAGCACTAAATATATAATATAAACATTCATTATCAACAATAATAAATCAATCAAAATTTTAGTTTCTTGGAAACACTAATCGTAAAATAAAAATAAAAATAGTTACTATTCTGAAACATTAATTATAAATGAAATCTTAACTTCTTGGGGACAGTGATCGTAAAATAAAAATAAAAATAGTCACTATAATAAAACACTAATCACAAAAGAAATTTTCGATTCTTGGAGTGGTAAAATACAAATCAAAGTTGGTATTACTGAAGGACACTAATGTTAAAAGTTCTTTTAACTCTTCTAAAACACCGATTTCCAAACTAAGATCAAAGTTGTCATTACCGGGAGATTTTGAATGAGTGCGAAAGGGTTTCGCCGATTCGTGGAAACGATAAACGCGGTGCACGTTCGACAGGGTGCATCTCCATCGGTCGAAATAGCAATCTTGCATACGATCTACGAGCGCGCGTTAGGCAGAATTGGCGAGCTGAGAACCGCAAGCGTGTACGCGGTCGCGCGATGGAAATTAACGCGTAAGCCGAAATTACGAGGCTGCGTGTAATGAATCCGTTGGTCGACTATCCGCGCACTTAGTAACACTGAATAAATGGATTACGGGCCATCGGAAGTGACGTAATTCGAGGTCGGTTGCTGATCAAGCTCGCGGCATTAGTCGCGGAGTGATTAGCCGCGTTATCCAACCTCGAACAAGCCACCACTCCGTGTTCGAACCTTGCTTGAACTTAAGCCAAGACGTTCGCAGAGTGGCCACCAACGGCCAATCACGTGTCCTGTTAATCGCGGTAAAATTCAATCGAATTTTTCTGAGGGAATCGTTTCTATTTCGTCGGGCACGAAGCGCGAAATTAATTTCGCAGTTCGTAGTATCGCGAGTATTTATATAGTGGAGTACAGTTGGCGAATAATATTGACAATTGAGTAAATTATATGATCGATTTAGTAGAGAGCATGTGGCGACAGGAAGTTTAATTGAATCCATGTCAGGTTCTGGTTGGGCCAGTTTATTATGCCAGACTGTGTTTATTGGGGATTAGTATTGTAATTATATTCAGTATTGTAATAGTAGTCCAAGAGAAAAATTTCTGATAAGAAAATGAGTTGATATGCGTAGATAAAAGTAGTAGAAGAACTGTGTTAGAAAATGATCTGTGTATTCGTAGTGTAATAATTTTATTGAAGTTAGAAGTCAATCGATGATCCTAAATCCTTTTTTGTCTAAGTGTAATACTTGAAAAACCTATGTGAGCTGTATCATTGTTATAATACTCTTCAAGTTGATACGTTTTAAAAATTCAATAAAAGAAAAGGAAGGAGGCAAATATTCTGACCCTAATTTCTCACAATTCTCTGAGTTGAATTGAATCCAATCATGTTCCTAAACTTCCATAAAACTGTCTCGTTAGAAATAATTGTGGTCACCTTCTTCCCTTCGCATCTAACTTCCGGGTCTCATCCTGCAAGAACAAAGGTCTTTCCTAATTGAATGATCCCTAGACCTAAGTTCTAGGTCTCATGTTTTAACAAGAAAAGGGTTAGTCTCTTCCAAAAGAACGATCTCTCCTAATTCCTAGGTCTTACACTCTAAGAACGAAAGGTTTAGCCTCTGCCAAAGGGATGATCTCTACGTCTAATTCTTAGGTCTCATCCTGTAACAAGAAAAGGGATAGTCTCTTCCATAGGAATGATCCCTTGTCCTAAGTTCCAACTCTCACAGTCTAAGAACAAAAGAAGAACGGGTTAGTCTCTGCCAAAGAATCATTCCTGTACCAAACTCTCAGGTCTCATGCTCTAAGAGCAAAAGTATCTTTCCCAATTTTTCTCAAAGAAACTATCCCTGCACTAAACACTCAGATCTCATCTTCTAAGAGCAGAAGGGTCTTTCCCAATTTTTCTTAAAGAAACTATCCCTGCACTAAACACTCAGGTCTCATCTTCTAAGAACAGAAGGATCTTTCCCAAAGGAATGATCACTGGACCAACGTCTCAGATCTCATTCTCTGAAAATAGAAAGATCGTTTCCAAAAAAGTATCTTTCGCAAATCTTTCCCAAATTTTTGTCACATCTTTCTCAAAGGAATGGCCCCTGCACCAAACTCTAAGGTCTCATCCCGTAAGAACAAAAGGATCTATCCCAAAACTTCCCCAAGTGTTTTTCAAAGCAATGACCTTTGTACCAAACTCTCATGTCCCATCCTCTAAGAACAAAAGGATCTTTTCCAAACCATTCCCAAATCTTTTCCAAAGCAATGATCTTTGCACCAAACTCTCAGGTCTCATCCTCTGAATACCGAAAGATCTTTCCCAAATCTTCCCAAAATCTTTCTCAAATCTTTCCTAAAGGAAGAATCTCTGCACAAAACTCTCAGGTTCCACCCTTGAAGATCCGAAAAAAATCGTGCCATCCCAAATCTCTGCGTCTAACTTCCACTTCTCACCCTCTTAGAACAAAAGGGTTACCCCTGCCAAAGGAACGAGCCATCCTCAAGCTTCTACCGTCATCGTCATCCGCTCAAAGACTCAGAATCGACCGCGCCACGACGTTGGCGATAATTAACGGATCAGCGAGAAATCGCGCGTGATGTCTATCCGAGGGATTGCCTGTTGACCCGTGACTCTCGTAAGACAGCCGTGTAATGATCCTTTCCGGCATATCGAGAGCTGTCGTGCGTGTCGTCATCGGAGTTCGTCAGCGTCTGAGCTTACGCTAGCTACTTCCGATCCAAAGACACGTGCTCGTCGAGGAAATATCTGGCTTCCGTGATGGATCCGTTGCACATCGATCGCGGACGCCTCGGGACGAGATAGGCTTGTTCTTAGACGCTCATCGCGGTTTAACGAGACCCGGCAAGTTGTAAATCTTGGCTGCGTTAACCACCGACGACGTTCGATCAGAAACGTCGCGGAGTAAATCGATGTCGTCTAATTGCTTCAGCTGCGACCACGAGTGACGAACTGCCGTTTTGGCTAATCAGATGCGTACAGTCGTCTTGTCTGTTAGGACTCCAGAGTCTCAGATTGCTGCAGTAATTATTTTTCGAAGAGACTGCTACCTATTTCTCGAAAATCACGCTACTTTTACCTAAACTTTTTCATTCTCGATGTAAAAATAGAAAATTTTAAAAATATGTGCTTCCAATTTGTTAAATATCTTTATTTTCTATATTGTTTATATCTGTTTGGACTTGAGAGTCTCTGATTGCTGCAGTAATTATTTTTGAAGAGACTGCTAGCTATTTCTCGAAAATCATTCTTCTTTTCTCTGAAATTTTTATTCTCGATATAAAAATAGAAAATTAAACAATACTATAATTTAACGAGACTATATTTTTCGTGTAGAAAATAAATTGATCTACTTTATAATATAATATATAATATATATTTTCTGTTTTCAATTTGTAAAATTTGTATTTTTCCACAACAAGATTAAAAAAAAAGAAAATTCATGGCGACATAGTCTGTATATGAAGGTTGATTTTAATTGGGTCCTTTGCACGCGGATTTATTTAAGCACGTTTAATTGCCTATTTTTTTTAATTGCGAGACGAGTATTTTAATTTTGAAAATTTGAAGAGCTTCATCCGCGTAGGTTTGGTAAAATGATATTATGCAGGCTGTGCATTTTCGTTTTTATTATCCGGATATTATTTATCCAATTATCAAACGTGCGTGTCAATATTTTCAGAGAGTATTTAAATTTTTCGTGCATTCCGGTAACATTTAAGCGTGCTAATGGCACGGAAATCATTGTCAGAATCCGCTGTTTTGATTTGACAAATTACTACTATATTCGACGACGCAAATGGAATTAATTAAATAATAACAATTCTGGCAAATATCAACATTGACGAGTCATTGAATCTGCGAGCGCAAATATTGCGCGCACGTGTTACTACCCCGATTTGAAATTTATTTGGGTTTTGATCATTTTGACAAGCTGCGTTTGACCGGTCAGTCGTGTAATGACATTTCTGCAGCGATATTCGGTGTACTTCTCGATTGCTATCATCATTTACGTATATACATACCAGTTATATAAACCGCGAACAGCTTCCTCAAAATGTCAATACTATAATCTAACCAATAAAAAAAGAGAAAAAAAGAAATTACATGTACAAATATAAATAAATAATTAAATAATTTTCGATTTCCACTTTTTTAATATTAACAGAACAAAACGAATGAATTTTGGTGAAGTAATAAATATTCCTAGACTTTATAAATTCAAAATAAAAAGCTACGTATGATAAATAAATAGGAATATAATTTTTTACATAACTTTTTGTGAGCCGACGTATCTTCATTTTAATAATATANTCAAGTATTTTGACAATTTAAAAATTATTATTTGTTATGGTCGACTAATTTCTCTATTCCTCAGTAAAATTATGTTATAATTTTTCTACTTCTTTTTTCATAATATTTATTGTTATCTTTTATTAATTTTAAGATTCAATCACTTTACACAGACGATTATGCAGCTGATAAAAGTTATATAAATAAAATTATAAAATAAGTTACCTACAGAGGATTTGAAACAAAAATTAGGTATTGTAATTAAACTACTCTTATTTCTTCTTATGTGTAATAGTTTAAATATGATACATCAATTGCGAATTACCGAAATTTTCCATCGAAATTAAATCGAAATAATTAATCTTGAAATAATATTTGAAGCTCGGTTAGTCGATAGCTCAAACCGCGTTTGCTCGCGAATTAGGTCCTCTAATTTCGCGAAGCTGCTGGAAGATAAGGCATGACGGGTCTGAAGCCACGAAAAATACGCGTATTTTCCCGGGAAACGAACGTTAAAACCCCGTTATCGAGACGAATCCATTTCAATTTACGCGGCTGGTTTATATCCGTATCGCGTACCTGGTATCTCATATTTTTCCAGCTCATTTGGAATCGACGCGACGCAACGAATCGGCTGTTTTGCATGCTGTAATTATCGTTCGTATGGAAACGACGATCGGGTAACGCGATTTCGAAATGCCGTGGCAAATTCGACGTTGGCCCGTGGTCGCGAAAGAAGGAATATGTAATTCAACCGAATTTTCCAGTGTCCACCAGCTGGTTCAGATGGCAGCCACGATATCTCCCGGCAGATATAAATAACGATAAATGTACGTTTAAACGTCGGGAAATCAATATTCGCGAGAATTTGCGTATCGGGAATTTTCAAAAATTAGCAGATTTCTAGATCTATCTCAAGTTTCCATATATGGCTCTACCTTGATTCGCGTAATTCCGCTGAAAGTGGTACGATTATAAAAATCGAAAAATGACCATGATACTCCCACCTACAAGAAAAAGAAGAGGAATTAATAATTTCAATTCGAAATTTCAAAGAAATGTCGTGGATACCTGGAATTGTGCCTGGAACACTGCAAATAATAAATCAAAATTCATATATTAAATTCACACACATATTCCGAAAATCTACAATTTTTAATTTGCCCATAAATAAATAAACGAAGTCTATAATAATCAAGGAGAAAGAA
>NIJG01000079.1:186714-205132 GCA_002201625.1 Euglossa dilemma | reverse complement strand
AAAATTCATATAATAATTCACCTATAAATAAATAAACGGAGCCTATAAAAATCGAAAAGAAAAAGCGAAAATACCTGCTGAAGTACGAAAAAAGGAAGAATTAATAAATGCACAAACCAGAATTCTTTCAAACCCCCGATTCGATATTTCGAAGAAATTCCATACGAATAATAAATAAAAATTCATATATTAATTCACCTATAAATAAATAAACGGAGCCTATAAAAATCGAAAAGAAAAAGCGAAAATACCTGCTGAAGTACGAAAAAAGGAAGAATTAATAAATGCACAAACCAGAATTCTTTCAAACCCCCGATTCGATATTTCGAAGAAATTCCATACGAATAATAAATAAAAATTCATATATTAATTCACCTATAAATAAATAAACGGAGCCTATAAAAATCGGAAAGAAAAAGCGAAAATACCCGTTGAAGAACGAGAAAAGGAAGAATTAATAAATGCACAAACCAGAACTCTTTCAAACCCCCGATTCGATATTTCAATGAAATTCCATACGAATAATAAATAAAAATTCATATAATAATTCACCTATAAATAAATAAACGGAGCCTATAAAAATCGGAAAGAAAATGCGAAAATACCCGCTGAAGAACGAAAAAAGGAAGAATTAATAAATGCAGAAACCAGAACTCTTTCAAACCCCCGAATCGATATTTCAAAGAAATTCCATACGAATAATAAATAAATAAACGGAGCCAATAAAAATCGGAAAGAAAAAGCGAAAATACCCGTTGAAGAACGAGAAAAGGAAGAATTAATAAATGCACAAACCAGAACTGTTTCAAACCCTGGGCTGGAAATTCGAGAGGAATTCGACGAGTACCGGGAGCTCCGAGCTACCGTTTAAATCCCCATTTATGGAATAACATCGGGAAACCGTATTCTCACTAGGAGCACATCGCGCATAATGCATGCGGTTCGAGCTTCCTTCCGGATATCGTCTGAATTATTCCGAGGCCCGCGTCCGGGGCTCAAAAACGGGAAACCGTGGCCGCGTTCCGCGCGCGGGTAAATTCTTCCGCAGTCTTTTCCCCGCGGCCGGTCGCATTCCGGTCACGTGTGCCAAGGTTTCGACAGATCACCGAGGGCTTACTCTGCCTGGAAACAGTCTTAGAACTTAGCGTCGAAGAGAGAAAATAAAGACCCGCTAAGGGTTAATCTGCCCTCGTCACTCACGTCGCCACCTCGCCCGTCTAATCCACGACTCGCTCGCGTCTTCTCGAAAGACGGAAGGCTCCGGGAAAAAAGCAAGAAGAACCTATCGATGCTTCGAATTTCCCTCCTCTCGAATTCCGTCGAGCTTTCGATATCGCGGCTGCACCCTGCCGCTACGTCTGTTCGTAATCTCTTTGGGATTCACCGCGCGCCGTCAGAGAAAATGTGATTGGCCCGCGAAAATTTCATCCCTGGGGGAGCAGACGCGTTTAAACGGACGCGTGACCTTCGGAAACACGGCGTAGGCAGGGTGAATTGATAATTCCTCGGATTAACGGGGCTTCGCGATCATCTGTTTGGCGTGGAATCGAATCTTCGTTTGTTTCTTCGTTTTGTTTTTCGTGCTGGCGAAAAGTCGAAGGTAGAAAGACACTTTGACGAGTTTCGTTGCACGATTGTCTTCTTTGGTTTGAAGGAGTTTGAAAGAAAGGAAAATTTTCTTAGGTATAGTCCCTGAGAAGTGTAATAATATTGAATTAAGGGTTTTTAACGTGGAGGATTTATAATACGAATTATGATTGTAATTATTAATAGAGAATTTCCAGTACTGTCATTATTATTATAAATTTATTCTGTATTATTATCATTATCAGTGTTATGGTGTTGTCCTTATTGGTAGTACATTTTCTGTTTGGCGTGGAATCCAATTTTCATTTGTTTCTTCGTTTTGTTTTTCGTGGTGGCGAAAAGTTTAAGGTAGAAAAGTACTTTGACGTGTATGGTTGCACGATTGTCATTTTTGGTTTGAAGGAGTTTGAAGGGAAAGAAAAATTTTCCTGGGTTATAATCCCTGAGGAGTGTAATAATATTGAATTAGGAGTTCTTAACGTGGAGGACTTATAAATAATGCGAATTATTATTGTAATTGCTAATAGAGAGTTTCCAGTACTGTCGTTACTATTATAAATTCACTGTGTATTATTATTATTATCAGTGGTATGGTATTGTCCTTATTGATAATACGATATTATATTGGTAATACGATATTTTCTGTTTGCCGTGGAATCGAATCTTCATTTGTTTCTTCGTTTTCTTTTTCGTGATTGAGGAAAGTCGAAGGTAGAAAGATACTTAGACGAGTATGGTTGCACGATTGTCTTCTTTGGTTTAAAGAAGTTTGAAGAGAAAAGAAAATTTTCTTCAGTATAGTCCCTGAGGACTGTAATAATATTGAATTATTTGCTTTTAACGTGTAGAACTAACAATACGAATTGTTATTGTAATTACTAATAGAGAATTTCCAGGACTATCGTTATTATTATAAATTCACTGTGTATTATTATAATCACCAGTATTATGGTATTGTCGTTGTTGGTAATACGATATTCTCATTATTGTACTATATTATTATTTACTTCTTTGTTATTACTTCCAATTATTTACTTTGAATGATCGTTATTTATTTACAGTACAGTTTGGGAAATTCTCACAAAGGGTATCGGTGCTTTGAAATAACTCTGCTACCGGAACACTGTAAATTCTGCAAATTTTAGTGAACTTCAACAAAATTCGCAATTATTTCTATTTTTGTTCCCAAAGCAATTGTTACACTATGGGTGACTGTAACTGTAAAGGATACATATTACCAGAGGGTCAGGCGAAATGTAACAGGTTCAGTAACGCGGATACACGGTGCGATATTTATGGGAACACGGTGAAAAACAGCGGGGGCTTGCAGGAAGAGGTGTACAAAGAACCGAATTATACGTATGTTTGCACATGTCAGTGACCAACTCAGCGTCCCCTGATTGGTAGGTTCGCAGGGACACAGGGTGATGAACGTAAATCTGGGAATAATTTCGGTGGAACGAGCACGGGCTTAATATAGTTCGTATTTATATCTGGCAATGCGATGAACTATTTATATTCGTACAACATACTCCCGTATTGTGTAATACATTCTGTGGGATCGATACGCGAAGGCAAATCCGCGGTAATGAACGTAATAATCCAGTTGGATCCATGTTTTAAAACGTTGTTGATATTCCTTCGTTATTTAATATCAGAAACAGACACGGTATAATTATATTTTTGTTTATTTCCTTGTTTTTCATACCCGTTTTTAACCGAATGATACAGCTGGGGATTGTTACTGAAATTCCTTCGTTGTTTAACATTTCATATTAGAAAGGTACACGGTGCAATTATTTATTTATTTATATTTTAGTATTCGCTTTTGTTCCTATTGTTGAAAAGTTATTAAGGACTTCAGACGAGATTTTCAGTTGCTAAAATTTGTGGTCAATATTATATTTAAATTATAATACGTGAAGTATTGTAGATATGGATATAAAATATTACTTATATTAAAAATAAAATATCAATCAGGATCCTATTACTTTGAACAATAATTAATCTAGCATTGTCACGTTCTATTTTCATAATAACTTTCTCAGTAACTATATTATAAATAAATCCCGTACAACGTTGATTTTATAAACTTTTTACCACTTTCTACCGATAAAATTACATTACGATTTACATTACCAATATTTATTTCATTATCTAATTTCCCTAATACAAACTGTTATTAATTATATACAAATTTACACGATACATGTTTTAATATCGAATAGAAAATGGCAACTAAAAATAGTTTCAGTTGTGAATATCTCGAGGCATAAATTTCCTACATAGACTATTTTTCCAGAAAATATTTGTGTTTTAAAGTGTCTCGATTTTATTTGAAAAAAACGAAGCTTGAAATTGCTGTTATCCCGTGACAAAAAGCTGGTGGTATGGAAAGGGTTAATTCTAAAAGGAATAGCTTTGAACATACACGCTCTCTTAGGTCATAGGTGCGCGAGTTAGCCCATTAATTGAAATTAATCGTTCATTGCCGTGGCAAGCGGCCCGCTAATGAACGCTATCATGAACGTTTCAATTAACGGTCTCCAAATTGATGACGCCAGATTACGTAACGCGTATCAGATTTTTCATCACCTGCGTTAGATACTGCAATATTAGATATCTAATTTATTAATGTCACCTAATGACGCTGTGTTCCGTGTTAAATTGTTCAATACGAAGAGGTAAATAAATTATCCCTGCAATTTGCCTGTAGTTAAAGTACTCGAGCAAGTACGTTCTTATTAGTCGTGCAGAGAGAATCCTCTAACAGGACCAATTCGATTATTTTTAATAAATTTAATTTTTCTACCTTCGGTTACCTTTTCGTGTCTTTATTGGAAAAATAATTCTTTATTTTTTGATGTCCTGTCTATCTACAAAAAATCGTTTTCTAATTTTTCATGGCCTGCCTCTGACGGAAAAATAATTTTTTATTCTTCCGTGTCTGTCGTTTTTAAAAAAATAATTTGTTCATGTCCTGTTGTTTTTAAAAATGTATTATTATTTATTTTGTCATTGCCTGTCTTTCTCGACAATGTAATTTATTATTTTATCTTCAGTGACTAAATAATTCGAGGTAATTGAAGCGATGGTGGATGTTGTTGATGTCTCCCACAGTCAGCGTGGAATTTAAATAAAATTAAACGAGCGATATTTACACGGCACACTGTGTGTATAATTACCTTTCTCTTTTGGTAAGAGTCGCTGTTAATTTTATTCCGTCAAACTTTGTTTTCAAACTTACAAATTTAATTTTCTCGAAAGACCAAGCTTCGAACGAAAAACGGAGAAGTTTTTCATACCTCTTCTTGAAACTGCCGTTATACAATAAATATATAATACAAGTCACTAACAACTTGTTCACTAATCGAGTCACTGATTTAAAAAAGTCGTTTCATCATAGTACATTTTCCTCGACGCGATTTCTATCTCAAATATATCTCATTTTGGACAAATTACGTGCCTTACCCGATATATTATCAAATAAAACCACACGTAATTAAACTTATCGTTATAAAATAACAAGTAACTTATAGCATGTAAGAAATATAATTAATATGAAGCTAACGACGCCATTTTTTAATAAGCGTAAAAACAAATAAATCTACACAAACTCTTTTGTTTTCTGAGGCTTTGTCTAATCTGATATAATCCATTCTATCATAAAGGACGTGTATTGTATTATACTCGTAATAAAGGTGCTGGGTAAGGGAAAAGGTGCATGAAGTTTATTTTAACTTTAATGTAGTATATATTGGGTTGTTCAGAATGTCATTTCATTTTTCTTTTTTTTTATGCGACTGAAGTGTAAAGTTGGTTGTGAAAAAATATAATTAGGTCCTTTGTTAGGAAAAAATGAAATAACTTATTAACCTAATATTAATAAACTAATTTTACACATTGACCACTTCAGCAACCAGAACTACCACTAAATGTTCATAATAGGAGCATGTGGTGGGGGAAAGTAGGCGAACAGCCATTACGCGAAATATCTAATTATTTACTCCCATCTACTCCCCATCGGGTTACTATAAATGGAGTTTCATATATTTATTTAGTCGCTGCAAGCCTCGGAACCAAGCATGTTCCCTCTCGCCAGGCCCAGAAGCGCCCCAACCCTAGCTTCCGCGAACAGACACCCCGTGTGTGTACAGGTTCCCGTAAACGCCTCTATTTGAAATGCATTGGCCGTCACTGGCGACGACCACGACGACGCTGTTTGCGCTGTCAACCGAAGGATAATGGATCGGGGTCGTCGGACAGCGAGCCGACTCTTGGCCATGGAAAAATGACTATTACTCCGTGGAAGATCGGGTTAATAAAACGATCGGTCAACGTTGCGCCAGCGGACGTCCTGATCGCCGTTTGTCATCGCGCGAACCCAACGATTTGCCGTGGTCCAGAGAATGGTACTTTGGGGCCGGGTCGCGTGTCTGCGGAGAAATATTGGCCAGGTCTAGGCGGAGGAAAGTTGAGGCGTGAATTTTCTTCCCGCTTTTTCTACCGGTTTTAGTTCGCGAGCTTTCCGGTTAAATCGTCTTGGGAATTCTGACAATTTTCACCTTATTTCCCGAATTTTGTCGCTATTTATTGTTAGCTTCGTTTGAGATTAGGTTAGGGATGAAGAAGTGTGTTTAGGTTCTTGATTTTTGTCTCAAATTATCTTTAATATTATTGCAATTTGTTAATAATGAAAATATTATACGATACTTTAGTATTGCGCGAAAGATGTATAAATTTTGTCGCTGTTTATTGTTAGCTTCGTTTGAGATAAAGTTAGGGACAACGGAGTTTGTTTAGGTTCTTGATTTTTGTCTCAAATTATCTTTAATATTATTGCAATTTGTTAATAATGAAAATATTATACGATACTTTAGTATTGAACGAAAGACATATAAATGTGTGTTATGCACAAGTACTCACTTTACAGATTTAACANATTTTCTTCCCGCTTTTTCTACCGGTTTTAGTTCGCGAGCTTTCCGGTTAAATCGTCTTGGGAATTCTGACAATTTTCACCTTATTTCCCGAATTTAGCTTCGTTTGAGATAAAGTTAGGGACAACGGAGTTTGTTTAGGTTCTTGATTTTTGTATCAAATTATCTTTAATACTATTGCAACTTGTTAATAATGAAAATATTATACGATACTTTAGTATTGAACGAAAGACATATAAATGTGTGTTATGCACAAGTACTCACTTTACAGATTTAACACTGAGGTTGCTGAAAAGAACTAGCTAGTTACTATTTAGATTCGCTATATAATATGCAACAGAGCGGTAAATTCGTCTGCAACTCAAGAATTGTTATTAATCGCGGTGAAGTGAAAATTATATTTATACTACTTTATGTAAATAGTTAGGTGCACGATACAGATATGACAATTGCGATTTGACGCTAGAATTATGATACATATGTAGATTTAATACAGGGGACTTGAGCCAGGCAATTGAGGGATTTTTTCAACATTTGACCAAGTCTCCCGCGTTGAAGGTTTTTACGACTTCACAGGTTGCGAGAATCTCTGTGAGAGAATTTCCCTCGCACGGTGCCCAGGGGTTCGATTCTGTACCTAAGGGTGCCATTGAACGGTCGCCGTGCCTTTAAACAAGACACCTACTTCTCCAATCATCTGCTTCACCGTTTCTCCTCTGAAACTGAAGAATTTTGTAAATAAACCAATCCCCGAGTCTCCTCTTCAAACATATATTGACTTCCAGCTCAAAGCAAATAAAATCCATGACAGTCTCTGCTTGTTTATTAATAATTTTCGATAACCAAACACATCTTCTTAATACAATAAACAGTAATCGTAAAAATTTTCAAAGAAAATGGCCATTGGGGTATCAATTCTTTAGTAAAAATTAGAAATAAGACATAGATGTATTTCTTGGAGATACGTGCCGTGGTGGCGCTAGTGAGTTAAACCGGGACTCTCTTTAAAACAGTAGAAAATCTTCCTTCCTTTATTACAAAAATTTGGTCAAAGTCACTAAAATCGATCGAGCCAAAAATTCTCAGTTTTTTACTGCGTTTTCTTTTCTACATTAAAATTTAGTTTTCATTGGTAACACGGCGTCTATAATTCGCGAGTAAATTCCAATGACACGTTCAAATTCGATGGCGACGAATGAGAGGATAGCCCGGTCGGAATATCGGATTTTTCGATGACTCAGGCGAGTTGTTCGGTTTCCGCGACGGGGCCGGGAATTTCCGAGAGCCACGGGAAAAGAAGCTCCGGGTGTTTCGCCGGCAGAAAATACGAATGAAAGGGATAGATTAAGCGAGGGCAACGGTGGTCGCCCTTTCCTTCATTTTTCCCCATCAAATTTTTAATACGTCGGCTTACGGAAGGTAATGTTCCTGATGCGCTGCTATCGCGAGAAAATGAAAAGCGAGGAACGTAAATTGCAGTGCGAGGAAATTGAAGTGCGTACACCCTGTGAAACCAGCCTTAGAGTTTCAGGTCGATCGCGAAGGAATTATGGGAATGTTCCGGCTATAAAATTCTTCTTGTAGGAGTTCGGCCGTTTTTAAACGAATTCTACCAAGACGAAAATTTGTGTTTTGGAGCTGTTCGTATAGATTGGAATTTTTCGTTTTTTGGCATTAGTATTTTCCCTCTTAGGATGTTTTTGGATTTATTAAAAATTGGCCATACTTTCTTCTCTTCTTCTGTATAGATATTTTCACTTCAGATATATCGCTATTTAAATTATTTTTTAAGTATATAAATCGTATATCTTGCAGTCCAATAAATAAGTAAATCAAAATTTTTGGAAATCTTGACATGTGGAAATTTTCCTTACAACCACAAACATATATATTTTGTTTGATTTTTATGTGTATTGTTAATCTTATTTATTACAACAAATAACAATAATTTGTTGCTATAAACCATAACAAAAATGCGTGGGACCCTGGTATCTCATCCAGTACTATTTTATATTAAAGTACTATGCAAATTATTATTTTTGCTATCTTGTTCATACGCGTTATATATCCTAATACAATTTAAAACTTATATTCGCGTCCATTTAATAATAAATCTGACTAAATTAAATATTAATTTTAAGTCCCTGAAAAATTATACAATTTTGTGGACTACAGTAGAACTACCGATCTTTATTTAAACATAGCTTGCATAAATTATAATAATTTTAATCATGGTCCTTTCTCAATATACGCGAAAATTAATATTTTCAAAAATAGTTTTTGGTAATTGCGAAAAGAAATATTCTAGCACAGATAGATAGCTCAATGTTGATCCAGCGAAAGCTCGAATAAAAATCCTCTCCTTTATCACATTTTGCGCTGGAATGACGAAGATGGTAACCAATTTTCTCGCGCTCGTTATCCCCGAAAAGTCAACAATTGATCGATCTTCCAGATTCGACAATCCATCAGCGGTGCTCGAGGCTTTCCCTCCCGAATCGCGGGTAAACTGTTACCGATAGCGACAGCTGTCAAACGCGTTGCCGATGCGACGTTCCGCGAAGTTCTTTTATTATGCAGAGGGCAACGTCAAACTTCGATCACTTGGTGGCACTCCGTCAGTCGCGGTTACTTGTCAATTAGCAGAGAGTCGATCATCGACGAGAAATTCGTAGCCGTTGATCAATCACGTTCCCGCGACAAGTGCTCGCGGAACGTGGCAACCGATTGTCCCATGAATCCTCTTAACAAGACCACAAAGACACCGTGAAAATTCAAAGGAAAATTCCGCACCATTTTTTAATCACACCGACGCTGACACTTTCGACGCTAGAACTCAGCAGAAAAAGGGGGACGAGAATGACGCGGGAAGATAATTATTTTCGGCACAGTCCCGGAGAATGTCGGGAAGTAATTTTCGCGGGGGAGTAATTCTTCATCGCGTTAAAAATTACGGGGAAAACAGAGGGAACAGGATAGAAGAGCAGAGCCGGCTCCGGCCGGGCGTTTCAAAGGGGCCCCGGCCCAAGCGAAAATCCTCTCGCGCATTTCCACGAGGGGCAACATTTTTTCTGCGCCGCGGAATCCTACATTCGGCCGCCGGTTGACGTGAAATTCGCCATGATAAAGTATTACGTCGCGAGCAGCCCCCGGGGCCGCGGGACAAAGACTTCTCTGACTTGCCGCTCGGCGCGCTGATGCTTTAATAGGTAGCAACAGAACGCACAGGATGAAAATGACGCGGGCTC
This sequence comes from Euglossa dilemma, assembly GCA_002201625.1. NCBI lineage: Eukaryota > Metazoa > Arthropoda > Insecta > Hymenoptera > Apidae > Euglossa > Euglossa dilemma. The sequence goes on along the minus strand of NIJG01000079.1, from coordinate 195,357 downwards.
TTTGTGCCGCGAAATACTTGGACGAATCTCGGGCAGAAAGCAATTTGTCCGAAGGTGAAAGGGGAAAAAGTCATTCGGCAACATTTTCAAAACGTTTTCTGCCGTTTTTGTTTTTTCCTTTTTCCTGCGCGCTTTTTTAAACGCTGGGAACGAAGCGGCTGTGACGAAGCGGGTGGGCGAAAAATAATTTATTTTTCCGCGAATATAATTTGTTCCTCTGTTAATTAATCTCGCTGGCTTCCGGTGTTCAAGGTGGTACCAGAAGGTCGGCCGGGAAATTAATTGCCGGCTACTTTTTAATTGCGGAATTACCGGGCTCGCGATGTGTAAATATAAATATGGAGATTCGAATTTCGTACGTATAAATATGGAAATTGAAACGCGAGTAAATGAAAATCACGGTTCTTTACTCGCCCGATGCTCGGCGCGATCAATTTTGTCAGCTTGCGACCGGCGACTCCCACTCCTTACACAGGTCACGTGATGGTTTACGCGAATATAACGCGAACGGTGCATGTACGAGGCAGTTGGAATTATTTAAACCACTCTGCGATCCTTTCACGAGTAAGAGCTTCGACGGTCTTAAGGCGAGTTTCCATCGAACTCACTAGCGCCACCGTGGTTCATATCTCCGATCGACGTCTCACGTAAATTTTCTCGTTTTTTTTCTATCGTAGAATTATTTCCTAATTATTCTGATATCTAAAAAATTATTTAATAAATATATAAATTCATTCGGATATATAAAACTCCAAGAGTTGGTTATACATAACGCGTACTAATATTTAAACTGTAATTCACGGAATGAAAAAAATTTTTACTGGACACCTTGGTGCCTTTCAATGAGATATTCAGACTTAAGCAACCTTAATTTCGTTTCTTTTCAATCCCGTGCAAGTCTTTTTCAATACCAAAAAAGCTTCTTTTAACACCGTGGTTCTCAACCCGCCTTCAGTTATTCAACATTCTCAGTTACTGCGTAAGCTGAATGAAATCGTACCGGAGTTTAAAATCACGCGCAAAAAGCGTACTAAATGCAATAGATTTTTCTCACAAAGCGCGTTCGTGACTTGGTCGACTTACCGAGCAACAAATTAATTATCCGCGCTGTAGGGAAAACGTTGAGAACCGCGAGGTTAAGTGATAAAAAAGTAAAATATACGAGCGTGTATTTAATCAACGCATGAGCATAAAACTCAAAGCAGCGTCGTGCAAAAGCCTTCTCCAGCCACTGGGCCAAGAAATATTAATCCACGAGCACGTGAATTTCAACTCGAGATTCCGCAGCAGAGAAAACTGGATCAAAGAACAGCCCCTTAAAGCTGTTAGCAGTATTCACAAATTACACCTTCGATCTTGAGCAGTGCCGTCGCTCGAATCCTCGAACCTTTCAAGGAGAAGAAAGGAAAGGAAGTGCCCGCCTCGTTCCTATTCCTCCACGTAAATGCTCGAAAGGGAGTCGAGGGTTTTCGAGGGTTTTAAGAAGCGGCATGCACGCTCTCGCTCGTGTTGCTCCTTTTCAGCCCGCCACACCGGAAGACTACGTGCTCGAACGTGACACACATCCGCGGCGCGCTGATCGCGATGCAAAAAACGCTTCGCCCGCTGATTTTCTGCGAATTTAATTCGCCCAGGCTGACAGCGAAGGAGATCATCAGCGTGTTTGATCCGCTGGGAATCGCCTGGCTCGTCGCGCGAACGGTTCGCGACAGGGACGCTCGTTAGAGGCTCGAAAAGGGCTGCCAGGTCGATCCAGTTCCTTCGTTTTCACTTTGTGACCGATGCACCGGGTGCTTCTTGGTCGAAGAATCTCTTCTCGTTACTGGAACGGTCGTGATTTGACGTCATATATGAATAATAGATCAAGAGAGTCGAATTACAGTGTTAATACGCGTATTAATTTCTTCGTGAGTACGATTGTACATGTAGAAATTTAAAATTTGATTAATGATATTGTAGAGATACTATGACGTAATTAGTATGGTGAAAATTGAGAGATTATGTCGGTAAAATTAAGAAATAATTGAAGAAAAAATGTTTATAGGAGATTTGGGCCACGGTTGCGCTAGTCAGTTAAATGAAAAATCGTAGGAGCGCTCGTTAGAGGCTCGAAAAGGATTGTCAGATCGATTGTTTTCCTTCGTTTCACTTTATGATCGATGCACAAGGTGCTTCTGGGTCGGAGAATCTCTTCTCGTTACGAGAACCTTCGTGATTTGTCATCATATGTGAATAATAGATCGGGAGAGTCGAATTAGGGAGTTATTACGTGTATTAACCTCTTCGTAAGTGCGATTGTACATGTAGAAATTATAAATTTGGTTATTGCTATTGTAGAGACACTGTGACATAACTAGTATGTTGAAAATTGCGAGATTATATCGGTAAAATTAAGAAATAATTGAAGAAAGAAGATTTATCGTAGATACGGGCCGTGGTGGCGCTAGTGTGTTAACTGGGAAATCGTCTTACGCGAATGGGAAGGTAATTAATTTACTACAGAACTGTTGTAATTACACGAAAGTATGTAAATAACTTACTAAACTAACTTGGTAAACACGTTGATAAATTTATTGGATCACGAAAGGATGAAAATCCCATTACGTGTCGACTATAAATATTGTTATAAATGCTAATACTGACTACAAATACTTAGATGTTTTATGCAAGCGAATTGCAGAGCGAAAGTAACCAGGTCCACAGACGCGCGAAATTCAAAAGCCAGGAACGTGCGAGTTCCATCCGCGTTTCGTTTCAAGCGAATTTTGGGAAACGAGGCAAGCAAACTTCGTTGTTCGTCGCGGAAACGCTTCGACATGTGTGTCGCGTCGGTTTGCCAAGTGTTGCAAACTTGGATCGAGAGAATTCGAATGTGGCTGACGGAGTCCCGGATCACGGATTCCGATAGCGGGCTGAACTCGCGTTGAATTTTGATAAAAGAAGCGGCAGAGGTATTTGGATAATGACAAATGCGTCTAGAATTCATCTTCCTCTCGCCGGTGAGGCGAAAATCGGCGAGGTTAGGCGAACGTGAATATTGAAATTGGAAAGACATTCCGGTTCTTGCGTTGGTCCCAGAATGGAACTGAAATCGACGGAAGGACGAAGAATAGTGGCAGGAAACAAGAGAATTCGATTGTAAAATTCCGTGTAAAAAGAGAAACGAAAGGCACGAAATAAAATAACAGATGTCGAAATTTGACGTAACTAATATCTCGCTGAAATATATTCGTAATAATATTCATTTCTATTGGTTTATAAATTGAATCGCAATTTACCGTTCTACTAGTTTTGAAATCATTTGAATATCTATTTTGACCACTGTTATTTTTATTACCTTTGAAATACATTAATTTTGCAGCAATTTACAGATTCATTTTTACAGTATTGTTTTTCTATTTCAATGAATGTATGTGTTAGAATTAATAACTATCACTATTTGTTTTTATAATCGATGCGAAATTGCAATCTATAGCTAATGGTTTATTTTCGAAAGCAGAGCAAATATGCCGATACATTTCCGATAATAATTTCAAATAGAAATAAATTCGAAGAATTTCAAATAATTCGTTCATAATTGACGAATTGTCCGTATTATCGATGTATCGTTAAGTATCGATAAAACAGCAATAATTTATAGTCATATCTCGAATTCGCTATGACCCGGTTAAACGGCCTGGCAATTGATGTTCCAAACGAGACATATTTTTTAATATAATTATCCGGATGTAGGAAATGAGAAATTGGAGAGATAATATGGAAAATATGACTGAAATAAATCGCGTGAACGGAGTGGAGGGAAGGACTGTCACTGAATCGCACGGAAATCATAACGCACGATATCAAAAGACATTTAACGTGATCTATTATGCCAGCGAAACGGTCAACGAAAGAATCTGTGTCACCCTAAACGAGACGCTTTCAGCTACAATTTGAATTTAAATTTGAATTCTAGCTCGAGCTTCGCGTATCGTATTCGGAAACGAACGAGTGTGACATAAATTATATCCCGGCACTACTTCAATTACAAACTTCCCGTATAATTTAATATAAGCCAAACAGACTCGCATAAGTATAACACCAGCGACCCTCTGCGGCCCGAAATTCGTTTTCGAGGATGTCACGTGACAAGAAACTGGCGAACCTGTTGAAAGTAACCGGGCTGGTCTCCGCATTTCCCTATAAACCTCTTTCCAGTCATTTCCATTTTACTGCAGCCTGTCCGAAACACCCTGTCCCGGGATGACGTAATCTCGCGTTCGATGCAGACGGCTGTGTACACTTATTGCGAGTGAAAATCCACGAGTAATTGCGTAATAAAAACAGTCGACAATTTCACGTAACCATGGCGTAACTCAGAAAGAAATAAAACGTTCTGGAACGGTGAGATCGATTCAAATTTGCCGCGCAAATGAATGCCTCTCTTGGTATGTAATTTGTCTATGGTCCACGATTATTCGAACATCGCTAATCGAAAGATTTCATCGCACTATTCCATCTATTGTAAAATTGAACAACAGAAAATATACTATTTTGTAATGTAAGAGTATTCAAAACCTCAAAATGAGATCAAAAATAATTTATAAATGTTTCCTCCATAATTTTCGCGCAAACGAATGCCTCTCTAGATATGCAACTTATCTATGATCTACGATTATTCAAACATCGATAATCAAAAGTATTTCAACGCATCATTCCATTCAATATAAAAATGAACAAAAGAAATGGACGCTTCTGTAATGTAAAAAAATCCATAACCTCAAAATGAGAAGAAAAATAACCTAAAAATGTTTCTTCTATAATATCCATTCTTCGAAATCACTGTAATAACAATATCAAATGTTAAACTCGTTCTTATCATCGAAAACAAATGTAATATTCGATAATTTCTGTGTCGCAACAGCTCGGTACATAACCTAGAAACAACGTGATCGAACGTCGGTAAAATTTTGACTACTCTTTGAAACAAAAACCGGTCGTTATACGGCTGGATATAGCGGTTCTTTTTCTATTTTTTCAAAAGCCGTTCGGCGTTCCGAAACGTTCGAAATACCCGTGGAAACACGGAATTCGGTTTAAACGCGTGGGAACGGCGCGCGGGAACGAGGCGGCCGTTCAAAAATGTCGAAACGGAATTAGCGAAATTTTCGCGAGTTTCAGTCCGCGGTAGCATTTAACCGTTCGTTTCCTTTGCAGAGAACCGCAAACCGCAGCCTTTGACTCGAAACGCCGGCTTATTTTACCGGCCGCAAAATATATACCGCGTGTGCGTGTGTGCGTGTGTGTCGTTCTGTGGAAACGTGACGCGTGCGCGCGCATCCGGCTTTGTCGGTGAAACACCGATAATGAAAGCCGCAATTAATTCTGTACTCGCGAGTTTCGCGAGTTAAGGCACCCGACCGGGATATTTTCCGCGGCTGGAAAAGGGAAGAAAAGGAAATGGGCAGAAAAAAAACAAAAATGGAGAAAGAAGGAGGAGACAGTGGGGGTAGAAAAGTGTCTGGTCTTTATCTCGGTCGCTTTTGCCGACCAGCTGCTCCTTTTTCTTGTTTCTGTGACTTGTTCTTTTTTTTCTTTTATTTCTCCTCTTTTCCCTCTGTTTCTTGCGTCCGCCTCCATTTTGGCTAGCCCGATGTCCCTTATTTCTCCTACTGCTAAATACTCTCGGTCGAATTCCGGTTACGCCATCGTGCTTCTTTCGTGTTTCGCGGAGAACTTCCGGCGGAAGGTAGGGTTAGATCGTTTCGGGTCGACGGGATTTATCTCTTCGCTGTTTTCTTTTTAACGGTTCCCTCCGTGTAACACATGGGATGGGATATTTAAGGAATTCCTTTCCTTCTCGCTGCTCGTTCGTCTTTGGTTACCTCGTAGATCGTCGAGATCTGTGGCTAATTTAACTCTTTGCACTCGAGAGGCGACTCTCAGTAGACATTTAATCGATATTAATAGATACATCAAATTTAAAATCACGCACCGATGCGTGGAATGTTGAGATAAAATAATTCTACATCTTAATTTTCATAGGATTTTTTATTTCCGTTTTAAAAACATCGTTAACTTTATGGTAGAATATTTTCGAATTACTATTTTTCTGTAACGAAAAAATTACCGAGTGCAAAGGGTTAATGTTCTTTTCTTTTCGGATCTTGATGCAGCAAATAGTTCTGAAATTTGGAATATAATTTTAGGGAGGATGAATTCAAAACGTGTTTAAATTATTTGTATGATCCTTCTTCTTAACAATTCTCAATAGTTTTTAATATACATAACCTAAGTATCCTAAAAATTTTTGAGGCCTCGTATTTTCACAAATTCTTCAATAATTCCCAGGAATTCTAAATATTCTTAAATTTCTTACTTCTTTAATTAGGATTCTTAATTAAAAGATTGTGCTATGACTTCGTTTGGAAATTCTTGCATCGTGTGGACTGAAATCACGCTTCCATACACATGTACGTATAGATTACGACATGGAACACTTGTGGACGGTGCATGGACCATTTTGGTCCAGTACCATGTCCTCACACGTGTAACTCGTAACGTTAGTCAGTTTGACAAAGATACGTGGGCTGTTTTCGGTTAAATCACGTTCCATTTTCGCACCATGGGATGTAGAACACTTAACAACTGCGTGCACCGTTCCGGGTTGAAATAGTGTTCGCACGCGTGCAACACATGTATCCCTTTTTTCCTTTTTCAGTCGTATTTCAGTGTATTTCGGCCGTATTTTTTCCCAATGCCTATGATAACTCGTGTGAATAATTATACGAGTGTACAAGGATGTGTGTATGTGTCTTTTTTACACGCGTTGCCTCGTTAAACTTTAACGAATTGCTATGAAGTATTCCATATTTCTGCTGTATATGCGAATTAATTACGGTTCCTCTTTTTCGTCGATTTTATATAATATTTTGTATAATATAATATATTTCATATAATATAATATAATGTTACGTATTATAGATTGTTATAAATAAATGATTGAAGAGTTATTATTGGAAAAGGAGCTGTGGCTTGTCCATCTTTGAGGTTGTTGGTTCGTTAAAGATTTTCGCGAGGATCATAAATCTCGGGATAGTTACTGCATTTGTATTTAGACTACTGAACTGAACGCTCACGTTTGGAAGTACCAAAGTATCCAGAAATAACGGGAGCGAGGTCCCAAAAAAGACTTTCTGTTGCAGGAAGCGGTATCGTTAATAGTTCCAGCGAAATTCGCGACGAGGAGCAGATGGCAAAGTTCAGTTTAGTTTGCACAGTCTTTGCTGCTTAATATCGCAAGAGAGTACCGCCATTTTGTGAGCAGAGTTTTTGAAAATAATATCGACGATGAGAAGAAATCGATCTCTCCGTATTCCAAATTATCTGTTGACCGTAGATTTCTATTTTGTATTTACACTTTTTAAATACAGATTATTTAACAATATTTCTTAATTATAAATTCGTATCGTATTATTTTAATTACAAAATGTTGCATATAGAAAATATATCTTTTGGAAGAAGGAATTTTAATGAGCATTGACTAACAGAAAATAAATTTCAGAATTATTCGATATTTTCCAATTTAATTCGATAAATTTTGGTAAATTTTGGTGAACACGAACAAGACTGTATTGTTCAAGAAAGCTTCTCGGAAATTTAAATGCATCGATTAATTCAAAATTGCACAAAGGCAGGGCATGATTGGAAAACTGTTTAAAATCGACAATTTTCCATCGTGGTTCTTTGAACGAAAGGTTTAATACAAATTTAATATTGCTCCGCCACTACAGCGACCAAAAATGAACGCTTAGAAAATTTAATCGATAAAAATCTCGTTTTAACTCGCGTCAAAAACGCATCAACATCACCAATACTGCACCCAAAATTGATATTTAACAATCTATACTATTAAAATCTTAGTTACTCAGAATTTCCCTTTAGAAAACACAAAAGAAAAGAAATCATTACTTAAACATCTCGATTATACTACAATCAGAAACACGCATAATCTATTCACCCATTATTCTATGTACTTTAAATCGTTATTAAAGTCCCCAAACTAAACGAATCATCTCCACTTTCCAATTTAAAAAATTTGTAACACAAGGCCATATTTTCATCGAGGCAATCGATTTGGAAAATTACAATTTCTGTCACGACGAGTTCCCCTACCCTCAACCCACGTGAAATATGGGAAAAAAGATGAAATCAGCTTGAGAACGCTATCCGGCACTTCGTCGTAACGTACACTCAAGGATCAATCGATTACGCGAGAAAAATCGATCAGGGATACGTTCGACCGCTAGATTCGTTAAGCGTTCCCCTGCCGGCGTCGGTTCCTATCTATGGCAATTTCATTAAATCCATGACGCCAAGTCCCAGGCGTATTTAGCGCCAGTTTGCGGCGTGTTTCTGTTCCTCGGAGCAAAAGGCCGGTCGAAATATACGGCCGCGCCGAGAAACACGCCGGTCTCGTAATTAACCAGCCAGAAAGATTAAAGAGGTTGGAAAGCCCTTTTCCCTTGTTCCTTTGTGGCATAGCTGCAGGACGTTGCCTCTTATTTAGATTCCCTGGCCGCCGATGCAACGCGACTGCCACCTAACTGCCCCCCACTACGCTCCTTCCCCTCCCCACCACCCACTCCTTCGCGCCACCCCCAC
>NIJG01000079.1:104407-186546 GCA_002201625.1 Euglossa dilemma | reverse complement strand
GTTACAGAAAAATAGTAATTCGGAAATCTTCTACTATAAAGTCAACGATATTTTTAAAACGGTAAATACAAAATCCTATGAAAATTAAGACACGGAATTATTTTATCTCGGCGGTCCATGCAATGAGTAATTTTAAATTTAATATATCAGTTAACATTGAGCTTTAGAATTTGGTTAAATGGCGACTGAGAGTCGCCTCTCGAGTGCAAAGGGTTAAAAATATTCGCGAACGAAAATCCGATCATCGAAAATCGAACGCATCGTTTCGATCAACGATGAAAGTAGCCACGATAGAACGAAGGTTCGTCGGCTGTGCATACACAACCGTCTCGTTCCGCGGTTCCAGCGTTTGCGAGGATTTGTCCGTTTGTCGCGGATCGCCGCGGTCTCGAGGGAAGCCATGGTGTTTGCTAATGCATGCCCGTTGCGTGTGCAAGTCGTCGCGGCGAGATACGCGTGATCGAAGCGACGAATATCACAGGGACATCCGGTGGTATTTGCCTCGCATCAGAGTCGAGCACGGGTGTTTGTTGCGGCTGGTGAAAGTAGCGTCGGATGTGGGGTTTCGTGTTGGAATTAGGGTCTCGTGTGTAAACGTATCTTGCAGTGGCAATGTAATCGCGATTGCTCGGTTACTTCGGAGTTTTATGAACGGTCCGTTAGATGTCCTCTCCGATACTTCTTGCGAAATGATTATAATTGTTAGGTTTAATTTAACAGGTTGAATGCCATGACAATTTTATCGGGACTGTCCGTGGCGACACGATGAATTTTCTATTTAGCGATACATATAATGTTGACGTATTATCTGCGATAGATAAGTTACAGCGTATAAACATGTTTGGCATGTTAACCCCTTGCCGTACTTTAACGAGTCAGACTCGTGATGAAGATTTTGGCCCAAACATGAATACCACGAGTCAGACTCGTGAAGGGATAATCGGGCCAAACATGTATATCACGAGTCAGACTTGTGAAGAGATAGTCGTGTCAAATATAAACGCGAAGAACTAACTACACATCAAGTATCACTGGTGATTACATTTCGGCTCGTACTGCAACTTTTCTCTAGCATCGGGCCCGAGTTTCGTCGAGCTAAATGGTACGTCAAGAAGTTAATTACGGTCGGGGTCACTAGTGACCCACGTGGCGTTGGAGTACGATTTCGCGCGATTGTCAATTATCTCATATTGCTTCTTCGCGATGTTGAGTAATAGTGTCACGATTTTATTAATTTCCAGAGTGTTACACAATCAGGTAGCAAAGAAGACGTGACATATTGTAAAGACTGTGCTGTTTCACTCTATCTTTGTTTAGAATGTTTCAATACGACACATCGTAACGTGCACGCATAATAAAAGTATATTACATGATAATAATAAAAAATTATAAATATTGTCATTTGTCTAAATTTTTTATTTTTTTTCTATCTGGGTACGCCGGTCACCGGTGGCCCCCATGGCGTCACAGTCTAGTTATGTGCCGCTCGCCGGTGACCCCCGTGACATTCAACCTGTTAACCTCTTCGCCTATAATATCGCGCGTGATGTAACGTAAGTGAGAGGTGTGGTTCGTAGAGAGGACCAAATGTAAACATTACGACGGGCTCGAGGTTATTTTTTGCCGGTGTTTTCCTGGCTCAATTACGTGTTATTCTTCGACACGTTGGGACGAGATTCCTCAACATCTTCTGTTTACTATAGCACGCCCCATTTAAGGTTAAATGTTAAGACAAAGAGTTAATATGAAAATATATATTATTTCATCGGTAATTGTTATATATTAAGTGTAATTTTAATTATAATAATAATTTGACAGCTTTGTGGAACATTTTAATGGATATTTTTAAATAGGATCATGAATATTTTAATTTCTATAATAATTTGGAAATTTTGTACGTTAATTAGTACGGTGGTAGTACAATATTTTCTCAGTTGCAACGTCGTCGTCAATGGATTTTGGATAAAATTGTACTTTCTTTATTTCTCTGTCTTTCGTGCCTCTTCTTAGCAATTGTCATTAGCTTCCGCAATTATTAGCAAGGGACTTAGAGTTGTCGGCTAATTTCGAAGCACTTTCACGCCAACAGCACACCAAGTTTCAACGTACTCTCTAATTGTGCAGTTTAACTTTGCCGATCGGACGGGAATTGGTGCCTCCTGCGCGACAGTAGCTTTGGCTTACCTTCCAGCTATACGTTATCAACGTTTGAGGAATTTCGGATTCATAGCGCAGGGTAGAAGCTGTCCAATAAATACGTAAATAGAATTTTTACGACCTTCTTTATCCCCAGCGAGCTGCGAGTCTTCATTTTCCCGATGAATCTTCTATCCGCCGGTATCGTTTTTCCTCGAATCTTTTAACCGGTACTACATAATTCTTCTAATCTTATTTTTACTATCTTCTAACTTTGAATTATTCCAATTTTATTAAAATCCTAGAGTGTTAGATATACGGAAAGTTAGTCTGGAATTTATTAAAATAAAATTTATAATTTCTACCCGCTGGTTTTCTAATGGAAGGGATGTTAATTAAATTTTTTTTTAATGACACGTTGTGAATTCTTCTGGTTTAATTAGTATAGTTATATATAATAAATAATAAGCTATACGATAGACAGGTATTCCGATATTCGTTTATCTGTTGTTAGCATTAAATTAATTAATTTCAAATACATTTCGCAATAATAGCAGTAGATACTATGAATAATAGATCCAATCTACCGTAATTACGTTTATATATTTAATTAGCAAGTATCTAATTTCATACGTAATATACCTATCCTACTAAATATGTAACGTGTAATACTATCTTCGACTTGTATATCACCAATTGAAATTCATCGCGAATCGTTCCTGACCTTATTAAAGAATAATTCCGGAAAAGTAATGAACTTTTTAACCGCCACTGATTCTGTAGTACACTTTAGCATACAGACACATAATCCTGCTGTTCCGCAAAAGGAATTTCCATCGTTTGTTATCTAATGGAAGAAACGTTCCTCTCTACAAATTCTACTTTTTCAATTACCACCGGCTGTCTAATACACCCTTACACGGACACTAGAAATTACACTCTTCTGTACCCCGCAGAAATAATAGCTTTCAGAGAATGGGAGAAAGTAGGTCAGAAAGTTAAATGTGAATATTTGACTGCACAGTCGTTTGAAATGTTCAACATGTTCACGTTTTACCTCCGTTTTACCGAATCAAAGAATTAAGAACAGCTTTTGTTCGCCTCATAAAAGGTTTGCCTTTTGCCATTACATATTCACGAGTCGCGTCTACGCGCGAAACCTCTGTTTAATCGCGAAAAATCGTCAATAACAACGCCGTCGCGAATTCGCGGTTCCACCATTTCGCGAATTAATATCGAATTATCCGGAAACGTTTTGGTGAGCCGAGAACGGGAAATAAAATTGGCCAACCCGGACAAAACGGCATCGACCCGTGCTTGCAATCCTGACCCTGGCCGACGTGCCTTTTTCAAACAGTTTGCACAGATTTCCCGACTGGAACCGCGCGCAGAGAGGGTTGTTCGCGCGACTACGTCGTTTCCCGTATAATTTTCTGAAATCTGACTGGCTGATAGTCAGGGCCATTCTCCATAGCCCATGAAGGGAAATGGGCGAAGGGGAATGGCGCGTTCGTATTATTAAAGGCGAAAAAAGGAAAATTGCCAGGCTGGATTGCCGCAGACGCCACTTTCGTATCTTAGCCAGCTTTGCAATTTACTCGACGTCGCGAGTATACGTTTCCGCTATTTACCATTCCAGCAACGCGCTTAGTCGCTTTCAAATGCACTGGTATACTTACATCGCGATCACCTCTCTCTCCCTCCTATCATTTCCTCCTCGATTTATGCCCTCTAATATCGCGGATTCCTCGAATCTACCGAAACACGATTCTTCGGGCCGCGTGGGTAGGAAAGGGGTGTAAAAGGGATGCCGATAATAAGGGTAGACAGCGAAGTGATTTATGAAGACACGAATGACTTGTTTTTGTTTAGCAATTTTTATACCGAGTGCATCACCTAACGTGACTACTTCTGTAGCTTTTATTTCTAGAAAATTGATTTTTCTTGGTTTTTCGGAGTGCATTTGGTGAGAAGAAGGGGTTGGAGACAGATACCAATAATAAGGGTAGACAGCAAAGTGATTTATGAAGACACGGAGGACTTAGTTTTGTTTATCGATGTTTATACAGGGTGCAGAACATAACGCGAGCATTTCTGTTATATCTTGTTTTTCGAAAATTGAGTTTTTCTGTTTTTATGACTTAGGTGACCCTTTTCTTTTAGATGAAAGTTGGGATAAATAATTACTATTGAATAGTAAAAGGTGGGAAATTACTTTAGGGGTAAAAAGGTTGGACAATGATCAGGTGATTGGACACTAAAATTTTGAAAAATTCAGAAAATTCAGAAGTAAATCTTTCTCAAAAAGAAATTGTCTCAATGTAAAAGTACATTAGTGTTGCTAAAAAAATTTATTAGAGTGCAAAGGGTTAATATTAATGGAATAATTGAATATTATTTTTAATCTTTTATCTAACTACGAAGTATTTATTATTAATAATACTGTATCGCGAATATTTTCAACGTAAATTGTAAAAACCTAATCGACTGACGTCAACGTAAAGGGACGTTGAATACGAGGAATTCAAATTTATAATATCATTTCGTACGGTGATCGATTACGATATTCCACAGTGAAACGTTCGAGTGTGGAATATTGGGATGCTTCTATCGGTAAGAGGTTCGAAAATACGTAAAAATTTCTTCGAAATTTCCCAGTTCCTTTTCTATCTGCCGGTTTATAGCGGATATAAAACTTGGTTCCGGCTTTTACCCCTACGGTAGGTAATTCCTTACAAAGTGATGCGTTCAATGGAGTTAAAGAGATATTTTTCGTGGCCTGTAAGGGATAATCGCTTTGCTATACATCCCAGCGACAAACCGCGAACACCGTCTTGCATATTTTATCATTTTTAGTTCGAATATATTTCATCCGCGCGATAAACGTTAACGGACACAATGGAAATCCCTTTCCACGGTGTACCTTAATCCTTTAATCGCTCGCGAACTCTACAAATCTGACCGCGCGCCCGCCCCTCGTAAAACTACCGACTGCGTTTTGTATTTTAATAATACGAGCCGCGCAATTGTCGCTTAAATCATCTTGCTGCCGTCTCGCGCATTCCCTCCGCGTCCTTATCCGATTTACATTGCAAATAGGAGCCGCTTCCGCGAGAAAAAACGACGAAAACAACAACGCGCGGCTACATTTTCGAAAAGATAAAAAGCAGAACCGATTATGAAACAGAGCCGGTGGAACTTGCGCCAAAGCCGGGAAATAAAAATGGTGGCCGAAGGAGGAACGATGATAGAACGAATTAAAAAAAAAATATTCTGAAATTCGCCGAGATCGTTTCAGCTGTGAGAAAAGGATTTCGAGATAGTTTTTTCCTCGGTCCAATCGATTTTCGATATCGATCCGCAGAATTCTTCTGGCCAATGCATCCATGTCACTAGGAAAGAGAAAGAGAAAGATAGAAATGATAGAATTTCATTTTCCTGCCATTCGAATAGTAATTGATCTCTAATTACTGTACCTATTCATTTTATAAATGCGATGGTTATATTATTTCTCTTCGATTCTTTTTTGGCTGTTCGAATAATAATTCGTATTTAATCACCGTGTTCACTAATCTTATTAATTTTATGACTGTAATAATTATATCCTTCGTTTATTACTCTTTCATTTACTCTAGTTTCATTATTCATATTGCACTAATTTTATTCATTTTACTACTTTAGTAATAATATTTTTCTGTTATTCTTTGATTTATCATTTTTGTCGTTCGAATAATAATTCATTCTTAATGATATAACTTATTTTTCTATCGCTTTTTCATCCAAGTCAATTGAACTATTCTTATTCCTCGAATAATAATTGACCTTTGACGACTATATTTATTATTATCGTCAACGATCTCTCGTTTGCTTCTTAACACGTTCACTTCTCGACGCGTCTTTGATATCGAAAGCACTGGCTGCGCCACTGCGCGAACGAGTCCACTTTTGAAGTATCGTTCGATTCGAAACGCGTTTTTCCTTTCACTCCCTGTCACGTTTCCATCGGCGAACATATTTTCTCTTCGCAGCACGAAGATGGCTGCGTTTCCGTTATTAGATCGCTGACGCCGTAACGCGAACCACGGTTGGTAGGACTGTCCGCGTTTGAAACGGAAGACAGGGGGCAGCAGTGTTCCAAGTTCGTTCGCGCCACTTTGACGGTATAAGAGTCACGCCTATGCATTATTCATATCGCCAGGGATGAGAGAGCGAGATACATTGTACTTACGAACATCAATATGCGTGCTTCGAGATGCCCTTATTTCCAGTCAAAGAGTATCTGCGGCGAACTGTCCGCCATTCCAGCGGGAAACTATTGGCGTATCGATAGCTCGATTCTCCATTCACTGGATGAAAAAATCATTAGTAGTTTCGCCTTTTATTCCTGTATTTATCGCTGTGTTATTCTACTCCCTTATACACATATTTTCTTTTCCAATTATTTACACTTCTAGGATATTTTAATTCGTTTATGATGTACACGTGTGTTAGAAATAATTTCGTTGAAACAGGAAATGAAAAATGCAAAAGGATTTAATTAACTCTCTTTGAAGTATTACAATTTTTTATCTTCCATTATTTGCAATGGGTGTGAAGTTTCTGTAATTATGACTCCTATAAGCACTATAGTTTGCAAATTTAGCTGAAAAAATCATTAGAAGTTTCTCATTCTATTCCTGTATTTATCTCTGTGTTATTCTACTCCATTACGCACAAATTTTCTTTTCCAATTATTTACATTTCGAGGATATTATAATTCGTTTGTTATGATATGCACGTGTGTTTGAAATAATTTCGTTGAAACAGAAAATGATAAATGCAAAAGGATTTAATTAATTCTCTTTGACGAATTACAATTTCTTATCTTTCTTTATTTGTAATGGGTGTGAAGTTTCTGTAATTATGGTTCCTATTAGCACAATAGTATTCAAGTTTAGAGTTTAGTATTGGTAAGGTGATAGTCAAGAACAGGTCTAAAACAAACGCGTTGTCAATAGCAAATTAACATTCTGTTAATTATTACTAATTAAATTCACTGTGATAAACTTACTCAAACAACGAGTTTGTCGTTGAATTTCTAAAAGCTACGAAATCTTCCTAGATTTCAAATTCCTGTAGCGGTAAAAATACAGGAAAAGAAATATTGAAATCTCAGAAACTGTTTCAAGATCTGCAATCGCAAAGTGCGAGACAGGGAGGGGACAAATGGTCGGAATAAATTAATTTGTCATCAGCTTCCAGTGGAACTACGCGAATGTCAAGAAAGGCATAGAAAAGCGCTCGTTGTTACCACGTTAGTTTACCGAACATAAATTTGTTGGACATTGACAAGTTCGTCGATAGTTGCTGCAACATTATATTCGTGCGGGCTGATACGTTCGCCGATATTTCATCCCGCATCGGCCACGTTCGTGTAATTTTATTCGTTGAAACGAGTCCCGGTTCTGTGTAATTCTGGGAAATAGCCGTTATTTACACGGAAAGAAAACAAGACACCGGCGTCACGTGAAAATAATTCATCCGACTTTTTGTAACGAGAGTTTACCAAGAATCGGGAACGTTCCTCAAAAATTCATTCTCCTGGCCATTCGGCATAGTTGCCGGTCTTTCGTGAAGCTTTCTCAGAAACACGTGTACACCGTGAACGATAATCGAAACGCGTAAAAAGAGGCGGGAAATACGAAATCAAAGTTGCAAGATTCCCGACACGGCGGAATAATGGAAATAAAATTTATTATCGTCGCGTTAAAACGGCGCTGATACGGCGAAGATGATACATTAAACCGCGTTTGCAATATTTCACGAGCGCCCCGTTATTCCGTTTTAGTACTCCATTTTTCCGCCAGCGGCGTATATCCTTCTTTCCGTTCCCGGTTATCGTATAGTTTAAGGTAATCCGACCGGAATTTGCAATAATTTACGACGCTTGTTAACATCGCGACGCCGTAACACTCGTAATCGATCTTGTTATAATAACTCCCGGCCGAGGGCAATACGTTCCTCGGTTCTGGTATAACGACGGTGTGGCGCGATTTTTTAAATTATTATCCTTCGCCTCGTTGGATGTATTTTATCGGCCGTTTCTCATCTTCTTGCCATAAACGAGATTAATTTCGAGGGATAAGTCGATTTAATAACCGTGCCGCTGGAATATGTTATAGGTGTATCATAAATCGGATGTTCTAATAATTTTAGGGATGAAATTCACCCTCTCGTTACGCCGATGTTTGTTTCGATCGAATCAGAGATATACTGTACAGTCACTGACCTGTAACGTGTATCTTAACTGTTTTAATAGTCAATATCTAATCATCGAAGATACGAGCCACGGTGGCGCTAGTGAGTTAAATGGGAAAGTGTCTGAAGCTTCCTTAAAACGCATACAAATTCAACAGAATTTAATACCAATTTAATACTATTTAATATTATTTAATTTCTTACTTTTAATATTAATGTCATAAGAAATTAAAAAATCGATGTCTTTGTTAAAGAATTTTCAATTTTTAAGTATCACTGTACTTACATATAGAACATATGTAAATTCTTTAGCAACAAAATAATAAATTACAGTTCACATTCATATCCCATCCTGTTACGAAATAAAATTCCAAAAAATTCTCTATTCAACGAATCTGTCGATTCGATAGACTTCGTTATTAATTTTATCAACTTTCGGAACTACTTTTCCAAACAAAGTATCTTCGCAGTTCTAAACCTAAACTATCTTTTCACACTGGGTCGATAAATTCCAGCTGCATTGATACTTACCAATCTTATCTGTGGTTTCTGTAAAAAAAAATACCAGTTTCCATTCTTTCGATCGGGACAATCGCGTGGACGTTAATTCCGCGGTGCCCTCGCGCTGTTCCTTCTGGAATCATCGTATACATGGCGGAACAATGTCCCCCGTTGGCCCCCTTTATCGCGCAGAAATGTCATTTCTTCCGCGGGGTGAAGCGAGGGTCGCGCATTGTGGCCGCGGTGAATCGGCAACAAAAGCCGTTGTCAAAGTGCTTTCGGCATGCGAACAAGAAATTATTACGTCGCAATGGAGCAGAGCTCGTTCGTGAAGGCAAGAAATAACGAGCTCCACACTCTAATTACTGCCGCATCGATACCGGCCGGCGAAAGATAGAGAAAACTTTCTTTCGTTTAATTCTTTGCCGGAAATGGTACCGCCGCGGAGCCGGGACCGGCCGCGGGTATTTTCACTGTAATAAGGTCGCCGGATATTTCGTTGACAATAAGCTGGCTGAGCAATAAACGGCGAGATACCGGCGAATTGAATACGTTTCGGGTAAAGAGTCGCGAGGAATTGCGCAGGCCGTGAACTAAATCAAAGAACTGGGACAAACTGCGGCCGCTGGCCGGTCCTCGGCTTTCCTGGGGTGCAGGGGGTCGCACGGAGGGGGCACGGGATCTTTCGATTAGCCGATTCAATTAGAAAATCGTATCTGTCGCGAACTTGCGATCTATACTCATCTATTTAATTTTTGGAATTCTCCAACTTCTCAGAACTTGAAACTTGAAGTTTTCAACTTCTCGTTTGTTGATACTGGAATTTGCCAAGGGGGCTGAGATATTTTATTTTAACAGTTTCTAGGAATATATAAAATGGTTTTGACAAAATTTATCCTTACTCTTATTCGGTTATTCGATTATTCCTCGCATTACTAGAATTATCTTTGTTTTTGATTGTTAATATTTAAGAAAATGAGCAGTAGCTATTAGCAATACCTAAGAAAATTAACCTTAATTAACACTAAACGTACCAAGCGGGGTCGAATGGTACCCTATTCAAAATATAATTTAAAATTGTACGTTTATTGTTATTTCTTTCGCTCATTTAACTTTTTGTAAATTCTTATATCATCTGATTATTGAATCTCTCGCTTTTCACTTTTTCTCCTGGCTTATTTTTTATAGCGAAAAATTCTTTACCTACTGGTAATTATATTCATGGTAAGATGTTAATGGTAATTACGTTATAATTTGGGAGGAGGAAAAAGAAGTTTAATGAACTACAATTAATTATGACCATTCTTTCTTTTGTTCGCAGGTAAATTTTATCAGAAAGTACCTACTCGATCTACTAGCTAAAGATAACATCCTCTTGCGTGAGTAATAAGCTGAACATTGTAACGTAAGTTGTACAAAAGTTAAGATATGTAACACACGATTGAGATATACAATCTGCGAATGGATTTTGTTTATAACGTATGTACATACAGGATGTTCACGAAATCGAGGCTCGACGAGCAAAGAGTCGAATCCTCGCATAAAACTGAGTCGAAAATGTAGAATAAAGTTTTTCCATACAGGCTTTCGTTTCCGAGAAAATCGAGTTTGAAAATTCGAGGGAAATACGTGCAATCCGCGTATCCTAAATTCGAGCTACAATTTGCTTGTAAAATTGAAAACGACATTTGCAGTGTTTGTAAATTGTTAAAATAAGTCAGGTATCGAATCTTACGACGTACTGTTCGTTAAAATTACATCGTACTCTGATTAATAACATTTACGATGGGTACAAGTGCTGGTGCATACCCAACGAATATTCAAACTCGATTTTCTCGAAAACGAAACCCTATACGAAAAAACTTCATTGCACATTTTCGACTCAGTTTTATACAAGACATCACTTCCTTACCTTGTATACGCCATAACTTCTCTAGTGATCGATTTAAATATTAAAATCAATTAATTTACTATTATATTAATCCTTTGCAGTTCTATCTCGAACGTAATTCGACATTTAATCAAATATATTTCTTCCTTTCTTTATTCAAAGTGCCCTACTTTTTACTCGAAGTAAATTTCAAATAAAACATTGAAGAACGTTAAGAACTACTAGTACCAAAACTAAAATATTAGGTCGTTCGTAAAATCATTTCGTTTTTTCCCAATAGAGGACCTAATTATATTCTTTCACAACCAACTTCACACTTTAGCCGAATAAAAAAAAAAGAAAGATGAAATAACTTTCCGAACGACCCAGTATAATTCGGACTGCAAAGAGTTAACACATTGCGTACGGTGTTTTGCTCGCGCAACGGGCTTTTATGCATATATGCACCTTTTAATTCTCATTTGGTATTATATTCACATAAACTATAAACCTATTACCTTACAAATTAAATCCCGATCTTTGTTATCCTGGTAGCGTAACAAGAAATTCTATTTTCAATTCCTTAAATCATCGATCGAGTCGAAGGAACCTGAAAACGAGATATTTCGTCACCCGTATGCAATGTGTTAACCCTATGCGCTCGAAGACTTTTTTGCTACGAAGAAGCTTTTCTTATGTGTCGATATTCTCGGTAGTACCTTTTATGTGAAAATATGTAAAAAACAGTACCCATTTGGAACGAGCGGAATTATTTTATTTTGATACTTAACGTGTAGTTATCTTTAATATAGTTATTATCGCTTCGTGTTTAAATTATGGAATTAAAACGAATGGTGACTGAGAGTCGCTACTCGAGTGTAAAGGGTTAATAATCATCGTGTCATTCTAAATGGATCAATCTTCCAATCTCGAAGTCCCAAAATCAATCCAAACTTCAATAAACATAACTTGAAATCTACCCCCACGATTTCGGTCTCCTTCAAAATGGTTTGTTTCGTTCTCCAAAGATCAAACAGCCATCTTACCCATCTGAGTGTGTGGATACACCATAGACTCACTGAGACAGCGATCCGAAAAGGGAAGACACGGGTCTCGCAGTGGAAACGCGCCTTCCGGGCTCGGTGGGCGTTACACTCGTAGCCAGGGGGCATTATGCTAACGGTGTTTTCCGCGGGAAACGTTTTGAAACGCTAAACTCGCTATTTATATTCTCCCGACAGAGTTTACAGCCAGCAGGTTGACGCCAGGGCTTGGCCAGCCCGGGCTCCGGGACCTACGTGGTTAAATCCAGAATGGGGTGTCGAACGAACGGGGCGCGTAACCACGTTTCGCGATAACATCGGTCCCGTGAAAATTCCGACGCCGCGAAATTTCCTATTTATATGCCCGCGTGCATCCGGGATTAGGACACTGCGCGAGCCATCCGTATGCATATGTAGGCTCGGGCCAGCCAGTCAGAGAGAGGTTCGGAGCTGCTCGTGCAAACGGAACGAGCGATACCGCCCGCTGCCTTTGTAGATTTTCCGCGAAACTTTGACCATCGCGATGGCCGACTTCTGTTCCTCGTGTTTGCCAAGACTTTGCTTTTGAATCGGTTCTTCGGCAGAGTGGGGTAGAGAGTCGGCATGATGAATTGTTGAGAGATGAATTAAAGTTTTTAGCAGATAGGTTTGGCGAGCGTGCGAGCGGTGGCTGCAGAGTTTCGGCTGTGATAATATTTGGTTCGAAATTCACGGGCCTGAGCCCAGTGGTGTCGCGTTTGAATCATTCTCCTGGAAGCGTTTCGACAGTGGCTGGTACTTTTCACACGCCAAAAGATCAATTTCTGCGCTAAATTCGATTTAATTAGCGTTCATATGCAAAGTACGGAGGCCGATGCTTGTAAATTCCGTCGGTTTGCATCTTGTTAATGTAATAAAGGAGTTTGTTACGTTTTATACACTTTATTACACTGTGAGTTCGTGTTGTATGATTATGTTTTGATGTGTTCTATGTGTATTCGTGTTCGATTCGCGTTACTATGTGTTCTGGTCGAAGTTTGAATTCGATCTGATCACGTCACATGTGTTTCACGTCTCTGGTATGCGTTTTGTGGTATGCCTAGTCATGTTCGTCTTGGTTGGTTAAGAAATGACGATAGTGGAGGAAAAGTGGAGTTTTTTTATTGTCCCTCAATATGTCGGAAAGATCCTTGGTTGAAGAGTGGAAACTACCAGAAAGGTTGCATTTCGAAATTGTTTCGAAAGAACATATTTTAATTTATAAGTAGGTCCATTCGGCTCGTGAATGGGTCTGTTGGGTTCGGTATTATTCAGACCATTGCTTTGCATTTTTATAAATATATGGCTTAATCCGTAGAACAGACAGCGTGGACTCAACAATTAGTAAAATTCGTGTACTTAAGTTTGTTTTAGCTTGAATGAGATGTCTCAGTGTAGTTTCGGCTGATCGAAAAGGAGTATCAATATTTTGGAACGCGATAGTTCGGTAACGTTGGCTAAAGCGTATTTCGACGCTTTTCTCAAAGGCAAGCGGAGCCGTGCCAGCTTCAATTCGCCGTCCCGACGCCGCGTAAGCCTGGGCCGGACGCCATTGCTCCCGCGGAGCGCGCGGGATTACAAATTAGAAAGTTCTCGCGTTTCGCTGCTGCTAATTCGATAAAGAACTCGCGCAACTGGCCAGTAATTTTTCCAGCAATTTCAACGGACCGTGAAACGAACCTAGGGGAAGCAGATTTTTTGATAATTTTCTAACGTATGCTCTGTGCGTCGTGGGTTGGAGACCATCTCGAATCTTCAATTGCTGTCGTATCTTTATACGCTATACCGACTTTACTATACTACTGCAAAAATACAAATAAAGGAATATATTCTTTCATCGGAGGTTGCAGTGAAGTTAGTTCCTTTTTTAAAATTTTCGAGTAAATTACAGTATAGATACGATATCACTACGTGATTTACAAATAAAAATATTAATTCTTTTTTAGCCATTACAGTGAAATTAGGATTTTTTTTTTTCAAATGAGGCAAGTGATAGTACAAAATATTGTATCTATTATTTATTATTTATTACATGATTTGCAATAAAAAAATCTCTTGGAGATGATCTTTATTCTGATAAAATTAACTCGAGAAGATCGAAACGATCGATCTAAATATCCTCAGTGACTCCACGCGGATCAGAGTTTCTACGTTTGAAAATTCCACTTTCCTTCCATTGAGTCATCAGTTGACCGTGGTTTAGGCATAGAGTTAACAGTTCACGCGACATGGAAAATCGCGGAACGCTCGATCGCCGGTTTAACGTGTCGCGACGGTTAAATCCACTGTTTCACCTGGATGGCCGTCGCCCAGGAATTACCTAACCCCTTATTTCGTCCCGCCGTTTTACCAGGGGAATGAATTTACGCAATCAACATACAGATAAGGCCGGCCCCAGCGTGTGCGCAAACAATGCTCGCAGCGAGACAGCACAAACGAACGGGGCCCGGTCGATATTTCCCGCGCGAAGGATTAATGCTGTTAATTTAATAGAGTCGAGTGGGGAAACCTTCCCTCAAGGATTCTATTTTTCCCTCGTCCCGGACCTCCTTTATCTCTCGTGTCCCACCTGCACCGTGGACAAAGTGATTCCTTCTGCTGGTAGTTCCGTGCCAGACGAAACGCGTTCGGCCGAGGAAAAAATATAATTTCCACCAGCCGCGTGGTTCGATACCTTTCTCCCTCGAATTTTTCCTTCAACGACCCGGCTGTTTTTCTGGCTGAAAAGATTTTTACTCAGAGACAGGATCTCTCGGGATAAAACGGAAGAAATTACGCGATTCGGAGATCGTTCGATACTAAGGAACAAATTTCGAATTTTATTATCGTCGTTTATTTATTGCGAGAAAAATAATCATCGTGACCTATGCTCCTCTCTATATCAAACAAATTTCATACAACGTTTGTCATAGTTTATCTTGGTTGTTTGTAAATTTGTAGCGACCAAAGTTTATATTCTCGAAACGTAGGTTCGAGGTTTCTTGCGATTCCTTGGTGAATCCTCCACTTCCGTGTATACAAGTTTCAATTTTAGCTGAAGAATTAATCTGTTTAAGACAAGGTCTACTAGAAAGTTTTACCAACGATATCGTATCCCTTCGTTATATTTCTTCTATCTGCCACCTCTCATTGCAAAGACGGTCCTGAATATATATCAAATATTCGGCAGCCATATAGGAACCACGAGACACCATGTAAACCTCTTTTAAACCACACGGCGCAGAGACCCCAACAAATTCGAGTCTAGCGTAGAATAATCGGATTTAAATCCGCCAAATTGGCTGAAGCACTTTAGGTGTGACCAGATCGCGACTAAAAACGACAGATTCTTCTGTTAAGGGGGTAATAAAAAGCGCGTGGAAGAAACGCGGGTTAAATGGCGGTTTAACGAGTTCGATTCAGCACACGGATCAGTTAGACGAAAATAGCGAGGATCGCAGAGAGCGTAGATTCGCAATATTGTTTCCCGAAGTCGTTGACACGATGACCTGCGGTAGCCGGGGCCAGCGTCGAGCCAACCCACTAAATTATTTCCAAGTTTCCATTGCGAAGTCGCTTTACACGTCAGCCTGAGTTTCGAGAGCAAAACCGTCGACGAATTAACAAGTCGAGAGGGGATCGATGCAGTGTCACGAGCCAACGCGGTTGATCCCTGTGACAGTCACTTCCGCCAGGCATCTCGAGACGACGCTAATAATATCAGCAGCGAAATAACGCCTTGATTTCCGGCTGGACCCGACCCTAGGAATAATTGGAAGGTCAGGATCAGGATCGCCGATGAGAGCTCGTTTGCTCGACCCGTCGTCCACCTCGTTCGATGCCTCTGCCATTCGGTACTTTTGGCAGACAGCGTCAGCGAACGCAGTCGACATCCTGGAGGAATATCGCAGAATTTGGGTAGCTTTGAATCTATTAAGTTGGCGCATATGAAATGTCGGATTTTTTTACACGCGAACGTTTGTCTTCCTGTTTTCGTTACACTTTTGGTTTTGGCATAACCTCGTTTATAGTCGTACTGTCCATTGCCAGAGTCACATTTCAACAAAGGAGATTTTCTCGAAAGTGTTCCCTTTTGTTATTTCATTTGAATTTTCTACCGATATGAATCTAAACGATATTCGTATAATTTTTTGTACGAGTATGAACTTGGTAATAATGCTGCAACAGCTGCACGCAACATAAACCAAGCGTTTGGGGAGAATATAGTTAATGATCGAAAAGTGCAGCGTTGGTTTGAAAAATTTAGGTCCGGTGATTTTTCACTACAAAATGATCCGCGTGGAGACCCAAAACGTCTGTGAAAAATGATGATCCGAAGGCATTGGTGGAAGCGGATCCAACTGTATCCGCGAGGGAACAGGATAACAGGATGAAAATTGACCATACAACGATATTGCGACATCATTCTGAAATTGGTGAAGAAAATGGATAAGTGGGTACCGCACGAACTAACTGAGCGAAATATCTGGATTGGTTGAACGTATGCTCATCGTTACTACCCCGATTTCATCGAGAGCAATTGAAATATGAAATTTCGCAGCACCCAGCCTATTCACCGGATCTCTCGCCAACCGACTTTCATTTTTTTAAACATTTATAACAAAATGGTAGAATAAAATATTATCAGTGACATCTTATGGAGGGCCACTATAATGGCCCGGAGTAGCGAAAGTGTTAACTTGTGATATTCTAGGTACACGAGGACTAAGTTTGCGTTTAGAGCTACGATTTTTAACTGTGGAAGGTATATGGACCCAATATCGAGATATCGGGTGCTAAATCGTGGTATCACCGAAGGTCTGATGAGGTGACGAATAGGTTTGACCCGAGAATGGGGATCCTGTCCCAAATGTTGGGATAATGGGTGCTGAATCGTGACGTCGTCGACCTTCTGGTCACCTGGCGAGTATATCTGGGTTCGGGATGAGGATCCTTCCTCCTCGAAACCTCAGCCCTACGCTATCCCTACGAAGGAGTAGTCGGAATCCGTTTGTCAAGTGATCAGAAGTTCTGTGGCGATATCCCAACGTCGATCCCAACTCTGCTTCTTGGGGACACCGGGAGATCAGATGATTGTGCTACATGGTGATCTCTGGTGTTAAGTTGCACTCGTTAAGGAAGAGTCCAGAGGACCAGACTGGACCGGAAAGCGATTGGAGAGTGGAAGAAAAGGAGACAAGGTGAGATTGGTGTCGATTCGACTTATCTCGCGGATAGACAGAGAAGAAGAAAGGGTAATAGTAAATTGAACAAAGCCCCATGGGCATGGTACGACGAACCGATGGGGCTGGAGAAGCTAGGACAAGGTGTATGACAGAAGAGGAAGATGAAAGAACGAGGATACGTTGGAATGGCTGCTCTTTCGACAGGATTCCCGCGAGTTCAGAGAGAAATTTTAAGTGACACGACGTTTATGAGTACCACTGTTCTTCTCTTTTCACCCTCGGTTGACACATCCGAGTTGGCTGATGTCTAAAAAAGAATAGACTATTAGAGATCACGTCAAGTATAAGCTAAGAAGGCTTAGAGATCAATGATGTTCACCAGTAATCGTCATAGTGTTAGCATTAGTCGTAATAGTTGATCCTAGATTTTTCATTTTAACTCTCATCCAACTTCAACAATTTCAATAATTACATATTAATTGTATGCAGTTTCTAATTGCTGAGGTTATGAAAGAATTTTTAACATTGTACCCCTCTATTCATGCCATTCATAAATTTGTAGAAAGGCTAACTGTAAAATTTAAATAAAACAATAATTTATTAATAAAACAACAACGAAATTTTCTCTCTGAAAATTCAGTTATACCTATTTCGGAAAATAATGACGTTCAACATTAATTAGTAGGATTATTAGGATAGGATCTAGTAAGATTATTCAGATAGAAATTCTTCATTTAATTGTATAATTTTTTATTTTTATGGAAAGTAGGAGAAGTAGGTAATTATACGTATGTTTATTTATTTTTGTTATATTATTTCGATTAATATCGTCTACGAACTATATCTAGACATATATATGTTAGATTCCTAGGAGTGGTGTGAAATGGCTGCATCTATTTGTTTTCGATAGTCGGTGATTGCAGGTAGGATTTCCGGCAAGTGGACTGGTTGATTTTTATTTTCAAGTTATAAGACTGCATTATGTAAATCGTTGGTGGCTCAATCGTTATTAACCCCTTGGCGCCAAATAAGGTCTCTGGCACGAGGGTTCAGGCTGTTCCCATGCCAGAGGGTGCACTGGTGTGCCAGAGGCTCCATTTCACGCCAAGGTATTAACAGTCTATTCTGGAAAAACATTCTATTTAGCAGGAAACATTTTTACCTTCGATCGTAAGTCCTTTCCGTTACCTTCTACCAAACTTATCACCATCTTACCTCTATTTTCTAGCAGCTAGCTTCCAAATATAATAAATTCCTCCTTTAATTGAATCGAAAGCGTGATCATCTTCCGACATTATTACCCTACGTCTATGTTCTACCAATTAGATTTCAAATATAATAAATTTCTTGCCAAATTAGATCATCTGCCAAATTTATCACTACTCGACAATCTATTTTCTACCAGCCAGCTTCCAAATATAATAAATTCCTCCTTCAATTAAATCGAAAGCGTGATCATCTTCCGACATTATTACCCTACGTCTATGTTCTACCAATTAGATTTGAAATATAATAAATTTCTTGCCAAATTAGATCATCTGCCAAATTTATCACTACTCGACAGTCTATTTTCTACCAGCCAGCTTCCAAATATAATAAATTCCTCCTTCAATTAAATTGAAAGCGTGATCATCTTCCATAATTATTATCCTACTTTTCTACCAGCCGGTTTTCGAATATAATGAATTTCTTCCCCAATTAGATCATCTACCAAATTTATCGCTATTCTACAGTTTATTCTCTACTTATAAGTTTCTAAATATAATAAATTCCATCCGCAATTAGATCCAAAGAAATAGTCATCAGAGAATTCTAATCAGTCACCTAACAACCCGATCATCATCGTCATACAATCCATCGTCCATCATCACGAGTCAGTTTCCAATTATAATAAATTTCGTCTGCAGTTAGATCGACAGCAATACTCATCAGAAAATCCTAATCAGTCACCTACCAACCTGATGATCATGATATAATCCTATCGAGTCTACTATCATCAACCAGTTTCCAATTATAATAAATTTCGACCCCAATTAGACCGAATGCAATGCTCGTCAGAAAATCCTAATCAGTCAGCCAACAACCTGATCATCATGGTATAATCCTATCGAGTCTACCATCATCAGCCAGCTTCCAATTAGAATAAATTTCGTCCGCAATTAGGTAGAAAGCAGTACTCAGTCAGAAAATCCTAATCAATCACATAACAACCTGATCGTGATATCCTATCGAGTCTACTATCATCGGTCAGCGTCTAACTGTAGTATTGGGTTGTTCGGAAAATCATTTCGTATTTTTGGGTGAAAATGAAACACGACTTTTTTAGAGTGACGATTCAAGTGATCACGAACGGTCGAATTCAACAAATTTAACCTCTCAGCAAACTCACAAGTTGTTATTCGGCGGTTTGCACCTATCAATGCCTTTATTTTGTCTTCATCGTCTTCAATGCGCCTTCCAGAATATGGTACATCTTCAACATCAAAATTGCCAGAACGAAATTTTGTAAACCAATTTTGGCATTGTCGTTCGGTCAATACATATTCTTCGTACACATCGCATAATTTTCGCCTTGCTTGAACCGTATTTTTACCTTTTCGATAGTAAAACAGTAAAACATGCCAAAAATGCTGCTTTCGATTTTCCATCTATGATAGAACACCCAACAAAAACTATTGTAAAGAATGAAACGAAATTTCTACCAAACAAGCTTTACTATATCAGCTGTCAAAATATATAATGATTATGCGGTTGAAGTGTGGAGTTGGTTGTGCAAAAATACAATTAGATCCTCTGTTGGGAAAAAACGAAATTACTTTCTGAACAACCTAATAAATTCCGTCCGCAATTACGTGAAATTCGCTATCACGGATTTTGCAAAACAGAATATTCGTTTCAAAGTCCCAATTAATTCCGAGTTAGTCCAATTATCCTCCTCCGTTTTCTTCACGTGTTCCTAGCTCTCTACTTAGACCGCCGTCTCGAAGGATCGGCTGAACGTTGGAGGAAAATTTCGTCCAACTAATCGCAACAAACACCATTTGAGCCATCGTTCTTAACGACATTGCCCGATAACGTTAAAAACTGGCCCTGAACAAGCGCTGACCGACTTAACCCGGCCGTTAACTCGAATAAAGGAGCATTCGGATGGAGCGCGCTTCGCAGCTGCTTCCAGGCCGGGCGCAGTCTACCGCGTCGGTTTTTACGGCCGCTGGAAAATTGTTTCATTATCAGGAGCAGCGTACACGGGACGGTGCATCAGATTCCAGCGTCGTCGCGTCCCGTTAACTCCGCTGGAAAATAATTTCAATGGGACCCGCGCCAAGATTCCTTGCCCTAGCGCCGAGTTAGACCTAGTAAGCGCGATCTGCATCCGATCCAGACTACTCGCGATGAGAAACCTGGCCATAGTGCCGATAAGACACGTCTAGTTAGGTGTTAGTCAGTCGATGTGCTCGCAGAATTATTTTTCTTCGGAAATTTCATCGGAGAACGATGAAATCTTGCTTTTCACGTGGAAAATAAGTGGATGAAGATGCTGAGGTCTGTTTTGGGATGAGAAGAATTAAATAGAGGGTTAGTGAATGTAGTAATACGTAGAATACCGCAAATTTTTGAAATTTTATTCCCTTTTTTATTTTCTTTGATGATCCTGTTATAATATTTTTATTATACTAGGTTACGTTCAGCTGATGGTATTTAATTATACTTCATAAATAAATTCAAAATTGTAGATTGAAATTTAATGAAATTTTGATCCGTTATAAATAATACTCGAATTATTTTGTATTAAACTTTTATTGCCAATGCAGTTCGAACGATCGGTCCGGAACAATTCATTTTCCCAACACAATCTGCGAACTATTTTCGTGCGAATTATCAGAAATTAATATCGATCGTGACTTGCGATAACCGTTGGCAAAAGTTGCGTTGTAAAAAAGAGGAGGACAAAAAATTTAAATTACTCGTTCACTACCCTCGAAAAATCATTTCTGCCCTCCCCTCTCTGTGCCACTACGAGAACCTTCGTAAATTGGAAAGCTTCGGCTGAAATTTCGGCGTGTACACAATTGCTTCTATTCCATTTGCCAGATTATATCGCGAAACAACGTTATTCGGTTTATTCCACGCCATTCACGTCAAACACGAAAGCTCTGAACCGCACAATAAACATCGCCCCGCCGTAAAAATTCCTTTACAATATTCCCGCGCATAAAGGATATATTTTTTTTTTTTTTCCATCGGAAGACAATGTTCCCAATTAGTGAAAAGATATCGAAAGCATCGCGATCGTTGGCGCATTGTTAATCGACGGAGAACAATGGAAATAAAACCCGATATTTTTTCATTGTCTCGAATGTTTAAAACAAATATATATANGTAAATAATATAAATATATAAATACACATGGCGATCTTCTATCTCTCGAAATTCCGCGTATTGTTTTTACATAATCCACGATTGAACGCAACACGCTTTATCGGCGTGGAAGCGAAAACAGGCTAGAAGCCGTGGCGTTTGTTCGATTCATACGTCAATGCAGAATGGCGAACGGGTAGAAAGGAGGAAAAGGCAGAGAGCCAAAAAATATTATTCAATTAGCTGATGAAACGAGCCAGAAATTCAGTCTGCTCGTCATAACCTGGTCCAGAATTTAATTCATAATATCGTCTCGCGATTCGCGATGAACAGGTGAAGCACCGTCAGTAGCTACGTTGTCGGTTTAATTAAATAAGACAGCTGTTCTCTCAGACATAGAAGTTTATCGGCTCGAAAATTTATTTCCCCTCCTTTTTCTCTTCTTCTCCTCTTCACGTTCGACCACGTCACTGCGTAATCCACGATCGAAAAGCCCTCTGCAATACGGATTCGAGTGTTTGCATTTAAGAAAAATTTCGTTCTTTAGTTCCAACGCTGATTAGATTGGATTAGGTTTAGCAAAATTTATTTTCGAATGATATGTATAGTATAATATAGCGTCGTGGAAGGAAATTCACTGGATAAATGATAGTACAATTAAAAGAAAATGATTATATGTTAAAAAATGAGTCGAAAAGGACGAATAAATTTTTTCCGCATGAGGTCTCGTTTTTGAGAAAATCGAATTCGAAAATTCCTGGGGTATGTGCACTATTTTATTCGAATTTTGATGCTATATATTTCGTCATGATATAAAAGTTCACTTAAGTAAATGGAAGATGGAATAACTCGAAAGATAGTCTTCCCTAAAGTTCATAAATTTCAAGTATGATTAAATGCACGCGTACCCCACGAATTTTCAAATTTAAATTTCTAGAAAACGAGACCTCGTGTGCAAAAATTTATTCTTCCGTTTTCGTTTATTTTGGATGTACAATAATCCTTCTGCTCGATGGTTTAAAAATAAAGATTTTTAACTTTCATCTGGAACATTTGAAGTATAAAAGAACTATCGTCAGTGTGTTATAAAAGCGTATAAAATTATTTATAAATTATGTAGACAGCAATTGGAGAAAAATTTTCGACGAATTTGCGTCCAAGAAAATCGAGTATAATTTATACAATTTGTCACAAATATTTATTGGAACGACTATAGGTGTCGCGTGAGTATAATTGGGCAAAGCTGCGAGTGAAACGTATTGTAAAAAGCAATCAGCGTCGGAAGCGAGGTAACAGGGAAGATAAATTTGAAACGTGTTTGAGAATTAATTCAATTCGACTACCGCTTTCGAGCAAATTCTTTCCGAATTGCATCGAAAAATTGATTGTATCGAGAGGTATTAAATTCGCAGCGCATTCGTTTATACGTACGCCCGGTCCAGTCGGAATTTTATTAATTTCGAACAATTTGACTCGGTATCGAATTTAATTGTATCGACAACTTCGAATAAATCCGGCTATTCGTTGATTTCTATAATTAGACCTTCCGTTTGTTTTAAACATTCGCGACATCTTTGTCCCGTGTGTGTTTTCAAATACGACGGAAATTCCCGCGCATTCCTACGGACCTGTTGAAGCTATCTATGCCAAATCTGCAGCGCATCTGCACGATGTGTGTGTTTAAAAAGCTCTCTGCGGATTAACCGTGCTAGAGAGACGAAAATTCAGTACTGTATTTATTTGTGTATATTACTGCATACTTTTATGAAAAATTCCTGTCTCTTTAATTAAAAATCATACGTGTATGATGCACTATGATCAATTACAAAATCAAAACAACTGTTTTTTAGTTAAATATTATGATGAAATGAATTTATTTATTTATTATTATTTTTTTTCTTTTTTTTTTGAATCGTTTGATGTATAATACATATTACAAAAGTACTTGCAATGATTAGTAAAAATGAGCGAAGAGATAAGAGAAAAGAAAAATATTACTCAAAAATTCTTCCCTCTAGCATTCAGTTTATTTGGAAAATTTGAAAGAAACGAAATATCGTTTCGAGATCTGCCCAAAACTACACTTGGCGCAAAGCCACTCTGTGCAATTCCAAAAAACGAGTTGCCTCTCTATCAATCTACCAAATTTTCAAAATAAATGGTATCACTCTGCTATCGATTCGAAGTAAACATGAGACAATCGAAACCAAAAGAACCGCGTGAATTTTTTCAACTGACTGGGAATTGTTGTGCCGTATTTGCAATAGGTTTATAGTATGTTTTATAGCAGAGATGATAGCTTTGGATATATATTGCAGACACGCGCGTGAATATCTTCGTATACGTTCAATGAAATAAAACATATAAAATGCAATCTCATAATACAAACGAATTATTAAATAATTAATAATTAAAAATAAGCAATCTCAAAGCGATATAATATTATACAATTTTAACACGATAGAATGAACTCGGTTTAGTTTAAATGAGTTATAATATAATAAAATAGGATACAATTTTAGTATAATACGATATAATACATTCTCGATGCAATTCCGATTCAATGCATATTCAACGTGTTACATTATATTTTAAATATATCTCTAACTCGATCAAATATATTTCCAATTCGATGAAACGCGATATGATTGAAATAGATTTCAAAATTAAATATCATACAGTCCCAACTCAATAAAATTCAGTATAATTTCACCACAAGAAAATACGATACGGTACAAATTTAAATACACGCGAGTATTGAAAATACTTTGACGAATCATAACGGGGGTAGATGAACCGTGCATAAAATAGAAGAACTCGGGATCATAACTTTCAAAGCTAAACGCCGCTAGCTAAGCGTGAAGCCGTTCGATAGCAAGCAATTTCGCAACGTCGAGCGCGTCGCGATTTAAATCTCCCGCGCGAATCGGTTCATCGAATCGCAGCGCTCGTAGCTTCTCCGGGTCACGTGTGCAAATCTTCGACGCGCGTGACTGATGTTTATACGCGTTTCGCGTGTTTTTCGACACGGCGCGATAAATAATCCGCCCCTGGCCAGGGGCGTGGGTCGATCAAGAACGTGCGGGTTTGTATTTCGAAAACAGGGAAAATTATCGTCGACCGATCGAATTTATCAGATATCGCAGTCGTGTTTAATCCTACACAAGCGAATAACGAATGTTCTCCGAATAACAAGCATTCGCAGGAATAATTATGTCGATCGGAAACGCGATTATAATTGAAATCATTTTAAATGAATTTCATCAGGTAGATATCTTATTATTATTTTATGAATGACTCAATTAGAGCAAACGCGGCGGGAAGGCGTTTGTTAATTAGGTCACTTAGAATGAGCAACGAGATATTTCATTTATAGATTATTATAATTACGATATCGTTATGCCATACAATTTTCTCCCGTAGATATAATTTTTCATAAAAGTTTCGTTTTTATTTTCTTCTAACTGCTCTGCGATTTATTCTCTTCGTCGGATTTTGCGGGATATCGTTATTATAGCAAGACGTATTAATATTTCGCAACGTAATAATTATAAATTTGTAAAACGTATCGAACGAGCGTTAAAACGGAGAATCGCGAATAACGTGGTAATTAAATTCGAAATAAATTCGTATGATCAACAGAACTCTGTCGAGGATTCCGACAGAACTTCCGTTGAAATCCGAATTTTCGGGAATTCTACGGAACCACAGTGTTGGAATACTTGGACGAGCAGAGCTCTGTGGGAAGTGGATCGGAATATGTTAAAAATGTGGAAAATGGCAGCAGAAAATCGATTCGGTTTGCCACCGGTCTCGACGAGCACCTGGAGTACCTGCAAGTGTCATCCGCGACGACGTGGCTCGTTCGGTCTTCTCTTTTTCGTTCTCATCGAATTACCACTAGAGGAGTAAGGGTTTGTTTGTCTACGTGACTACGTGCCTGAAAAGTCACTTTGATTAAACGTGCCGATTAGCTGACGAGACGGCGCGATAAATTGAAGAGAAACACTCGGTCTATGCCAATTATCTGGTCCTCGCAGAGATTTTCGTTTCTTTGATACCGTATTGCGTGTCGATATTAATCATCTATCTATGCAAACACAGGACAGTTGAAATAATCCCAATTGGACCTTCTCTTCATCGTCAATTGTTATAGACGATGATAGATCCTCCGAAAATTTTAATAGCTGGTTAATAAATTCTTTGAGAATTATATCTGTTGCGTGTATAGTCGAGGTCTTCAACGGTCTAAGTGTATAATAGAAGATTTTTGAGTCTTCTACTGCGAGACACGATCAATTTTCATCACGAATGCGTGTTGATATTAATCATCTATCTATGCAAACACAGGACAGCCAAAATAATCCTAACTCGGCCTTTCCTTCGTCGTCAATTGCTATAGACGACGATAGATCCTCCGAAAATCTTAATAGCAGGTTAATAAATTCGTTGAGAATTATATCTATTGCGTGTATAGTCGAGATTTTCAACAATCCAGGTGTATAATAGAAGATTTTGAGTCTTCGACTGCGAGACACGATCAGTTTTCCTCACGAATGCGTGTCTGTCCCCGAAGGAATACGACAAATCATTCGAAGGTGGTCAGATGCTGCTGACGTACATGTATAGCTGCCTACTCGACTCGTCGCTCTCATGAGATCCTCGGGTTATTTAGCCTATATCTCATATCCAGGACCCAATATCAGAGCCACAACAGGGACACCATTGATGTTTTGAACTGACTTTTAAACTTCTGTTTTGTGTCTCCTGACTTTGAGTATGTCTTCGTTTTGTAATAAGATTTTGCTGCGCGAGTTAGGGAATATAGAGATCATATTTGTTCGTCAATAGTCTTAGCAGTTGGAGGATGTTGGATAGTCCAATCTTGGTAAAAGTAGAACGAGTTTATTGTTATTTATGACACAAGCTTATCGAGTTTGGTATCTGATATTATTATGAGATTCTGTACTGATTTGAAGGGATAAGTCCCAGGTACCGATCATTGACACTTCGTGGATGGTTTTCGATGTTATTTCACGTTTGATGTTACGAGTTATTAGATACTTCTGTATCTCATTCATATGATGCGTCGAGACGTTGAAACGCCGAGACGCTGAAAAACCAAAATGCCGAAAGTCTGGAACGCCGAAAATTTAAAACGCCGAAAGTCTAAAACGCCGAAACTCTAAAACGTCGAAAGTCTAAAACGCCGAAAGATCAAAACCCCGAAAGATCAAAGCGCCGAAAAGTCGAAAAACCGAAAAATAAGTGTTCTTTATTCAGGGCAGTATTTATTTCGCGAGGATTGGGCGACGAAAGTGAGTAATTTTCTGGTTCTTTAATAACAGCGTGTAGCGTTAATATGGAAAAATTGGTAATAAAGGGAAATAAACTAGTATAAAAGGATATCGTCCGTTTATTTTATAACAGTTACAATATCCACGATATCGTGGAGCTTCGTAGAGTTATTCCTTTCACGAGCAAGCGTCCCGGTACCTTTCACTTAACTCACTAGCGCCACCGCGGCCTATATCTTCACGGATGGTGAACATCGCGCATATCATCGAATTATTTCCTAATTTTACTGCGCCAGATTGTTGACACGAATTGCATTTGTGACAGGGTTAATGTCGCAACGCATTGTGGACACGCGCCGGCGTTAAATCACGACAGTGACGTCTCTTCTGAATGGCCAAATAATGGCGACCCGGCAGACCCTGGCGTTTGTCGCGACGTGCAAGTGTAGCAATTAGAGGAAACCCTCGTCGCTCTTGGCTTTTTCACTTCCACCGTCACTCTGTTGCTACAGACGTCATCCGTCGGAACGACAAAATGGCGGTAACAGACCAGCGAATTTGCTTATTACGAATGCTTTCCTCTACCAGCGATGTTGCTCAGCCATTACTTCGCGAATCGTGTGCGAGAGATATGGACTTTCGTTTGCTTCTTCGACTTGGAAATATAGGAAGATTCGTTGGTTGATGCTGAAGAAATTCCAGATGACGGAATATCTTATTTCTTATTTCTTATATTTTTTTTCTTGGACAAACAAGTGCCACTATCATGGACATTAGTATTAAAAGTACAATACGTTTTATTTTTTATCGTGGCCATACATTATGACATCCATGTATATAAATAATTCAGCATTCGAATTTCAAAACCAACCAATCAATAGGCTAATAAGTATTCCTGTACCCAACTAATACCCTACTTTTAAGTTTCCCAAAAATTTGAAACAGAAAGTGCCATATTAAATGCTAAAAATTTTAAAAACAAACTCACGCTAAGTTCCCAAAAATTTCGAAACAAACTCATGCTAAATTACCTAAATTAAAAAATAAACAATCATTACTGAGGCTGCCAATAAGGTACGTCGAAAAAATTTCTGAAAAATCTCGAGAAAATTAAATTGCTGATATTGGAATCATGGAATTGCAATTGTTAAATAATTTTATTAATCAAGGAAGTATATCTATCTTTAAGAGCGACTGGCTGACTCGTGAGAGATAGTCAAGAGGGTATAATCCGCCTAAACTAAAAATTCTAATTTAACATTTCTATAAACAATCTTCTCGGAATCTAGATCTCATAGATTTAAAAATTTCATCGCAACTTATATCCCAGATTTATTTTTTGAAATTAAGAGCCGATAAGAACACCCGGAACCCTGACCCAAAGAGTGAAAAGAGTATTATCCGCCTAAACACGAAATTCTAACCTAACGTTTCTATAAACAATCTTCATGAAATATAGATCTCATGGATCCAAAAATTTCGTCGCAGCAGAAAACCAAGACGGTACTATCCGCCTAAACTCCAAGTTCTAATCTAACGTTTCTATAAACAACCTTCTCGGATTTTAAATCTCATAGACCTACAAATTTCTTCACGGTTTATATCCCAAATTAATTTTTGGAAATTACGAGTCGATAAACAGCACACTGGGGTACACTCCGAACCCTGACTTTATCCGCGGAAGGCGCACTTGTAGCAGTGGAGTTCGGCGCGTCGTCTTCTGGCACTGAATCACCAGGACCGGCTCCATTGAGTGTACACGCCAGGCTTCTCGTTGTACATCAAGCGCATAAAGTGCGCGTAAATCGATCGACGGCAGGTTTTGACGTGAGGAGCCGGCAGAGGATCCGGTCGCTTCGATAAATCGTCGCCCCTATTGTTCGCGGCGATGGATCTAGGACGATTGTTCCGTTTTGGCACGGACACCGTGGAGAACCTGCTGCTACCCGTGGCCTCGTTATTCTTTTCATCGCCGGCGCTGCCCGTGCATATCATTTCGATCCATTGGCCACGCTGACCAACCGACGATCCCTTTGCGCCGTTCCGTGTTTTCCCTCTGGACCATTGTTTCGTTTCACGACCCCCCGAAAACCTTCGCGGGCCACGACCGCCTCTCCGCGAGCACAAAGGTCCAAGTTCGAAGCGATTGCCTGACAGATCGAGTGGAAAATGTCCGGCTTACAATGTCACCGTCCCCCACTCACCCTTTCTTTTTCTCTCTTTCCATCCCTCTTTCCTCTTTGTCCGCGTCTTACTCTTCTTCATCTTCTCTCCTCTTCGACGCTACGGATGCACAGCGCTTTTTCTGGCAGCGGCGAAGAAAACCTGATCGACCTCCTTTGTTCGCGGTTTTTTATCTACCTCGACCGTCCGTCCAATTAAAGGGAAAGTTCTGGCCCGGGATGCTCCTCGTCGGGACGCGAAGCGTGTTCCTCGCGAGGAATTCCCACGAACTCGATTTCAAGATTTTTTCGGACGATTAAGTTTGCGGAAAGCTGGGAAATTTACAATATTTTGTGTGTATCGTCACTTGGTCGGTTTTAATACATTGAATGCCACGCTAATTTTATAGAGATTGTCCGTGGTGTCAGGATGAATTTTCTATTATGCGATACATATAATGATGTAATGTTAAAATTAAATGACCAGAAATTAAATTAATAATCGAATTGATAACGTTAAAGGACGAATAATGTTACTAATTAATTCAATAATTACTATAAAATTTATTAAATATAAAGGCGAATGTAATATTATCTTCAATAGATAAATTACTTGTATATAATCATGTTTGACATGTTAATTGCGAGGGGAGTCATCAGCGATCCCCGTGGTGCTGGAGTAATTAAATTATAAGTGTTGTCATATGTTTAAATTATATATGTTTGTATAAATCTGGGCGCGTCGGTCACCGGTGGCCCCCATGGCATTCACGATGACTAGTGGCGAACGGTTCCTTGAGAAGACGCGTGTGTGTGTTAGCTTTAAATAGTTAGTGAACTGTGTCCCTGCGTCTCGGCGTTTCGTCGCTTATATCCTTCGGCGTTTTGACCTTTCGACATTTTTATCTTCCGGCGTTTTTATCTTGCGACCTATCTCAAAGTTTCGGCGCCTCAAACGAATGAGATAAGGACGTATCTAAATATTGGAAGAGTTTAACACTTTGCACTCGAGTAGCGACTGTCACTCGCCATTTGTTTTAATACCATAACCTAAATAACGAATGCTAAACGATAAATATATTAGGAATAACTATACACGGACTAACTCGATAACCTAACCCAAACGCGTGCTTTACTCTTTCCGTTTCATTCTTAAAGACATTAGCGAGGATACAAAGATAAAAGAAATGCTTCGAATTGCGTTGTTCACTACGAGAAAATTCTTCCAGCGCAAATGGTTAAAAATTGCAGCACCAAAAGAGTATAGAGTGTCCTCCACTCACGAGGCGAGAAAAACAGACTTTAATCGAGAACGGCGACGGTCTTAACGTGGAAAGTAGTTGTCAATGTTGTCAATGTTGGTCGTATATGACAGTCAAGCGTCCAGGTGTCATTGTATTTTATCTGAGATGCAGAGTCGGCAATATGGTATTTTCCAAAAAGTAATAATATTATCAAAACGATATTTCAAGGATTAAAATTTTGTTTCCGGTGAGTTTTGAGGAATTTTTGGAGAATTATCTCGTAAGTTGTTTCATTAGCGTTCTATATCAGCCATCATAAATTTGCGTTCTGATTTTCGGTCGCACAGTAGCGGAGGAGAAATATTTTTGCGAAATACGACCGCCTATAAAATCTCGCCGCGGTTTATCGATTCGACGTCTATCTATCGTTCGTCCGACGAGCAAAGTTAATGTCGGCGATAACGCGACGCCCGTGTGATCCGACGCATTATCGACCCTCAGATTTCGCTAACGACGTCGTCGACCTGTCACAGGGGCTCGCAGCTTCCCCGACGACCAGCGAGATACTTCGAATATTCCAATCGATTCCAGCGATCGTCCAAGGCGAGTTTAATAGGCGTGTTCGATGTCCCTGGCCCCAATTACCATTGTGGCCTGAGAAGGTCACGGTGAAGGGTCAAAATGGCGGCTGAACAGCCGTGACTCTGGAAGCGGGTGTTCCATGTGACGGAATAGCTCCGTCTCGAATTATAATACCGGATTTTTACGATTTTATTCGTTCAGTTTGATATGTTTATTATTTGCGGTGGGAATTTTTAATATTACGATTAAAGTAGCTTAACCCTTTGCGGTCTTATGTCTACTCTGAGTCACCAAAGCTTTTTTACTGTGCTTGTATCAATTGGAAAGAAAGAAATCTAGTATGAACAAAGACGTATAAAGTTTAAAAGAGAATTAACCCATTGGAAACGAATGCCGTAATATACGTAGAAATTTTTGGATTTTTTAGAGTAAAAGCTGCTTGGAATGTAACGAAAAATAATTTTAGTATTGTAATCGATGTTATACATATCTTCTAATTCAGAAAATTTCCCCCGATTTGTTATTTTTTATTATTTAGTATATACTTGATCTATCGTTAATTTTGTCCGCAAAGGATTAATAAATATTGTTCTTGAATTAAAGAAATACTCGAATTAAATGTATACGAACCACATACAGTCTACTCAACACCATGAAGATTCATAGATATTCCTCGAAAACTATCTGTCGCTAATCTGCGACAATTAAAAATCAACTTAGCGACGATTCATGTTACAAATTAAACGAAATTTTGTTAAATAAATTCGTGAAAATTCGAAAACGTATACGAAACTCGAGCTAACTAAGCGTATTTGGTGTTTCCGAAATTCGAGATTCGAGGAGCAGTTGAAACATGTTCATAGATGAATATAGATAAAAGCGAAGATGATTCCGAGTTATGGGGAATATGCGGGCGCGAGTCGCTCGTCTCGTAAATTGATTAACTTGGTGGAAAAAAATGGAAATTTATTTGAAATGTCGGGGGTCAGGCATCAGTGAAGCACTTTGGAAGTCAAATTTTAAAAAATTAAAAAAGCGGAGTTAATCACTTTGGCCTGGAATGGCTCGTGTGTACACTCCTCGCTGGTGATTGGACGATGCTCGGCATACGGGAATACATATGTGCATATCTTCTTTATTCGGGATGAAAATATTCTAGAGGTTAGTCGTTGGTAATGTTTAGCAAAATGCAAACATGGAAATAGAAATCTTGCGGAATAAATGGAGATATTTAAGTAAATTTATCTTTCTACTCGTTTGGTTACGTTCGATTTAAAATTCTACTCATTTTATCAACCTAAATATTTAAATTCATTCACCTGATTACCCTAAATATCTAAACCTGGTTATCTGATCGTCTGAAATATCCTAATTTATTTATCCGGTTACTTTAAATATTTAAATTTATTTCTTGATCACCGCAAATATCAAAATTCACTTACCTAGTCATTTTAAGTATTCAAACCCAGACACCTGATCTTCTCAAACATCTAAATCCATTCATCTGATCACCTTAAACATCTATATTCGTTCACCTGTTCATTTCAGCTACCATAATTTATTTAACTAGTCAGTTTAAATATATCAAACTACTCTCTGATCCAAATCCATTCATCTGATCATCTTAAATATTTATATTCATTCACCTGTTCATTTCAGATATCATAATTTACTTAACTAGTCAGTTTAGATATATCAAACTGCTCTCTGATCCAAATTAATTCACCCGTTCACCTTAAATATTCAAATCCAGACACCTGATCATCTGTAACATCTAAATTCCCTCACCTAATCACCTCAAATACCCAAATTCCCTTAGTTGCTCACATTAAACACATCGAACCACTCTCCGATCACAGATTTACTCATCTAAAACATCTGAACCCAGCGATCTGATCACCTAGAATATCCAAATCCGTTCACCAGCCCACCTCAAACACGCAAATTTACTCACCTGTTCACCTCGGACATCTAAACCCACTCCCTGATCAGCTTAGCTATCCAAACTCGCTCACCTGGCCACCTCAAACATCCAGACCGGCCCGGTGAAACAGAGGGAACAGACGCGATCGAAGGAAACAGGCGTTCAAAGCATCCTCCGTTCCTGTTCCCAAGACTCTGTCTCTCTTCCTGCATCATGCATCGGTCCATTTCTCCGGTGATCGATCTCGATACACCTTCCATCCGGTATCGAGTCTCTCCCGAGCAATTACTCAGCAAGATGGCTACCGTTCGACAAACGTCGTTTAGCAACACTCGCATAAACATTTACGATCGTCCCTTCCCATTCTCCTCTTCGCGAACGGATGTAAAAACCTCGTAAAAACATCGCAGGAACGTTTAAGAAGGTCACGTGACACATTCATGATCGGTCCTCTTCCATGAACAGTGGCTAAACCGAGAAACGATCCCGATCGTCGGTTTCACGTTCAGGAATGTCAGTTATTTAGGAACGCATTCAGAGATGAGCTGATAATTTTCCATGTTTTGTTTTGTTGGGACCAGCAACAGGGCTACCGAGTCAATTGGGGTGTGAAGAGGCCCTTATTTACCGATCATTGTTGACAGCTATCCGCTACTGACTCGGGTGACATATATAATCATCGAGTAGTTAGTCATATTACTCACCCTTACTTGGTTCTACTGGAAGTAGTATTATATACTATGCCTTGCTCATTTGAACTCCACCAATCCTTATTTGGAGCGAGTGGAATCGACCGAAACAGCGGACTTCAAGTGATCAACGCATAGTATTTACTTTTGGAAGTTTCCCTTACTGGAAATTACCTTTTCCAAAGTCCAGAAAACCATCCCAGTCAATCCGTGACTAGGATTGAGGTCATCACCACCCCCAGTTCAAAAAAAAAATTGTATAAACACAGGAAAATCCCACAGGAAGTTTTTTATTCACGCAACTTCCACCCTGTAATTTGTATTTTTCGAAATAAACTCATTAACTTTAGAACAGGGATCCGGTTTACGATTCTCTGATTGTCCTGGAACTAAGTCCGAAAACAGGATAGTTTGTTAACAATAAAACAGACCTCTCTCGATCAGACTTCTCGGTGTAAACAAAGATAAAAACATAGAAACAAAGAAAGATATCGTTTAACCATTTAGGGACGAAACTTTTTAATTCTTCGGAATGAAAGCTGCATGCAATATAGCGAAGAATAATTTCACCGTTCTCATCAATGTCGCGCATATTTTTTAATTCCTGGAATTTCCCTCGATTTGTAATTTTCAAGTGTTTAGCATACACCGAATGTATCGTTAGCTTTTCCTCCGCAAAGGGTTAATTTCCCCGGAAGATCCGCTCAGTTGTTTGAGTTTGTTTCGAAATGCAAAGTCTCAGCTGTCGTCCAGGGGTATCTCGAGTCGCGGGTTTAACAGTCGCCATTGACCCGGTTCACGACGGGTCTCGGAATGGCCAACGGCTTGATAACGCGGCCAATGGACCAGTTCTGGAGGATCGCGAGCAGCATTTCAGGGGTAAGTGGCCTGCTTGGTTTTTCGCCGGGCCACAAATCCGCAGGATAGTTACTAGGATCGTTCCAGCGAATGGTAACCGTGCTCTATCAGTTCGCTTCCTGGCTTCCTTTCTTCCTGCATCGACTCGACGTGGACCGCTGTTGGAGCTGTTTAGACTAGCGGGGTATTTAGCTTTGCTTCTT
Source organism: Euglossa dilemma (assembly GCA_002201625.1). Taxonomy (NCBI): domain Eukaryota; kingdom Metazoa; phylum Arthropoda; class Insecta; order Hymenoptera; family Apidae; genus Euglossa; species Euglossa dilemma. Next base: position 152,258 of record NIJG01000079.1, on the reverse strand, counting down.
GGATGGACAGTGTCAATAGCCGGCTCTGCCAGGGGTAATTGCAGTTGGGTTTCGGTATCGAGGGTTCTTTCAGGGTTTCCCGAAAGGGCCGTCGTGAATGGCCGCTTGAATTATTAATTTCCGCGATTAGGTGTTTGAATTACTTATGCGAGAATTGCTGGGGTTTGGTTAGGTCAATCGAGATCTTCCATAGGACCTTTTCTTGTGTACTTTAAGGGCAATGACAGACGCAAATATTAACGCAGGGAATTGGATTATACGCGATTGTTTGTTATATATTAAGGAAGGAATATATTTGATGTAAAAGTTAAACGTAATCTCATTGTCCAGGTGGATACACATAGACACTGACTGTTGAATTATGGGTCCCATAAAAATATATTTTAAATAGAAATTGTATGGAAGGGAATAGTTTGTTATTTATTAGGTTTTAAAATAACCTGGAATTTTTTTAATGAGGCTTACAATTCTTTATCAACATTTAATAAAAGTGTGACTTATCTTTCATGTATATATATTTTCAAATTTTAAATAACTATGGATAATCTTTTGACAATTCTATTTAAAGTATATTATTAACACTAGAACTACCAAAGGGATAAAAATGACTCTTTTCAGATATTTCATTCTCACAATTTTTGAGAACATATAGACTGCTTTTGACAAAAATTTTGGTTACTTTGATTCAGATTGAAACACAATTGTTCGTAGTTGTTTCCATTTACCACTACAATTATCTTCATTCGTGAAAAATATATTTAGATACTCATTATTGGTCGATAGTTCTAGTGTTAAGTAAAATAAAATATAGGGTAAGATGTCGCTAGTGTGTTAGATACAAATAATCTAATATATAATCTTCCATTCAAATACTTCAATAAACTTGAATATTTTTCTATTTACGCTGGTTTAAACAATTCAGTCGATTTTTCTTCTTATTCCGAACACCTATACCCTGGTAATGCTTGTCACGCGATATCCCGTCCCTTTATTGCGTTTTGCGGCGATATGAGAGCAAATGTTTGGTGACGAGTGAGTCCGCCGGAAAGGAAGTGGAAAAACGAAAGAGAAACGGGAAATAATGGGAGAGGGATAAGGATACATGTTGCCAGTGACGTATGGCTTTAACAAGAGCCAAGGCACGTGGCGAACTCGTAAAAGTAGGGATCGTGTTCTCCGTGATTCATAGCGGCCTTGTGCGGCGACAATATTTGATCTACGGTTACCCGGCTAAGCTTTAACCGTGTCCATGGTGGCCTAACCCCCGTGGCAAGGGGCAGAGTATTTGTTGTGGAAATATTTTCATCCCTCGCCGCGATAGGGAATCGAGAGAAGTTTGGATTTCCCGAAATTGTCGTGTCCGGGAAATCTAATTCGAACTTGCCTTCCTGCCGATTGCTATGAAAGAAGTTACGCGATTCCAGTTTTCCTTTCCCGAACAGTTATTGTAGCAAAATTGTATCGAAATTAACGAAGTATAATATTTCGAATGTCGTACGAGTATAAAAACGATTAATTATTGCTAGCAAAATAATTAAGGGACGAGGATTAATATTTATTTAGGATAGAATTATTAGGATATAATATTTATTATAAAATTAATATTACATTTTTATTCCGGAAGAAACACCTACTACAATTTTTTCACTGCTTAAAAAAATTTTCAGTGCGTCATATAGTTGAGGAATTAATTTGTAAGCTATCGTCAGACACAGAGAAGATACCTGCGCGTTTATCTCATCAAGAAAGTTAGTAATTCGCATAGCTAGAAAAATAGTGACTCAGACGTGCTTTTGCAATGACTAACGATCATCTCGATTACTCAGACTCGTAATTATTCTTTTAAAAACCTTTTAGAGAAGATGTGTACGTTACGTGACACGAACTTTATGGATAATACGTGTCGAGTTTAGGATTTAGGAACAATAACACGACAGAGGAAGATATCTATCTTCTTTTAATTATCAGTCGATTCAGTCATTGCAATTCGATCGCGAATAAGAAACGAGATCGTCACAGATGGGAATCGCCATGGAATCGTTGGGTTAAGTAACTGGAGGATCGCGATATGCAGAAAGAGTGTCGGAGAATCGAGGAATTCCGCGGCTGCCATCATGCGAATAATTAATGATCCGTCAACGAGAGAGGAAGAAGCAGGGAAAAAAGAAAGCGCGGGCGAGCTGGCAGAAAAAAGGAAGACAGACACCATCGATCTTGTGGTAATGGAGAGAGGAGAGAGGAGGACTGCGAGACAAGCGTGTCTTCTCCTCGCGTCTTTGTTCCGCTCCGCGCCGATTAGCCCGCCTCCGCTAATGGACGTTCACCGTGAATAATTAGATATGGAAACGCTAATTGCCTGTTATTAATCACCCGGTCGAATCGCCGGATCGAACACTGATTGCCGACGATTAGACTTCTATTCTGGATTTCGGTTAGATGTAATTGAACCGGCCAGCCGGCTGCGAGCTTAACCGCACTTCGATCCAATAACCCCTGCCACGTCGCGAGATCGGGCCACGTCCCGGCGCGACCTGCAGCAAAAGAATTTCTCAGAGATAACCTTGGGGAATTGGAACGTGTCGCGGTCGTTGATTGATCGATCGCTAAGTCGAACGTTTCCGCTCGTTTCACCGGCTTGTCGCTGGCTCCTCTGCGCGTGATAATTGGGAATGTTGGGAAAAGGACTGGAAATGACGAGTTCAGTTTCCGTTTCGATCATCACCGGGTATGAATGAGTAGAGATCTGTTCATTTTTATTACTGGAATGTTAATACTTAAGTGCGAAAATTCATAGAATTTACTTGAGTTTGATGCTTTGGTTTTGAGAACCTCGATGTGATATAAAAGGAATATTTTTCGAAATGAAGAAGGGGTTTCTCGATTTATTTTCTGATGAAGGTGCAATCGACGATTAACGATAGGTTTATTGATTTGTGAAAGTATAGACAGAGAGGAATCTGTTTGTTTTTATTGCTGGAATGTTAATATCGAAGTGGAAAAATTCGGGGTTCGATACTTGGGTTCTGAGGACATTTATGTGATGTAAAAGGAGTATTTTTCGAAATGCATGTAAAGAAGGGGTTTCTCGATTTATTTTCTGGTGAAGGTGCAATCGACGATTAACGATAGGTTCATTGATTTATGAAAGTATAGACAGAGAGGGATCTGTTTATTTTTATTCCTGGAATGTTAATATCGAAGTGGAAAAATTCGGTGTTCGATGTTTTGGATTTGAGGACCTCGATGTGATATAAGAGGAGTATTTTTTTAAATGCATGTAAAGAAGGGAGTTTCACGATTTATTTTCTGGTGGAGGTGTAATCGACAATTAACCATAGGTTCATTGATGTACGAAGAGTATAGGCAGAAAGGAATCTATTTATTTTTATTACTGGAATGTTGATATCGAAATGGAAAAATTCAGGGTTCAGTGCTTTACCTCAATGGGATATAAAAGGAGTATTTTTTAAATTACACGTAGACAAGGGAATTCGTGATGAGATTTTAATCCTATTTTCTCGGTTTATATTCTGGGAGAGGTGTAATTCTCGTTTAACGATAGGTTCACTGATTTATGAAGAATTGCCTGCATGTATAAAAGATAAAATAAATTTAGTCAGAAATAGATATGTATTTTAAAAAATTGTGAGGATAGGATACCTCAAACGAGTTTTTTGATTTTCATCTTCTTGTTAAATATTGAATTTATGAAGAATATTTTTATACATATGGCAACTCACGGAAAACAATTTATCTAATAATATGATAATTGAAATCATTGTTAGAAATGAGTGGTTTTGTAATATGGTAATCTTAGGGTAGTAGGAAGTTGGATCGTTGAGTTAAATTTGTGTTGCATTGCAATTAATTTTCCAATCGTTTTCGAAAATTAGTCATTTCTTGACTGTTGAGGTCTCACGTGTCCTGTTCCATCTTTTCCTCGACTTCTTTGGTAATAGCTCGCTAGAAAATTGATATAATCGAAGGGAACAATGGACGAAGAAAATGTACGTATGGGACGGACAAATTTTAGTACTACGTGACTGATTAAACTTCAAATGATTTTACTATGACGGTATCTCCGATATTCTAAGGAAGTTCTTGAGAGCTCACGTTTCCATGGGTAACTTACACGTTAAGTCTTCGTCCTGTGGTAAACACATCGATTTTCGCACAGTCTAAGTGGGGCATCTTCAAAATTACGCAGCTGACACGAATTCATAAGCTTCGAAAAGCAGGGATTACCATTTCCAATCAGTCCAATCCATTAGATTAACTGAAACTCCGTTTTACCCTCTTATCACTTACTATACATACAGGATAAAGCACAATATTAACTATAATTGAAATATTACATCTCAAAATTTCACGAGTGTCGATTCTATATGAAAAATAGATAAAAAATGAACTAGAATTACCAAAATTCTCGCAATTACAAATTCCAAATTACCTCGTGGCTACGAAATATCTTCGAAATTATTTTCCGATCTGCTTCGAGGAAAATTCGGAATTTCCCGCGTCGAATGAACTTTATGATAGGTCGTTGTTTAGAAAAATCCGTAGATGGGGATCTAGGTGAGGATCAACGGTAAAAAGAGAACAAATTCGGTCGCGAGGAATCGCGTCGTTTTATCCGATTCGTTTGCCGGCGAAACGATCGACGCCGTTGCTCCGCGAAAGATAGACCGCGACGCCGAACGGATCGAGGGTGAGGTCGGTCGAAGAGGAGAGCATCGCGGCGCTTAAAAGACCGGGATCGTTTGAATAATCGCGTTCCAGCGAGCATTTTCTCACGGCCGCGGGACCAACGAGAATATTGATTGAGGTTTGATCTCGGACGACCATTTGATTTTATTCGATCATAAAACGACGATCGCGGGATCCAACTAGGAATAGAGAGAGAAAGAGTGAGGGAAAGGGAGGGTTGGTTCGAATTCCAGCTAGACAAATGGGATAGATGACGATGCACCAAGAGAAAGATACACGAGGTTTGCTTTTCCTTGCAACTTCAATGCGAATCACCAAAGGATGGTAGAAATGTTTTTATTCTTACTAATTAACGATTTTTATTCATTTAAATCGTTTAGTTATTCGCTGTTTTATTTCCAAAATTTATTCCACTGTGTTTAACACTTGTCTTTCTATCTTTTCCAGATGTGATACATTAATATGTACCTGTATATACAGGGTGTTTTTTTTATTCCCAGAAAATGTAGTGTCTCTGTTATTTTTGATGGTGAAAACATGTGTAAGAAATAAAATTATTAGAAGGTTCCATGTGACGAATATATGAAATTTTTTTTTTCTAATTCTACGTTCTAGGGATCCACAGACTTCTACAAATTTTATGTGTCTTGTGGAATGTTGTGCAATAGAGGTCTTAAATAATACCTATAATATCTAATTTGTCAACGACAAATTGAGTTGTGTTCCAAAAATGATGTCTCTAAATTGTTGCTTCGTAATGAAATTTACATCAGTTAGAAATACAAATAATAATCACAGTCAATCCAACTATGTTTCTATCATGCAATTATATCAACGATAAATAAACATCTCGATTCCATCAACGTAACAGAATTTCCTTCTCGCGTTTCCTTGTCTCGTTAAATTTTCATTTCGCGACAAAGTTCCAAAAACTTCAGCGAGCATGATTCTCGCTAAACCTCGGATCGAACCGGGGAGAAAAAAAGTAATAATCGTTTTGAATTGGTAATTCCAGCGCGAATACTTGGCTTCACGCTAAGAAGAATTCGCCAAAACTCTATATCAAAACCGAACTCCGTCGAACTTCACCTCATCTGCCACTCTCCATTTCAAATAGGAATTTTCCTCTCAAACACGCGGCGTCTACTTACATCCTCTCTAATACCGCTTGCTATACTTCTACTATGGTCTCGACATTCTGTCCAACTAAATATCCCGGCACCTCGCGATAAAATCCGTGCATTTGGTTTCTGGTAGCCTGGGCAAACACGCGTGTATATCTAACAACCGGGTGAAATATCGCACGCATTCTTCACCATTGGAATTAGCATTCGCGATGCGCGATACCGCCGGGCGTAGAGCAAGCAGGGAATAGAAACTCGAACGAGCGTCATTAAGATCGCCGGCGGGTTATTTAATAAATCGCTAAGCCAGCTGAATCGGCCCGCGCACGAGACTCGAGGAGGGAAACGCGAACACGCTTCGCGGAAGAGAAAATGCGAGCGTGGCGTGTGCGCCGAGGGCCTCGCGTGTTTCCGATTCATCTTCGGAGGCACGGTGCACTTCCGCCGCCATCAATAACGGCCGCGGGCTTTGTTCGCTAATAAAAAAACCACTTCGCTCGTTTGATGTTGCCGATGGTCGGCGGGACTTAAAATATTCCGCCGGGAACGAATGCGAAACGCGACCAGAAGTTAGAAAGAACTGTAGATTTGGTTACATGCTCTGGACAGCGAGGTTTGCACCTTGTGATTTTGGTGTCTCGAACTTGAGGGAATTCTGAGACCGCGCGAGTGTGTTAGAGAGTTAGGATTGGTTGGAGAGAAAGGCTTCGACTTGGCTAAGCTTAAGAAAGACTTGGTTGTCTTCAGATGTTCGTTTTAAATTATGTCTTTGTTGTATATATGATAAAATATGAGATTAGAGTATATGAGTGTGGATGTGATTGTTGATAGCAAAGTTTAGATCTTGTTATCATGATGTCTAAAACTTGAAGGAATTCTGGGACCGTGCGAGTGTGTTAGAGAGATAGGTCTAATTGGAAAGAAAAGCTTCGAGTTGATCTTTGGATGATTTCTTTCGATGAAGACTTGGCTAAGCTTAGCGAAGGCTTGGTTGTTCTCAGATGTTCCAGTGTTGAGAAAAGCGTTTTAAATTTGGTCTTTGTGATAAAACATGAGATTACGGTGTTTGAGTGTGAATGTGATTGTGGATAGCAAAGTTTAAACCTTGTCATCTTAATGTCACAAACGTGAAGGAATTCTGGGACCGTACGAGTGTGTTAGAGAGATAGGTCTAATTAGAAAGATGGGCTTTGACTTGATCTTTGGATGATTCATTTTGAATGAAGGTTTGGCTAAGTTTGGAAAAGCCTTGGATATCTTCAATACTTTGAAATTTGATTCTTATTGTCTGTGTGATAAAATACGACGTAGATTATTAGCGTATCTGAGTGTGATTGTCGTTTAATCTAAGTTAGGAGGTTTCGAAGCAATTATTCCAAATGATCTTTGTTTTGGATAGACACTTGAAACCGTTGGATGTCTTCAGATAAATTTGGTCTTTTTTTCACAATTGCGAAATAGAATTTCTCTTTTGACCTAAGTTTAATTGATCTATGTTCATAATAGTCACTTAACGAGGCTTCGAAATCTTTTGAACCTATCTCGTGGATATGTTGACAAGATAAACCTCAGTAACGAACAATTTCACCATAATATTAAATTTGTCTATTTAATATCCAGTAGATGCAAAGTCAGGGGAGCCAGGACGATAAAACCTTCGACGCTTATCAGGATATTCTGATCAGAGGAAAAGGTGAATAGCACATGAGCAGGGTTCGAGGGTTCAATAGAGGATTGAGAGCTAAAGCAGAGTTGAAGGATTTGGAAATCTCGGAGATTTAGGAGTTTCAGGGATTACCGATCGAAGCTCGAGGTAGGTGAGATAGAAGATTAACAATTATCTTAAGAACTTGTGAAATCATCTTACAACTTAGAACGGTGGCTTCGGAAGACTAACGTTGAATTATTCCAGGATCGTGTGATTCCAAAATACGCGTACCGAAACCACGTGTGAACTTAAGTCGAATTTACGACTTTGCAAACACTTAGCTAGAGCCACTTCTAGACTCTTGGATTCCTGGATAATCCAGAGAACTATCGAATCGTGCCTAGCCTCTAGGCGAGGTAATTTTTCAAGCTTCCGGCTATAGACTTGGTCGATCTTGAGATTTTATAATCCCAAACTTCGCGTGGAATTTATTCGATAATAGATTAACCTGTCACGTGTCCTTTAGCTCTAGAATGACGCATAGTAGATCCTCTAATTCAAAGTTTATCCGGATCTAGGAATGATGTAGCGATATTCTAGATATATTCTCACAATCCCAAGATGTGAATCCTACGATGCGATATATTATGGCTTATTTCGTACCTGACGATCATGGAATGGAGTGTTCTCGAGCCAGTTATCGAATAAATTTCAGCAAGCAACACCGTGCTACCCTGTCTACGTCGTTTCTTGCACACCGACGTTGTTCAGCAGATTGCTCAAAGACGCGCCGAATGCTCCACTCCACCCACACAGACATTTTACGAGCTTCCTAGGTTCTTGGAACTCGTAAACTCATAAAGCATTTGTATCCTAGAAGCATGCAGGTGAAGGCGAGGAAATTGTTATCTCTCGAAGTGTCCTCGCGCTACAGTATAATAGATAAATATTTCAAGACGCGACTGTCGGCATTCTCCGGCTTTACGACCGTGCCGTTACGACCGGACAAGGATCATTAATCGTTGACAACAGCCATTAATATCCCATCAAGCTGCAGCCGTAAAATTTACGCATCAATTATTGTTTCCTGCTCGATTTAATGCGTTCGTTACAGAGCATACGGAACCTCGCGTTTCCGGCCTGAGCTTAGAACCAGGTCGAGGATCATCGTGTGTGTGTATGTGTGTTATGTCATTCTGTGGTAGAACCACGGGATAATCGCGACGATTCTTCCTGTTTCACCTTCTCATCCCCGTTCTCGTCGCGCCATGAAAATTAAGACAGCGCGGAACGAAACGCATCAGCCATCACCAATTCTGCCATAAACAGCTTCGATACAACCTGGAATAAAACAACCAGACATAAAGAACGATCGTTAATCCTCCGAGGTAGCCATTACGTCGCTACGATTCACCGTTTTCGTCATTATCCCGTGTATCTCGAATTTTCTTTGCCACTGTGTATCATACGGCGTGTTGCAGCTTCTGCTGATACATCTAGCGATAGATCTTTTGTGATCTGAGAGTGGGGTGTCCTTGTAACGAGTTATCCTTATTTTTGAGTCTTTTTAATCCTCGGTGTCACTTTGGGAATTATTTCGATGAGAGAGGGCAAGTAGGGGTGCGTTTCGTTCTGTATTTATTTAGGTGACTTGTCCGTTAGGTTATCTAACCTAATCCGTATCTTGTTTCAGAGATGGGAATACTATTGACAGCTCTATGGGATACCATAGGGGTCCTCTGTCACGATAATTGAAAATTGGTAGCACGAGGTATCCTGCGATGGTGCAAGAAGGAACAAAAAAAAAAAGAAGAGATGCGTTGGTCCTGTTAGGGAACTCATCGGTGGGACTACCTAGCAGGCCCATGTCTCAGATGCGAGGATACCATTGGTAGATCCGAAATTTGTGTTTGTAGAAATCAGAGGGTTTATTGATGACTTGCAATAAGCTTCGAATCTTCGTCATTCTCTTTGATAGCCAGAGTGTGAAAAATCGTCGCTATAATACTTTTGCAAAACTGAAAATCTAGCCTGACATTCCATTTAGTGAGATGATATTTGGTGTATTTTAATCCTGCTGAACCTTTTTCTCATTCCATCACTAGATATCGATGAAATGAACACGTAGATATGGCGTAAACGAGGAATACATCATACTAATATTTTCCGAACATTATCAATGACATGGACACGTGTATCCTCAGCGAAAAACGCAGCAGAAAGACGCTAGATCTAGGATCTAGTACTCTAAAGGAGAAGCGTAAAATACAAAAGGATAGACACGTGTACTCCTCGAGAGATTCTCACGACAGCGAATGAATAGGCACGTGTATATTTCCTAAATCAGGAATTCCAGGAATCCGAAATTCGAAACAGAAAAATCTGCGACACGGAGAGTCCGTCTGTGACAATTAGTACATAAACAATTTGGAAACGACAGCTTGCCTCGGAAAGTGCAGGCGTGTTTGGCAACAGAAGGTGCAGAGGAGACCAGGAGGGCGGCCTGAACTATCTCGCACGAGCTGCATTGCAGGAGAATTCCCGATAGCGTCTGGCGTGGTGAAAGGAAGACTGCGGTCCATTTGCGAGGTTCCATATCTGGTCGGGTGTGCGAGGGAACCGAAGAAACAGAGGGGCCGTGCCACGTTCGAGCGCTGATCCTATCAAAAAATTGCTTCGCTACTGGCGTCTCAGCGTCTCGGGCGTCCGCCCGTCCCTGACGCTTACAGACGCGTTCCAATATTCTCGCTGTGTACCGTGCGTTTTCTGTATTTCTCCAGCGGATCGGCGGGATCCTCTTTTCTTCCGTGTCGTTCCCACTCGGCCTCGCCCGGGCATTTTTGCGTAACGAAGATCGTATCTCGAGGGTAGACATTTACAGACTGGCTTGCCCGTGCTCTCCGAGATCCGTTGATGGACGCGAGCGTGTCTGCGAGAAGATCGGATGGGCTGGAAGAATTTTCCTCGGTCAGGATATGCCTCTTACGGTTACCGACTGAGTAAAGTGCCCTAGACGGAATTGTATGGGCTGGGTTAGGTGTTATGATCGGCGAATCGTCCTGTTGGGATTGTCTTCTTTCGTGGGAAGGTTCTATCTTTGTTTAGGGTGTAGCAGGATTCGTATGAGGATTGCAGGAAGACGATTAAAGTTGGACCGATTTACTGGCTGTCAATTGTATAGAGCTTCTTCTTCAGTTGCTATACTGAAATTATGTTTGGCAGTGGGTGTTTTTTTTGGAAGAGGATTCGTGCGAGGATTGAAGGAAGACGATCAAAGTTGGATCGATGGAATAGTTGTTAATTGTATCTAGTATCTTTGTTTGGTACTGGGTACTAACTTCGTTTTGGATGTAGGAAGATTCGTGTAAGAATTTCAGGATGTCGATCAAAGTTGGATCGATTGAATAGTTCTCTTGATCGTGAGAGCTGTCAATTGTACCGAATTTTTCCTTTAGTTACGATCCTGAAATTATATTTAATATTGAATACTTTCTCTTCTTGGGATGTTGAAAGATTCGTATTAGGATTGCCAGAAGACGATTAAAATTGGACCCATTGTCTAACTGTCAATTATACCGAATTTCTTATTTAATGAGTATCCTGAAATTATGTTTGGTACTGAGTACTTTCTCTGTTCGGGTTGCAGTAGAATTCGTGTGAGGATTGCAGGAAGAAAATTAAAGTTGAATCAATTGTACCTAATTTCTTCTTTAATTTCTTTAATTAATTTAATTAATTAAATACTTTAATTAATTTCTGTGTTAATGGTGTAGAAATATTCGTATAAAAATTATAGAAAGACGATCAAAGTTTAACTAATTATTTAGCTGTCAATTGCCCTGAATTTCACCTTTTCTCCCGATCCTAAAATTATATATGTTATTACATACTCTTTCTGTCAGGTGTATAGAAAAACTCGTACGAGGATTGTAGGCTTCAAGTCGAAGTATAAATTATAACAAATTTATTTATCATTTGCAAACCAAGTATTCTCCTTTTTGATAGATACTTTTTCTCCTCAGAATATAGTACGATTATAGTTAGGTCTAGTATATCGTTTCTCCAAACCCAAACAATCTAGCATGAGCATTCGTCAGAATCTTCGCGGAAGCGTTCACACTCGAACGATGTCAGAGATTCTCGTTCAGATCCTGGAAAACACGACGACGATAATATAAAAGGATGCGCGAAATAAACTCGCGATGTTGTGGCCGCATTATCTGCTGGATTTCTCATCGCTGAGATGAGCGATCGCGTAACGACGAGTCACTCGCCGACTAGACAATTCAATCTCCTTGAACTGGCGGAGCAAGCGGGACCAGCTATATCCGCGTCTCTGGAGCATTACTCTTCTTCCTCTCCTTTCTCCTATCTAGCCGTTCCCTGCGCCTTGGAATTCGTCGAGGTAACGGACCGCTGCCACGTTGACGTCTTCAGCCGAAGGTGGAGGGAGCCGTAACTTTTTCTCTCGCTCCATTGCTCGGATGTCTCCGTCCAGAGATCCCCGCGACAATCGTAATTCTCGAGGAGAGTGAGAAAGAGTGAGAAAGAGAGGGAGAGAGAGAGACGCAGCGCGCGCCGGAATATCGAGAGGTACGATCCGCGATGAGTCCGACTATTTTCACGGTCTTACTACTGCGCGTCGCGCTGACTCTGTAGTCCCGGTGTTCATTCTTTTTTACTTTCACGTTGAGAGAGTCTTTTAATGATACTTTGACTTCTTGGGGAAGGAGAGAGGATTCTTTGGGATTTTTAAGCATTAACACGGAAAAATTTCCAAATTTAGACTATTCGAAATAAATTATTTTATTTTCTATGACAAATTTTCTTATCCATTCTATTTGTTTCACTTTCTCTCTAATTACAAATAACACAAATCTCTAACCGATTTAGTTTAGCATAATTTAGTTCGATAATAGGTTAGTAATTATAAATAATATTAAAAATCTAATCCTCTCGTAATTGGATTGTGATTCAAAATAGAACCCTGATCGAATCTTAAGAAATATCATATACTAATAATCGAATTAAAATAAAATGCGAAATGTATTATAAATTTTTAGCATCGATATTATATCTATTTTCATTATTACAACTTTACAGAAGGGGATTAAAACAGAAGAGAAATTTTCCGCGAACGCATCGATAGATTTCCCATCCCGAGACTGTATAAACACAAGACAGTCGGTTTGAATCGCAAAGGAATTGTTCCTCGGAGTATCTATACGTTCTCGTTTGGCATTAAACGAGAAGATTCTGCGACTCTCCACGGGGTACACCGGGATAATCGAGTTTCAATCGAATCTCGAGAGCAGGCAACAAATGCAAAGGTTTTATTCGATTCTTCCTTTCCGAGGACTTTGCGAGCTTACAGCGAACGTTTGCTAATTTACCTACCAAATCCGTTGCCCCGGCCCTGACAGATGACCCGCATCTATTTCCGAAATATCTCATTCGCCAGACTATTCGTCATCCCTCCATAATATTTTCATTTCAATCGCGAAAATATCTCGTCACGATTTTAGTGAAACTTTAATCCTTCGTATGAAATTTTCCTTTCTTTCTCTATTTTCGAAATTCACTTCTGGATATTCGAAATATTTAATCAACGGTAATCTAGACAGCCAGGTCGAAAGAGCAAGGATATTTATCGAACGGGATGAATATTACCCTATTATGTCGAAACGCGAATAAAACTTCCTCGAGGCTTAATTGAAATTCATTATTCCCTGTTGTAACTCTTCTTATATTTCACTGGCCGCACTTCGAATCGAACTTCCAGTTCTTCGCTTAATTAACAGCTCGCCTAAAACTGCACGTCAAACGTAAAACCAGCTGAGCTCGCAAAGCCCCTAAAATACACAAAACCGTGCAACACGATTCATCGATTTAATCTCGTCTAACGTCCATTTTAATTAAGAACGGGTCGGTTAGTATACTCCGAAAGACCATCGCGAATTTTATTATTAGAGGGAAAAATTATTCCGCGAAATTGTTGAAAAAGGAAATAATAATTCACGGAAATGGAGGAATCGTCTCAAATTTTGCAATTTACATTGTCACTGTTTTGCCAAAAATGTGAATTTTCGTTTTGCATTTATTACGACTAAGTGATGGCTAAGTAATTAAGCCACGTTAAAATTTGTTTAATCGTCTCAAATTATTCTCAAGTGTATAAATAAATTATTTAGATTACATATCGCTCGAAATTATCGCCTCTTCATAAGTAAAAGAAATACAAATAATAAAATATAAAAAGATAATAATAATACGATTCTATTTATTGTTATAGGGAGGACTCAAACGATTACTATTGTAATATTAATATAATAATTTTCAATCCCACCGTGCTCCAAAGAATTAAAAACTCATCTCGGGAAGTTCAGTCGAGACACAGTTGAGTTTAAATCTTAAAAAAATCAACGCATGAAAATACTATATCAAAAGAGATTAAAATACATTTTCTTCACTGTTTCATGGAATTATTTAACCGGTCATCTCTCCTTTTCTCTCTCCCACTTTACGCGTACCCCAAATTTCAACCTCGAAAGCTCGATAGAAATGATGAACCGTAACCCAGCCGAAGCCTGCGCGCAGCTCGTCAAGTTCCATCTGCAAGGTGGATCAATGGCAAAAACAAAAGTCTCGGAGCCGTGATTCGGACCGGTCCAAGTACTCCCGGCTGTTAAAGACACTTTCCACGGGGACACGGGGGTCTCTGTCCGGTTTTTGCCGTCGAGCCATCCGCTGTTGGAAACCGGGCTAGGGAGCGTCCTTATCTAGGCTGGCAGAGATATCGGAACGTGGCGTCTCTGTCTACGACACGGTTCTATCCCCGTAATTCTTCCGGGAGCTCTTTCCCTACTATTCCCAACGGTGGCCCAGGTTATCTTCCGCGATTTGTCAGCAAAGGACGGATCGTGAAGCCTCGTCGAACTGTTCGTTCAGCTTTTGTCTCCTCGCTCGCGGATCTCGGCTCTCAGGCTGTGCTCGCGCGCCGAGCTTCCATCCTTGATCTTTATGAACCGTGTAGCACGGCACTGCGAAAGAAAAGGCCGAAGGAGAAACGAGGGAGAGGGAAGGGAAATGGTTGGATGAAGGGGCTGGAACGAGGAGGATTATGAGGGTGGCGCGTTAAGGAAGTAGAAAGGTATTCGGGTCCCGGTGGTCCGGTTTTACTCCGCAGCTTCGCCGCGATTCGCGTTTGATGGCTCGTGAAGATCCTTGGATAGGTTGCGCGTGTCGAACACTGCTACTTTCACGCTACGAGTTCCTTCCTATTCATTTTCTAAAGTTTCTTCTTAATTCTTAATTCTTAATTCAGAATTTTTAATTCTTAATCCTTAATTCTTAATTCTGAATTGTGAATTGTGAATTGAGAATTCTTAATTCTTAATTCTTAATTCTTTATTCTTAATTCTTAGTTTTTCTTATTATTATTACCGCAAAGGATATTGCCGATTCTATATTTTTAAAGTTCAAAGCGAACATTGCAAATTTATAATAATTATCTCGGCGCATTGCAATCACTGCAACTTTCACGTTACGAGTTTCTTCCTCTTTATTTTCCTAAGTTTCTTCTTCTTAATTCTTAATTCTTAATTCTTCTTCTTCTTATTATTACCGCAAAGGATACCGCTGATTCTTTATTTTTAAAGTTCCAAGAAAACATTGGAAATTTATAATAATTATCTCGGCGCATTGCGATCACTGCAACTTTCACGTTACGAGTTTCTTTCTCTTCATTTTCTTAATTTTCTTCTCTTAATTCTTAATTCTTAATTCTTAATTCTTCTTCTTCTTATTATTATTATTATGGTCACAAAGGATACTGTAGATTCTTTATCTTTAAAGTTCCAACGGAACATCGGAAGTTTACAATATATATCTTGATGCGTTCCGAATACTGCAACTCTCATGATAGCAGTTTCGCGGGATTGTAAGGCCCATTAGATTCATATTTATATATAGAAATTTATCGCGGGATTGTAAGGTTCATAACACGTACGTGACAGTGTTGCAGGAATGGGTCTACTTCAAATTAATAGAACCAGACCTGGTTATATTTATATTTATATATGGAAATTTACAATAAATATCTCGGTGCGTTCTGAATACTGCAATTCTCATGAGTTTTGCTGGATTCTAAGGCCCACTCTACACGCACACGACAATGTTGCAGGAATGAAGCTTACTCTAAATTAATAAAACTAGACCTAGCCAGCTTTATATTTTCTCATTTTCTCGGAATTTCTTAGAATTTTAGTTACACCGGAATTCTTCTGTTTTCTCGTCGCTTGGATTACAAGCCCGATCACTCAGTCACAGGACATCTCTGCTAGGAAGTAAAGTCTGCGTCCCATCGAAAGCTTAATTCTTCGAGAGGACAGGTCAGTTTCTTCGTGGAAGTTTCGCAGTTTGCGAGACAAAAACTGGCAGATCGATTGGTTGGAGGTGCTCTTGGTCCGATCGCGCCCTTGCTCGCAGAGTTGCTCGATCAGAACTCGCAATACCCTCGCTGCTTTTCTCTACCCTGCTTCCTTTGGCCAATACGTTGCACCATACAATTTCTACGAGATGCAAAGCACCCCATTATGCGATTACGCGAAACCACCAGCTAACTTCCGATGCAATTTTCATCGCCCCACTGTGGATAAACATTATATCGTGATATACGATCGCCGAGATTCACGTTCTATTATATGTAAAAGAGAAAAATTCGGCTCCAAGTAGTTCGAATTATGACACTGTGACAAAAATAGTACCGTTTTATTAAAAAGAAAAACACTTGTAACATTTCGAACTCGAATTTAATTCAAAATTAAAGAAGTAATAATCATAACAGTGAAACATAATCCAGTCCAGTGATACCAAAAATGACATACATCTAACCTTTAAATTCAATAGGGTCATGAACATCGCGAATCGATAATTTTTCGCAAACGCTCCGCGGATTAATTACGAGTTTGCCTCGATCACGTGGAACGTCAAAAGTTCGCGACGGTTTGACAACGTTTGATCGGCTCCTAAAAAAAAAAGAAAAAACAGGAAAGAAAAAAACACGCGTTCCGATGCAATTTGGAAAAGGTACGAACTCGTCGATTATACGATGAAATATGCAATGGATCGTCGTGGCGGGATTGATAAAAATCGTAAATTTTTCGCGCGACAGAGGCCAGAACCGGTTTCGGTCTCTGGGATCGGCCGAGTTCTCGCCGATATTCATTTTCTATTTATCCTCGCGGCGGGTTTTATTAGTAGCGACCTATATTTTTCGATCGAGAATTATTTACAGAACGCGATGTAAATGTTTGCAATTGGCGAAGGGATGGCGTATACGCGGAACGGGGAACGTCGATCGTAAATATTTCCGGGCGGGATCAGCTGTACCAGCCCCGGCTTCAAACGTGAGTTATTGAAACGTTAAAAATGGTTGTAACTAGGAAACGAGGTCAGATAACGCAAATGTTTCCGCGAAATCTTTTTTATTATTTGCGCGCGCCGAATCCCGGCCTTCGAGTTACGATCGCGCTTTATGAAGCGGGCCGTGTTTGGAGAAGAGAAAAGAGAAAAGGCGAAAAAGGAGTCCCGATTTAACTTCCGCGGGAAACGAAAATATTTTCGGCCACGCTGAATTTTCCTTAATTTCGCACGGAAATTGTTACGAGGTGGCAGTTTTGTGTAGCTCTAAAAATAGGCGGAAGTCGTGTACGAATTTTAAACGAATTTACGATGGAAACACTAAAAGTGTACGAAAAATGGAGCGTAACGGAGGGAAAACGAGATTATTCTAAATAATTCGAAGGTTTATATTATGTGTAAAATAATATTCGATAGAAATAGAAATAATAAATAGTAGAAAATAATGTTAATTAAGTATGGAAACAATACGATTGTATAGAATAGAATTAAATAGAAAATTTCGAATGTACCGAGTGTAATATGTATATGAAGATATAAAAATTCTGTACACATATATATTTTTTAATTTTCCGAGAAATTCTTGCAAAGCACATTTTTGCGTGCCTGTGAAAATTTGCAAATATAAAAGAAAATAAAAATATCTACATTTCAGCTCGTGCGAGGATAGTAATATAATACAAATATAATACAAATATTAGGTAAATTTAGGAGAGAAATTTTCTAGGGAGCGAGAAAATTAGGTGAAATATCATACAACTATAATTTTTCGAATAACACGAAAGTCTTGATTTAACTTTTCAGCGAAATATGAATATTATTCCTGCGCGATATTTTTCTTAATTTCACGCGAAATTGTTATGAAGTCATATTTTTGCGTAGTTTCAAGAATAGGGGTAGGTCATGTACGAATATTAAACGAATTTAAGATAGAAACGATAAAAAAGTATGAAAAACAGAATTAAAGAAAGAAAAAATAGAAGTAGGAACGAAAATAATAAAATTATATAAAACAGTATTAAAATTAGTAATACATTTATGAAAGCTGTGAAACAGAAATTTGCAAACGTGAAAGAAAATCAGCATGCCGAAATATACACAACTCTGGTAAATAAAACAATACAAATATTGAATCAATTTGCGATAATAATAAAAACGATATACAAATATGAAAACGATAATAATACAACGAGTAAAAGGAAGCAGATTCTGGAGCATCAAAAAAATTTCTTTTGCATTTTATCGTGAGCGGAATTCATGTATGATGGTTTGAATTTGGGTTGAGCTTTCGGGGTAGGTTTGGGGGTGTCTTCAAGATCTCGATGTGATCTGGATACTGAATTATTGATTATTCTCGTAAAATTGTTTAACCATAAAATTGACGCGGATCCAGATCACATAGAGATCCTGAAGACTCCCCAATCGTCTCCCTATCTCATCCCAAATTGAAATAACTAATAATAATTGTCATAAAATTGTATAATCATAAAATTGACGAGGATCCAGATCACATCGTGATCCTGAAGGCATCCCAAACCTTTCCCGATCTCATCCCAAATTCAAGTAACTAATAATAATTGTCGTATAATTGTTTAACCACAAAATTGACGAGGATCCAGATCACATCGAGATCTTGAAGACACCCCAAACCTACCCCAAGCTCAACCCAAATTCAAACCATCGTAAACCAATTCCACTCACGATAAAATTCGATGAAAATTAATTTTAATTCTCCGAATTTTTACCACGTTTAAATCCTTGCAAAACAATCCTAATCTCGCACAACTATGCAACACCTAACCTCAAACCTGCAACAGATCTCGCTTAAAGGACCATCTTCGAGTCAGACGTAAATTCTTCTCGCAAACCGCGCCCACGGTTTTCCAAACGGCATTAAGGTCTGGCCGGAACAAAGCGGAGACTGGAACGAGCGAAAGGAGAAGAGAAAAGGAAAAAGGAGGAATCGAAATTACAGCGTGCAAATGGCGCGCGAAATCGAAGGTGTTCGCAGTCCTGCGAATAACGCTGCACCGCTAATGGAACCCGGGAGCGTCCGCTTGAAAAACCCGGCGAAAGGTGTTAAAGTTGCCTTTTAGGACAGGCCGGGGGAGAGGGGGTGGGAAAAAAACGAAAGGAGAAAAACAGAAAGGTGCTCCACTTTCGACTCATCCGCTCGGTTTTTGTTTTCGCGGCCGGTTTTCATCGCGCTCGCCCCTAAAACGGGACGCGAGTACAAACCGCTGCTCGCGTCGATCTCTGGCAGGTTCCATCTTTCATCCGTTTTCCCATTCTTTCCCCGTTTTCTCGCCCATTTTCTTCGCCACGTTCGATCGCCGCTGTTCTACTTATCCCCGGTCGAACAGTTAATCTTCTAAATCGGTCCTCGTGCATATTCATCGGTCGCGAAGTAGCTGGAAACCGTTCCGAGCCCCTGTTCCCGCCGACCATTTTATTCCCCGCCCCTCGCTTCTTTTTTTTCCAACCCCTTCGTCGCCATTTGCATGGCCGAGAAGATGCTTTTTCTTTTTCGCCGTTCGAGCTGCCGCCATCGATCGCTCGTTCCTCGCGGTTTTCACGTCCCATCGCGTGATTCGCTTCTTCTTCTTCCTCTTCTTCTTCTTATTCTTCGTTGGTTAGCCTGTCATGGTACCTGGCCCACCTGAAGGCAAGTGTCGGAGTGCCGACAGGGTCGGTGGGTGGTTTCACATGTGGCTAAAATTGAGTTTCCGAGATCGATTCTTTTCCTTGGAAATATTTTCCTCGGAATTTGTTTTTCCTTTCTTTTCATCGTATTCTCTTGCTGTATGGTTTTAGTTATCGGCACCTGTCTGCTTGGAATTTATTTTTGAAATATATGTTCCACAGTCTTCTTGGGATTGTAAGTGATGTAGTCAGGGTGGTAGGAAGGGATGTGTGTCGAAAGAATTTGAAAACGTTTGTTTCGATTAACTTGCCAAATTTTCTTCACTCTCGATCGTTTATAGGATGATCGAGAATTGATAACAGCATAGATTTATAGCGATACTTTTATCAGCAGTTGATGAGGATTTGCTATCATCGACCGGCAAGCTTCGTGAGATATTTTCATACAGAAAGTAATTATAAGATTAGAATTACGTAGGTGGAAGCAGGTAATTATCTTGACGTATCACGGTTGAATATATTTCGAGTCACAATTAAATATATAAAAATTACAAGTTCGATCTGTTAGATATCTCTATTAGATAAATATTGCTACTATTCCAACATATAAATATAAATATATTTGCATCTTGTATATCGTCACTAGGTCGTTCTTAGTTGTCGACGATTAGTGACATATGATTCTGAAGCGGACTGTATTCTTTATTTTGTAATATGTTGAACAACGTTTTACTTAAAGTAGCGTGTGGTGAATGCGTGACTAGGTTTGATTCTACGTGTATATTACAAGAGTTGTCCCAATTCTGACTTGTTCTCACAAGTTCTAGTTCTTTTATAGGGAGGCATAATTGGTTTTCATGTGCCAATTATAGAACAAAAATGCTGTTTCAGGGCTTAACCCATTTGCATCTTTGCTCTAAAAAGAGTCTTTCAAGCCTTTGATTGAAATTAAGCGTATCAAATAAACTCTTGTTTATATTTAATCCAAAAATTATACGTACTCTAAACTAAAATCATTTTACACAACGTTATAATAGAAACATTTATTCTTCTAGGTATTTGCACAATAAATAAATTTTAAATAAATATACAACAGTTATACGGTGCGGATTATACTGCTTAATGATGTAAATGGGATGAAGCATCTGTTCAAATGATTTACGTCATCGTCTTGGGCCAATAGTGGTCATTTCCTGTAATCGAGGGACTGTCAACGAATTCAGTCAGTTTTGAGGATGTGTCAATTCTTCTCGAAGCATAATACGTGTTTAATTTTGTCCTAGTTTGAATGAGAAATCAAGAAAAATAATTATACGAATCTCAGTCATCCAATTTACCAAAGGAGCTAATATCATCCTATCTGTTTGAGAATAAAAAAATTGTTTAACAAATTGGAAAGTTAATCGGCGGATTGCAAGGTACGTTCTTATTCGCAACTTTTTCAAACGAAACATAATACTCGAGTGAGATGTGTTATGTTCCTCGATGAAAGTCTGTTTTAATCAAAGGTGTATCTACTCGATATTATTTTAATCACGCGTGGATCTTTCGATTCCAGTGATTTCCCGATAATTCCTCATTTCGTCGGACGGTAGAGAATCTAAATATCGCGCGAGAAGAATTACACAGAGATCCACTTGCTCAGAGCCTTTAATAGGAAGCACTCCATTAAAAGCAGTCCGCGAGCTGTCTTCATTTTTACCATTTTAGCCAAACGAGCGCTGTCCTCTTAAATACCCCATAGCACGGCCATTAAGCACAGAGGAGAAAGTACGCCACTGTATTTTATTTATCTCGAAAGCACGGTAAAAACGAGTCATTTCGCGATGGGTCCACCGGCGCGCAGTGAAACACGAGGTAATTCTTCTCTGTTCAAACGTGATGCCATAAACGGCACGCGTAAAGAGTATCACGTGGATAGGGAACACCCTATGTCCACATAAATACAGGTATAATTCAAAATTATATAGGTACCGCTAAATGGACTCGGCAAAGATTCTTCTTCTTTATTTTCCTTTGGAAAATATCTACAGTTGTAGGCAGATTTTCGCGTCAAATTGAAATCAAAACGTGAGAGTTAAATTAAATTATAAATTAAGGACACTCGGAATATCTAAAATAGATGTCGAGGGTTGAAACACTCGGAATAGGAATCTAGGAATTACAAGTTACAACACTGTTCCTAAAAATATTATTCTCAAGCCGAAATTAAAAGTCGAGTCCCTCGAGATATGGATTACCAAAATTAGAGTAAAAATTAAGAATAAAAACATCCCCGAATAGAAAATAAAAATTAAGACACTCAAAGCAAAAATTAAAGAATTGGAATACTCAGAATTCTTCCTCAAATCACAAAACACGATGTAGCATATACCATCCTGAAAATTTAACAACTATTTCGGGGGAAAAACGAGATATTACAAATTACAACACTGACGATAAAAATACTATTCCCAATTAAATAAAATTAAAACTCTAGACCCCCGAGATATCGATTTCCAAAATTAGAGTAAAAATTAAGAATAAAATCATCCCCGAATAGAAAATAAAAATTAAGACACTCATAGCAAAAATTAAAGAATTGGAATACTCAGAATTCTTCCTCAAATCACAAAACACGATGTAGCATATACCATCCTGAAAATTTAACAATTATTTCGGGGGAAAAACGAGATATTACAAATTACAACACTGTCGATAAAAATACTATTCCCAATTAAATAAAATTAAAACTCTAGACCCCCGAGATATAGATTTACAAAATTAGAGTAAAAATTAAGAATAAAATCATCCCCGAATAGAAAATAAAAATTAAGACACTCAAAGCAAAAATTAAAGAATTGGAATACTCAGAATTCTTCCTCAAATCACATAACACGATGTAGCATATACCACCCTGAAAATTTAATAATTATTTCGGAGAAAAGAAAGGAAAAAGGTAACTAGGAACGGTAAATTAAAAATCGTCGATTCGCCAGTAGGCTAATTAACTCTCATTTATACCGCCATTTAAAGATTCGAGGGGACCACCAGCGGAATTGTGGCCGGGATTGAACGCAAAGGATGCTTCCCGACGCGTGTAAATTCGCGATAATTGTGTTTCCCTTTCGGCGGGAAATTTATGCACGGCGGTGGCGCGGGGCCCGCGAAATGGAAAATTGATAAAGCGTGTAATCGTCGGGCCGATGTGCCCGCGTTTTTATTGAGAAATATGCACCCGGTTACAACGGCCGTATTATCAAGCGTCGGCCGGGCCGAATTATTGGCCGCAATCCCAAAAATTAGCCGAATTCGTAGTTAAAGGGTGTTCCGTCCAGGCTATTGATTTTCGGCCACTCCGCCGCAATGTTGCAGCGTCGCAGGATTTGTTACTGAATTCCCCCGCAAAACCACGATTTACGCGTTTATGGTACTTGAGCGAGCTGAAGCGGGATTTGAAAGCTTATCTCTCGAACTTGAATTTATACGCCTGTTATTCCTGCCAGCGATTGCTCCTCTGTTGACGATCGCTCGGTGAAATTAAAAATAGAAAGTGAAGAAAGAAAAGAGGAAATGGAAAAGGAGAGAAAAGAGGAATGGGTTGGAGATTCGATATTTTGTTTAGAAAATTCTCCTTTGCGATGCAATTCGGTTAATTATCGCTTTGTATAATTAAAAGGAAATTAGGAGTAAAAGAAAAAAAAATGTGGTACAGGAAAATTGAATATTTTGCTTTTGGAAATTGCTTAGAACGTTCTCCTTTGTGACGCAATTCTGGTAATTATGGCTTCGCAGGATCATGAAAAAAGTAAAGAAAATTGGGAATGAAGGGGTAAAAGGAGGTATGAAAAAATTGGATATTTTGTTTTTGCAAATTGTTCAGAAAATTCCCCTTTGTGACGCAATTCCGTTGACTATGGCTTTGTAGGATTAAGCGTGAAACGCAGGAAATTGGATACTTCGTTTATGGGATTATTTATACTCTCCTTCCGCTGGATTTTTTGGTGTATATTAAGCTAAAGCTGAATCGAGGGCCACGAAATTCATGTATTTTTTAGAATATAGGTAAAGTTGGTGATACGACTCGTGAAACTTCGAAATTTTTGACGAAGTAGAAATTTGGATTTCAAATGAATTCTCTTCTATCCGAGTTTCTCGGTGGATAAATTCACGTGCTCTCTATTTTACATCAAATTCTACATAATACTATATCCATAGAAACTTTATTTATATACTTGCACAAAAAAATTCCTATTTCGAAAAATTTACCGTCTAACAACGTATAAGTTTCTCTCTTTTTTTTCGAAATCGAGTAACTTTTAAAATAGGAAGCAAATCGTGTTTCCCATCCTGAACGTTAGGGCAGTTTTCACATCCCGGGTATGAACAACGACCGACAAAAAGAAGACACGCGTCGAATACGTTTCCGAGCGCAGTTAAAAGAGTAATTGAAAACACGGACAGGCAATTCCCGGGAATTTCGCGAGGAAAAATTGGCAAAGGTGCGAAGAAAGGTAGCGGAGTCTGTAGAACAGAAAAATTTCTCTATTTTCAGCGTTACCAATCTTTAATTCACCAAGCACATCGTAATCCAAGATCCGGAGAATAGAATTTCCCGAAATTTGCAAAACTCCATTCTCCGTAAGTTGGATAAAAATCTGTCATTAAATTAGGACCACCAAACTCGCGTTGCTTTTGGAACAAAGCTATCAACCACGATACTCGTTGTCCGAAAATTACAGAAGAGAAAAATTTCCCTATTTTCAACGTTACCAATCCATAATTCACCAAGCACATCGTAATCCAAGATCCCAAGTGTAGAATTTCTCGAAATTTGCAGAGCTCCATTCTCCGTAAGTTGGATGAAAATCTGTCATTAAATTAGGACCGCCAAACTCGCGTTGCTCTTGGAACAAAGCTAGTCAGGGTCGCTGGACCAAGGCTACCAGAGCTGGTCTACCGGTTAAGAACAAAGATTCGCGATACGAGGAGTGGAGAACTCGTGAAAGCGCGTGTTCCCGGGAAACGAGGGAACGCGATGCGAGTTAGCGGAGGACATTGGTCGCTTCGGTTCTTGTACCCACCGGCAGAGGACACAGCTCATTGTTCCAGGGGGGTCTAACTGGTTCTTGGCCCCTGCAAGTAATTGCGAGCCGCACACGCGTCACCTATTCCCGCGATGGGCAAGAACCCGGTTGTCACGCGCACCGTTCCGCGTCAGCGGCCCGTTGTTGCTCGTTTTAGAGCAAAACCGTGTAACGAGTTAACGTCCGTCCTCTTGGGACCGCGGCGGGTATAAACCGCGCCGCGATCCTGCCGCTTGTCAAAAGTTTCCGCCGCGAGATTCACTCCGGCGTCAGATCAACTGCTCGCGTGCCCCGCTTCGCCTAATCGTCGAAGCTTCCACCTTTGGGTATTTGGAGAGCAAGGTCGTTGTCCCGGTGGTCGTTTTTGTCACTCTGAATCGTAATAGTAGTTGGTCAAGGAGATCTCTAACATCGTGAGGTAAGTTAAAGTAACTCTGTATCATTGTGACAGATAATGAAAGAAATTATTCACTTGGTGAAATTTTGTATCATTTTTTAACTATTGTGACCATGATATAGTTAGCCAAGGAGGTCATTGATCTTGTGACGCAAGTTTGTGTCACTCTGAATCGCCATGGTAATCGATGATAGAGATTCCGGACTTGGTCAGGTACTTCAGAGTGACTCTGTAACTTTGGGTATTTGGAGAGCAAGGTCGTTGGCCTGGTAATTGTTTGTGTCACTCTGAATTGTAATTGTAGTTGGTCAAGAAGATTTCTGACCTGGTGAGGTATTTCAGAGTGACTCTGTGTCATTGTGACAGATAATGAAAGAGATTATTGTCATGGTGGGATTTTGTATCATTTTTAAACTATTGTGACCATGATATAGTTAGCGAAGGAGGTCGTTGATCTGGTGACGCAAGTTTGTGTCACTGTGAATCGCAATGGTAATCGATGAAGAAGACTCCTGACTTGGTTAGGTACGTTAAAGTGACTCCATAGAATTGTGACAGCTGGTTATGAAGGTTACTCACCTGGTGAGGTGTACCTAAGCGATTCTGAGTTATTTTGATAGTTGTGACTATGATATAGTTAGCAAAGGAGGCTGTTGGTCTAGTGACGCGCCTCTTTGTGACTCTGCATCGCAATGACAGTCTGAGAAAATAATTTTTTGATCTGGCAAAATACGTTATAGTAATTCTGTGTCATTCTGAAAGTTGGTGGCGAAGATATTTTGAATCATTTTGATATAGTTAGCAAATGGGATTCGTCATTGTGGTAGTTGATTTAGAAGGTACATCTATGTGACTCTCTGTCACTATGCCAATTAGCGAAAAAGATCGCTGATTTAGTGATTATCTAGTGGTCATTGACCAGATGAGGCATATCTAAGCGATTCTGTATCATTTTGATAGTTGTAACTATAATACAGATAGCAAGGAAGACTGTTGTCACGATGACGTACTTTTTGATCACTCTTTGTTATTATGATAGTTAACGAAGAAGGATTGCTGACCTAGTGACGTTATCGAAGTGACTCTGAATCGCTATGATAATTGGCGAGGAAGGTTGTTGACCTGGTGACGTATATCTACGCGATTCTCTAACACTTTGATAGTCGTAACCTTGATATAATCAACAAAGAAGGCTATTGGCCTGGTGACGTAAGTTCCAATCATTGTGTCATTGTAATAATTATCGAAGAAAGATGTTGACCTAGTTATGCACGCCTAAGTGACTCCGTATTACCGTGACGATACATAAAATCAACTCTTCGTTGTATACAGGGTGAACCATGTCACGTGATCACTTTCAATTATACACTTGTTAAAAAAGTATCAAGAAATACTGTTCCTGTAAATGAATAACGAGATTTGCGAGAGACGAATGTCAAGATAACGATGTTTTGTTTACCTACGTTGAGTCAAGGTGTTTGATAGAAAGAATCAATTTACAAATCAACTTGAAAATGAGGAATATTCAAGTGACCCACCTTATATAACAATCATTTGAAATATAAAAGCAGGTAACGGATTTTAATTAAATCCATCGAAATTATATAACGAGGACAGTCGATGAATTAAATTTTTCGACGAAAAATTTTAACGAAGAAGGCGACGAGAGATGTGTAATTTTATTCGTGTTTTAAATTATTTGTCGTTTCGTAGAAGTTATTCCGGAATTCGGGCGAGAATTCGTAATGTAACACACTGATCTCCCTTTCTTCGACATTTCCCGTGATGGAACATCGATAATTGCGGATGTGAATTTTCATCGCTCGACGGGAATAAAATATATCATCGTCAACACCGATCACGTTCGTCATTTACGACTGGCCAGCGCGTTGTCAGTGCTTCTCAATAATGATCCAGTGGTACCTTTCGTTGCGTTACATCCACACCGAAATGTCACACCATTCGGACAGAATTTATCACCGGTGATTACCAAGCAAATATTACGGTTGCCACGTTAACGTCTCGCGCCGTCCATTTTGACGAAGCATAATAACCCCGACATGGCTGCCGCGTAACAACGCGCGCCACGATTCCCTGAGACATAACCCAGATTAATCATCCGTCCCGATTAGACCACGAATTTCCCCGATAGGAGTTAGAAGAGTGTCCACGCTAATCTCTTTGTCCATGCTAATGAAGCATCGATGCGGTTTACGGCCGTTATAAATTTATACTGATCGCTTAATACCGAAAGTCATGAACGCCGAAGTAACCGTTAAACTTTTACGTTCCATCCTAATTCTCCAAGCGCAAATCCGATATTTGTTTAACCAAATACAGGGATAAATATCTAAACTTTACTTTGTCCCGAAGTTTTTAATTATTTAACTTAATTTGCGCGGAATCTACTTAATTTACCGCGATTAAATATTTATTAATCCTTTGCACTGGAGACGGGAACCTTAGGTTTGCTATTTAATCAGACTGTAAAGATCGATGTTAATTAATATGTCAAATTTAAAATTACTTAACGATAATGTCGAGGTAAAATAATTCCAATTTCTTATTTAAAAATATTGTCAAATTTATGGTACAAAGTTTTCGAATTATTATCTTTTAAAAAAATCGCCGAGTGTAAAAAGTCAATAACACCAAATTCGAATATTTTATTTATCCGTGTACACATATAAAAATTGTAAAAGAGTAATATAATGTACAATATAAACGTATAAACGAATAGATGAGAAATTTATTGAACCAAAGTCTTTATTTTTTCACGTGATACATACAACAGGTTGAGGTTGATTTCATTCAGTTTAGGCTTTTTATTTGTCAATCCTCGTTGGTATTGAGGCAAAGAATGTAGAACGAGCACAGAACACAGATACACGATAAAGAATGAGCGAGTCAACGTTGTGTTAGAGTCAGAATTTTTAAAGACTTTTTCAGACCAGGCTTTCCAAAGAGCTTTTTCGAAACAGACCCGTTCTAAACCCTTTTGCCAAATAGAGCCTTTTAAATCCACTTTCCGAGCAGCAGCCTTTTAGACAGAGGACAACACCTAGTCAAGCTTTGACACAGAGCACAATTGGACTGCAGGAATTGGGGAACAATCCTGATAGCGTCCGAAAGGAGCAGGTACAATGGGAAGCGAGACAATCCTGCGATATAAAGCAGGATCCAAATTTCTCACTGATGGGAGAACCTTCTGGTACCAGAAAATGGTTTCCTCGTGTGCAATTCCAGATAATTTACTTCCCGAATCCTCTTCTAGAATAGAGCTCCTCTTTCAGAACGGGAAGCTTCAGTTAGACTATAGACATACAAAATGGCCTCCACATTTTTGCAAATTTTGGAACAGATCAAAATTAACTCATTCGAGACCTATTGCACTCCGTGTGTGCAATAACAATAATGTGCAATTATTAGTTATTCTGCGTAAACTAGTCGTCGAAACAAGATTTTTCTTTAACTAATAAAATTTGTAAAATACAGGAAAACAAAATTTGTCATTGGTTGTACTACTTTTAAAAATCTAAAAATTATCTGAAGCCTTTAATAAAACACCCTAATAAGTTTTTCTTTTCTTCGCTCCTGGGGACCGTGTTCGAAAAAAATCGTCGTCTCGAATGGGTTAAAATCCAACAAATTTTCCAATAACAGAGTTTGAAGATAGATTGCGGTTAAATCGTTGAGATTGGACGATAATTCGAATAATATCGAAAATAATCGGAGCCACAGGTGAACAGGCGACCTTTTAAGGCCCCAAGGATCTTCGGGACTCTAGTTTAAAAGGACCTGTTATTTTGGCGGTCTAATCAGTCGTCCAATAGCAATAGAACACTATAATTTTCGCATTAGTAAATTTCATATCATCGAATAGAGTTACTTCTCTCTATGCCACACGTGTTATTCTCTTTGAATAATCACAGTGAAACGAAAGAGAAGACAGACCGAAGTTAGACCACGACCAAGATGAAAAGATATTGGCAGGAAGGAGAACGTTCTTGCCTCGTAAAATCGTTTCCTTTCGATGGCGCGAGGTTCCATCGAAATGCGCTGCTTCTTACCTGATACGACGCGATTTCCTCGATCGTCACAGGGCGTATACGACCAGCTGACGATCGTAAAAATCGATACGGTCGTCCATTCGGGCCGCTGATGCATGCACGAAGTCGGAAATGGCGGAGTGTCGGTCTCGTTGCCCCAAAGCCATAATCCAGCAAGTTAACGCTCGTGTGGCCAGCGGAATAGGCCTCCGGTGGTTTAGCGACAATTCCAGCGTATCCGTCCGCCGCGTATCGAGAACAATCCGCGATAATATCGTCAAATTGGCTGGCCGAAAGCTGAAAGTAGCATCGATCGAAATGGGGCGCCGTCCTCGAGACGACACGGGCCCCCGTGGGACCGTTAATCCCTGATAAAGCTCCCCGGATCTTCTTCCTTTCGCGATGTTCCACGATGTTAATCATCCACGAGATGATAACGCCACGATCTTTCGTCGTGTTTCTTATTTTTATGCCATTTTCATTTCGTAAATTAGAAATGTGACTTGCGGGGAAGGGTTTGTTGTTTTTCGGGGGTGATAGTCATTGGTGATACGCTACTGAGGTAGTTCTAACTTCAACTCTCGGTATTTCTTAACATTTTTTGATGCGGTCGATCAGTGATAGTGATGTCTGGCAGACTTTTTCAATATTTTGAAAATATTTTGAAAAAGGGAAAGAATAAAGTTGGAGTCGTCTGTGAATACTTTTCCATCTTTTTTGAAGTTGTCTCGGATATTTTTCACGTCTGTATTGGTGGAAATGGAACCAAGTAACGAATTGGAAATGGAACGCAACGATATGCCACTTGCATAGACACAGGAAAAATGTTAAGCCTTTGCACACGAAATGTGATCTATAATCGCGATTTTATAAAATTCCAAATATTGACACTAATTAATTAATATTGAAATAAAATAATTCTACGTGTTCATTTATATACTATTTCGTGTTTACTATTTTAAAAAACATCTTTGTATTTACTGTCTAGTGCAAAGGACTAACTGTAATATTTAACACAAAGTAAAAACAAGGTTGGATGTATAATATAAAGTTAAATACAAGTATACACTCCATGAAAATATTGTATAAATACAATCGAAGACACGTCCAATAACGGAATATAAATATACAAAGCTAAATACAAATATACGTTACGTTGATTATATGTAATTTCCGGTTATTATACATAATCGCCACTAAATTTGGTAAGTACGACGAATTCTTAACCCGAGAGTCATACGCATAGAATTACACGAGTTACAGAACATGTATACTACATTTATCGAAACATATACACCACAAAAGACCCTTTCTTACGTAAGGATATAAAAATACAATCGAGGACAAAATAGGAATAAAAACCCGAAACTACTAGTCGTTTCTTTCGCCGAATATAAATTTCCAACCCCGGAACAGAGAGTCCGTTCCAAATTCCGTTCTTTCGACATACTCAGCCCATTCTCTGGTTAACTATACCGCAATACAGTTGCACCTTTGCTGTCGAGACGGAGACCGGAAACGGGGTTAAAACGAACACACGCCCCCTTAACGAGCGAATGAAAAATTCAATAGCAACGTTCGAACCTGTGGCCTGGGGGCCCGGCGTTGGCGAGGAAAACAGGCATAACCGGCCCGCTTTAATACCCTCTTTCCCCGCTATTAATCTTTTAATCGATGCAACTTTTGCGCGAGGAGAGATACCCCGACCCCATGAAATAATCCGAGCTTTACGCCGCAGCTTTGCAGGCGTTACCGGCTCGGTGTGTGTAATCACTGTTGCATCTATGAGCAAACAGCAACGCTTTATTGCGTATCGATTATGGAATTAGAAAATACGATGGAGATTAGTTGTGCAACGCCATTAAGGGACAGCATTAACCGCGCCGGCCGGAACAAACTAGCGCCACCGCCGGTCGCTACTTTATCATGCGTCTATATTAAACGGAAGCCGAGCCCCCGATAAAATCCTCGCGATTCCGTCCCCCTAACTCGCATTTGTCCGCGTTGTGGTTTGTTATCCTCCAAACCGACTATCCTATTGATTCGCTAGAATTTCATTTTTCTCCGCTTTATCGCGTAGATTATGTAGGCTTACCAACGTGTACTTTCGGCCATTCACGGAAAGGATTTTTCGTTTATCCGCGCCGGAAATCGCGAAAGGATAGAATTTTTAGTCTCACCAACCGTCATTACGGGGTGTATATACATATACAGGGTGTCCCGGTCGGAACTGTTACGGAATTACCTTTGGAATTACGAGATTAGTTGAACAGAAAATTGTTTAGTATCGTAGGTGTACTATTTTCTTTTATGAATCTGCTTGCGAGATGTCAAAATCACTTTTGCGATTTTTCTTTTTTAATCATTATTAAGATTAGATTGTTTTCTTAGTCGGGATTGATATTTCTGTAACATAATTTATATAATGATTTATATAATAAACGAAGCTCCAAACCAAAAAGAAAAATATTCGTAAAAGGGAAGTACAAGAGATGAAACATTTATGCAATCTAAAAAACAAAATTGCGTCCGATGGAAAGTCGTGATATCGATTTTCTTTTGCCTCTCACTGTTTTCGCTATTTAAAAAAGTGGTGAAACGTGACGGATTTTAACAAATCTTCGATACCATTTAAAAATTTCGGGTGAAAATCGGTTTTTCGGCAAATGGGTAGCCAGATCGATCCTCGAATATCGGAGAAATTAATTTTAATTAGGGAAAAAAGCCGGAAGAGATGAAGCAGAGGGTATTTTCGGTAATCTCTATCCGAAGCGGGATAATTAGAAAAGCCGGGCTCTGAAAACTTTCTCGCTGAGCTCTCACTCATCACGCATAGTTCCCTCCTCGAAAGTTTCCTCTGGAACACAGAGAAAAGATTACACTTTGCCCGGGCCACGTTGACGGGCACACGCATTCTTCGAATTCTAATTTCCCAAGCATCGTTCTTGTTACGAAAGCGTCTTTCACCGGTTGCTCATTGTAAATGGGGGTTAAACGGAAGGTTTCCACGGGCAAGGAAGAAGGCGAAGAGCTTTCGACAGTGCCGTGGAATTCTCCGAGAGCCCGAGCACTCTCTGGTAATTTAAATGATCGAAGATCCGCGTAGATGCCTTGGAAATTCTCGGCAAATTCTTTCGCGCGCTCTAATTTCAATTATTCTTCAAAATTCTCCGGATCTCGCCGCTTATGGCACGTGAGAATGTACTATACACGATCGCAAGTGCACGGATAGATATTAATAACGGTTAATAATACGAAAATTGCCCTTTAAAATTGTTCCTATAATTTAAAACATAAAGAGAAATATTGCGTACGAAGTTTCTGAGTCTTTGTACACATATTTCATAGAAACGTTCTTTGAAATCCTTGATTAAAATTTTTTCCAATTTTCTACGAAATACCTGATCAAAAGGTTCCCTAAAATGTATAATCAAACTTTCTCCTTTGAAACATTCGATGAAAATCCTGCTCTATATTTCGAACACAAATTTCCTCCGAAATGCTTAACTGAAATATCCTTTGATATATGTTTCTAGAGTTTAAAAAATTACCAGAGTGTCAAATATTCACTCCATATTTTCCGACAAGTTTCAGAAATCTCCGAACACTTTGCAAGGCTTTAAAAAATTCCTTCCAAGTGCTTTACCGAAGGTTTCATGAATTTCCTTTGCCGAAAATATTTTTCAGTGAAATTCCAAAAAATTCTTCGAAATATTTCTCGAAAACAGAGAAAATTTCTTCCAAATATTAGGAAAAATGGAGAAAAATCATTCTAACGCAGCGTGGCCGAAATAAAACGGGCCAATCCGCCATCGATTACCGTATTAACGGGAATTCGTTGACGTAACAATTTACTTTGGCAAACGCGACGCGGAAAAAGCTACAATTACATCTGCCGGCATAATCAACGCTCATCGATAGCGCCGGGCGAATTAAAAGCCGCAAACCGCCTAGAAAACGAATTTATCGATCGTTCGACCGCGTTCGCGTGCAAATTAAACGACGACGTAACGCTGCGGGAACACGCTGACTCGGGGCAAAACTTTTCATACGGATTTCACGAATAACTCGAATTACTCGCGGTCGAAGATAGGCTTGGGTTTTGGTCGGCCGGCTGGAAAATAGAGAGAAAGTGGAGGCGGACAGAAAGAGAGGCCAGAGACTGGGTTTCGATGAATCTTTTAACCGGACTCTCGCTAACTTTCGACTTGTCACAGGCAAACCAGAAACTCCGCGACACTGAGACCGCCAACCGAATGGCATATTGCGTTCTCGCTCCGCGAATCGCGCGCGATCTGCCGGCGAGATCATCGAACTACGCTTCTGAACTAAAAGAAGACACGTTGACCTATCTTTGACCACTTTTGTCGTAGCCGATAAATTCAAAAGGCGATATTCGATGGGTAAACATAGGAAAGATACAGTTTCAATATTATAATAAATTCTGGTTATCATAATCGAGTGATAAACTTGAAATAATACCTTAGTCCAATATCGAGTGACAAAACGGATAAATTCAAAAGACGATATTCCATTTGAGTAAACTGCAAAAAGTACAGTTTCAATTTATAATAAATTTTGACTATCATGGTCTTGATGATGAATTAAGTTCGATTGATAAACCGAAAATAATAATATGGTCTAATATCACTGTAATTATGGTCAGTAAATCGAGAAACTAATGTTCAATCGATCAAGTAATCGGATAATGGATGTGTTTGTTAGGTGGAATTTTATTTCCATTTTTTGAATAATAGAATTCAATAGAATTAATTTTCGATAACGAGGACACCTGGTTTAAACTATCGAGGATGTTCGATTCCTATAACGTGACCGAACTTTTTGAAATTTTAAATTTTCGCGAAATCGATCGGGGTCTTCGTAAATAGCTTGCGGTCTTGGAAAAATATCTTATCCGACTGGTTTCTCGCGTGAAACAATTAACGTGGCTGCATCTGCGCGAGTTGCCGCGAAGAAACAACGCGGTAGCAACGAAGAGCTGGAAACTTTCGAAGGACCGTTGAAAATCGTTGTTCTCGCCGTAGCAACTTCCGGCCAGCGATGCTTGCAAGAACAAGCGCTTCAACTTTTCCCGGCCGGCGTTCTCTCTGAGACCGTCGAAATCGAAATCCAGTCGTTACACGAAACTTACAAATTCCTGGCCTCGGCAATGCCGTCTATACCCCGACTCCTTTGTCTGAAAAAAAAAGAAGAATTATACAGAAGTCCTTGGACAGAAGGATCTGTGTAGAAAAGTAATAATCGAAAATTTGGGAGAGAAATAAGGAATGTCTTTGACAAATCTACGTAATAGACGATTCTGAAACACGCTGTGAATGCGTCGAATCGATTCTTCGCATAAAACATAGTTGAAAATGAAGAATAAAGTTTCTTCATATGTGGCTTCGTTCTTGAGAAAATTGAATTTGAAAATTCGTTGGGTGAACACTGCTTTTTGCACGTATAAGCGATATGAGTCAAAATTTGACATAATTTCAACAAATAGCGAGCCTTCAGTTTCGACACCTGATCTATTTTAGCAATTTACAAATGTCGAAAATTATTCTTGGCGTTTTAAACAAATTTTTACTCAACGAATTAAACTCGAAACGGATGGATTCCCCACGAATTTTCGAGCTCGATTATCTCGAAAACGGGACCGGGTACGAAAAAGATTTATTCTACGTTTTCTCTTCAGTTTTATGCATGGAATCACTTCCATGCATTCATGCCACGATTTTATGAACCCCCGGTATAGAATTTACCAGTTTGAGTCAGAGTTACCGAGTCAATTGGAAAATTTCCTAGGCGAATTTGAGAAATTTCACGACTCGCAACAGCTGGACCTGAAATTTGCCATACTGCTATCCTCCTAAGTCGTAGAATGGACCCAGGAAACATGGAACACGGTAAGATGGCGGTGGCCGAGAAGAATATTCGCGGTATTTCGACTGGATCTTCTGCTGGACGTCCCTTTCCAGTTCACGTGCACGATTTACGACTACGAAATGGGCGTGTTTACTAAGCGGCCGTGTTCTATCCCGGCCAGGGACACCATTACGGGACAAGCACGCTTAAGAGATAATAGCGAGAGAGGCAGACAGACGTATATACACGAAGAGAGGGAGAGAGAGAGGAGAGAGAGGCCATCGCCGCTAAGGCGACGAGAATCTTGGAAAATTGGATTCTACGAAAACGCCCCACGGTATAACCAGCCTGGCGAGCGGCGTGTACACCCAGAGTGTCTGGACTAGGTCGTCATCATCGCACGCGAGAGAACGGGCTACATATTGCCCGCGTTAGGTTATGTACGGTTATGTTCTCGCGCCGGCTAACAGCGCAGGCTGCGCGCACGTACGCGGATGGATACATCGCTGTGCGAAACGACCAGCTCGTACGTAATCGTTCCTCCTGTGCACGTACACGGCCAGACACCAGTCTGCGCTGCAAATCTCAGCAACTTCGCCCACCTTCGCCGCGAGCTCCAGTCGTTACTCTCTCGCGCGTGTGTACATCGTTGGCGCGAGGATGAGCACCGCGGGATTCTAGGAGTGGAGAGGAGGATGGGTGCAGAGTCTGAGGAGAGTCTGGGTACTGTGGATACTGGACGGATCTCGAAGTGATCAGTCGAACAACGCGTGGATCGCGTTAGAGGTTTGGAGAATTTGGATCTCGGTGAGAGAACGCAAGGAGTCGTGAGAAACGTGGGTGGAGGAAGAGTCTATGAAGAGTTTGGTAGGTAGTGGACTGATCCTGGACTGGATGGATCCAGAAGTGATTAATTGAACGAACTATGGGTCGTGTTAGAGGTTTGGAGAATTTGGATCTCGGGTGAGAGAACGTAAGGGATCGTGAGAAACTTGGGTGGAGGAAAAGTCTGAGATGAGTTTGGTAGGTGGTGGACTGGTCATGGGACTTAGAAGGCTACTGGATACTGAAAGGATTCAGGCGTGATCAGTCGAACGAAGTATAGGTGGCGTTAGAGATTTGGAGAATTTGAATCTCGGTTGAGAGAACATAAGAAGGTGAGAAACTTGGGTGGAGGAAGAGTCTGAGAAGAGTTTGGTAGGTGGTGGACTGATCATGGGACTTAGGAGGTTACTGATAACTGAAGGGATTCATGAGTAATCAGTCGAACGAAGCGTAGGTGGCGTTAGTGGTTTGGAGAATTTGGATCTCGGCTGAGAGAACATAAGGAGGTGAGAAACTTGGGTGGAGGAAGAATCTGAGAAGAGTTTGGTAGGTGGTAAACTGATTATGGACTGGATGGATCCAGGAGTGATCAGACGAACAAAGCGTGGATTGCGTTAGAGGTTTGGGGAATTTGGATCACGGGTGAAGGAAGAATCCGGAAAGAGTTTGTTAGGTAGTGGACTGATCATGGATTGGTTGGATCTAGTAGTGATCAGTCGAACAAAGCATGGATCGCGTTAGAGGTTTGGAGAATTTGGATCTCGGATGAGAGAACGTAAAGGATTGAGAAACATAGATGCAGGAAGAATCCGGGAAGACTTTGGTAGGTGATGGACTCATCATGGGGCTTGATAAAAGTTTTAGAGAAGGTGGTTCTTAAATGAGAGAGTTTAAGAGCGGATGATGATGGGTGATGATGGATGAGACTCGGGTCTATCGTGTTCGTAGCTCGTTTCACTAACGAAGAGTTTGGTATGTGGTAGACTAACCGTGTAAATGGGACTAGATAAGAATTTTAGAGAAATAGGATTTCGAATAATAGAGTGGAGTGTAATGGTAGATTATGATGGATGAGACTCTGGTCTATCAGGTTAGTAGCACGTTTTACTAATGAAGAGTTTGGTCGGTACCAGATTGGTCATGTAAACGGGACCGTATAAGAATTTTAGAGAAAGTGGATCTCAAATTGATAGAGTATATGGGTGGATGATGATGGATGTGACTTAGGTCTATCATGTTAATAGATCGTGTTATTAGTAAAGAGTCTAGTAGATAGTACAGGAACTGATCATGGGAATGGGATTGGATAAGAATTTTAGAGGAGTTGGATCTCGAATGAGAGAGTGTAAGGATGGATGATGATGGATGGATGGATCCAGGTCTATCACGTTCATAGCTCATTTCGGTAATTACTGCCAATTATAGTTAATCTTTGATTCCTGTGTATTTTGCTGATCATGAGGTTGAAGGCACTGGAGCAAGTAAATTAAAAATGGGTTGACGAAAAATCTGATGAGATTTACCAAGTCGAATAAGCTCGACAGAGAGTGCATCAGATTTTAGAGAATCGGAATCTCAAATGAGACAATGTAAGGACGGAATGTGGAATGATGAATGGGTGGGACTCGGGTTTATCGCGTTAGTAGCTCGTTTCGCTAATTACCGTCGATTATGACCCTCTACAATTCTTTGAAAAGCCTGCGGAATCTTCAGGAAATCCAGATTACTTTCTTGTAGAATCCTGCTGTATTGTTCGTTCGTCTTTTTGATCAGAGTGATTATCTCGCGTTGCAGATCCTGTCACTTCCGCTGATGTCACGTTTGATAGATAGTGGAGGGGTTTGGGTTGGGATCATCGAGGCGTTTTATCCAGAGTTTGGATTAGCGAGACGTCTATGTCAAAGCTTACGATCTTCCGTGACATATTAAAATTTTTATTTTTCTCTCTATTTTTGCGTTTGACTCGATTTATCCTGAAGTGGAAATACTTGAGTGATTAATTTAGTAACAACATGATAAACTTTCGAGTTCTAAAATCATGATAAATATGGTACGAATTTTTTAACAGTTTAATTCAACTTTTCTATGAGTAAGAGTTTGAAGACAGTTTTAAAACGATTTTTCGCCTAACTCACTAGCGCCACCACGGTCCATATCTCCAATAGATGTACTGTAACTATTATATATATCATTAAGTCATTTCCTAATTTTACAACTTTCTTTTTACTACGTGTGTACTACTATTTGTACAATATTATTCACGCAATTAAATTAACACGAATCTAAAATTTTATCACAAAATATATTTGACTGTTAAGTTGTCTACTTATACAATACTTACATCGTATTACGGTTCTCCATATCCAACAGCAGTCATATTTTCACGATTAATAATATTCCAAAATTCCAAAAATCATTTGGCAAATAAATTATCGATTGATCGAACGAAACGTCTACATTCAATACAGGTTCTCTTTTTATTAACTTAAATCCCAAACTATCCCAACGAAATTCATAGCAAAGACGAATAGCCTGGTCAGAGGTGAAGGCAGAGCACAATTTTTCTCGTGAATCGAAAAGACTTCGAAACGTTTAGGCTAACGAATTTATGTATCGCGACGAACGTTTTTATTGACCTCGTTAAAGCGAAAGAAACTTGGCGAGGCTGTTGCAACTTGCCTAGGATAAATACGATATCGGTAGCACGATATCGAGTAATTTATCTATTCATGGAAGTCGTCTGCGTTGCAGCCTTTCCGCGCTTCGGTTATTTGAACTATTAACACGCTATAATCTCGCGTGTAACTCGCTGTTAAGCGCGCCCGTAAAACCCTTCACTCAATTTTCCCATCACCCTCCATTATCCAACGCCTGGCCGCCCTCGCCTTGCTTCTACACCGAATACATTTATTTTCGAACTGCTGGACTTTATCGTCACCCTTAAACTTTCCAACAGACGGCGGGTCATTCGCTTGTTTTATGAATTTCATGGCCGGTGTCGACCGTCTGGTAATTTTTACGGCGATCTCCTTTTTCTGAAAATTCCACGGTAGAAAAGAGTTTCGGGTTGTCGAACAGCGTCCAAGAGGAAGGTAAATTTATAAAATACCAGGATATATGGAGATACGTATCTGTAATGAAATCTCGTTTCACGTAAAATTCGCTATGGATTATACAAATTTACTTGTAAGAAATATTTATGCAGAAATTACAGGTTCGAAACGAAACGAATTTCCTTTTTTGACAAATTTATAAAACACCAGGATGCATAGAGGAATTTAGTAGAATCTTTTTTCTTCTTGCTGCGAAGTAAAATAAAATTTCGAATGGATTGTGCAAATTTATTTCCAAAAGAATTTAATTGATTTTGGAATTAATTGGGAAAGGGAAGATGCGTATCATATACAAGGTGTCCCATTTAAAACAGACTACTTATATACCTTCTACAATTATAACAACATAAAAAATATTTTATATGACAAATAATAATATAATTAATGTGATAAGTATATGATGATAAATAGTAAAATAATAGAAATTGGAAAAGGGAAGATGACTATGATATACAATAAAATTGGGATTGGAGAAAAATGATTATTATATTATACAAGATGTCCTACTTAAACCAGATGTACCTATTCTAAATAATAAAACAATATAATAAATACAGCGATAAAAACAAACCATATCCAGTCGACAGCACTTTACGAACCCGTTTGTCATCTCGGTCTCCCATAGAAACTCTTGTCACGGTTTCAAAATCTTGCGCAACAGAATTACCCCATAATTCCGCCATAAAGTGTATATATCACGGAAGCCACAAATTAAACCGTCGAGCTGCAACGGTACGTATGCAACTCTTCTTCATCTTCGCCAAGATAAATCCGCGGATCTACTTTCACGGAACACCGTTCTCTACTCACCATCAAGCTCCGCGTCCCCCTAGGATCCTCAATTTTTATTTAAAACGCCCGCGTCCCCTCGGCGTTTCGGATTTCGAGGGGAAAAAAAGCGAGAAAGAAAATCCGCGATGCCGGTGAATCACGCGGAAACGACACGCACAGCGGCGCGGAGTCGATATTTCCGCGTCGGTTTTCCGCGATTTTCGAGCGTCGACGAGCTTTCGGCGCCGCCCACTCGCCCATTCAGCCTTCAGAATTCCCAAACTACACTCGTCTTATGGGTCTCGTTGGATCCTCTCGCGATGCACGGTCCTCGACTTAACCAGCCTCGAGGACGAGCCAGTGTATCCACGTGAAGCGAATTCGTTGCACTTTTCCTTACACGGGCTTCTCTGGCCCGCTCTCTTCGATCACGAGGATTGCAACCTCAATTTCTTTAAGTACCCGAGCGTATGCTTCCGCTGGGAGATTCTACTTGATGGCTGGATTCAAGGTTGCTCAGAGAGAATTTCGGGAAGGACATGACTTCGCGATTTCAGATATCAGAATTGATTTTATGGATCTTCGGATATTTCTTTTATAACATGAAACAGTTTTGTTTGATACTTAATGGAATAATATGTATTTTAGTTAATTTTTAATAGCTGTTTGATTCGACAGTGTTGGTCAAAAGTTATCAAACATCTACAAACACTGTCGAGTCAAACAGCTATTAACATATTGACAGCCGGCAGCATTAGAAACATTTAAAGCCTGAATAAAACGCCAGTTTTATTCGCATTTTCGTAAGGAAGTATATTTCGATTACGTATTCGTCATGTACAATTTAATAGAAAAGAAAAATAATAACAAAATTGAAATTATCACGGTGTCAGCGCTCAAGCGACAGACTCAGAATCCTGCGTTTTCGTGGGACTGACTGACAATGTGTTAAAAATTAACTATCGATAATAAAATTAACGTAAATTTAATAATGATCGGTGTCAGCTTCTTGTATTGTAGCGACGAATCTAATTTCCAAATTTCGAGTGGAATTTCTCACATCAAATTGTGTAATAAAATTATTCTTAGTAGGTTTCGAGTAGACTTGACAGTAGATCTCCGACGTTTCTCCGATACATCAATCTTTGGGATTAAATCTCGTGACAGTTTTTGAGTTCGTGTCAAGAATAAGAGATTCGAAATTTGCGTTAGCTTTCAAACGTTTCGATGATATTAATTAAAGAGGTAAAAATAACGGTGTATTATGGAGAACGTGCACGTACGCTTTTAGCAAGTAATTACCCACTTTGCGAGAGCACATGCATACACTTTTCGTAATGTAACGTGTTTACGCAGTTCCTCCTGCTCTCTAGGAGACGAGGGTAAGTGTACTATTGCACGATATTATGCCAACTCGTGTTGAATATGAATCTTAGGAGTAGTTGCCTGAGACGAGAATTCCGTCGGATATTGCGAACCAGTGGCGCTAGTATCGATTACTGCAACTCGCAGTATGCACCTGCATATCTGTTCTATTGTTTAAACAATCATGGATTATAATGAAACAATTTTTTAATTACTACTTTGACACCAGCAGTCCTTGACGTTTTTAAATTGTTTATTTGGAATTTGGAAGAAAGAATTCGATTAAATGTCAATTTTATTTAGACTATTGTACTTGATGATTTCCAAGTGTGTATCTCTTAAAACAATTTCCCCAGGTTGAATCATACTCGATATAGGAGTTAATTACTAGCAAGGAGTTAATTACTAAAAGTTGTAAACTTTTCACTGATAGAAGTTTCGACAGCTTTCCATTTAACTCACTAGCGCCACCACAGTCCGCATCTACTTATCGTAAACTTTTCTCATATTTAACGAAATCAACTGCAACCTAATGGGAATTATTTTCACTCAATGATTTTTTAGCTACAAAAGAGTAGAAATTGACATATTTTCTGTGATAAAACTGACGTTGTTTTTTTTCAATACTAAACGAAGAATTGTATAATAATTAACACGTAAAATTATTTGATTTCGTTATCTCGTATATTGTGTTATATTAAATTTGATGTATCGATTAATATAGGTCTTCAAAATTTTATGATGACTGACAGTCAACACATACATACGTTCACCCAAATCTACCAATTACGTTTCACTATATCCCACTGAAATCTATTAGTTCGTTCGAAAAGTCATTTCGTTTTTCCAATTTAGGAGCCCTGATTGTATTTGTTCACAGCCAACTTCACACTTCAGCCGCATAAAAGAGAGAAAGAAAAAAACAAATCGACTTTCCGAACAACCCGATAACTAAATAATACGAAATTGCAAACAAACTCTCAACCGCCCGTTCTACTCGTGTTTTCACGTGAAGGACACATCGAAGAAGATCAGTAGCGTCCAAGATATCGGTTGAACAGCGTCCATTGGTGGAAAGAAGCGAGGATGATATCCGAAGGCAAGCAGCCTGTCCCCTATCTGTTGAACTGCCGGCAGTAAATCGGACAGGCCGCGATAAAGCCGACGCCGAGGGTCCTAATCGTTTTTCCATGAGCTGGTGCGACGTCGCCGGGACACCCCTCGAGATCGGCGGGGTCCGTAACGAAACGAAACCCGGTGCAATTTACGCCATGGAACCGATTGCAACCCAGGCCGGAAAAGCTTCCGTGTCCGAGATACGGATCAGAGGTGTCGCTGGCTAATCGAGTTCGGCCGCTGCAAATGTGCCGCGACGCATGCCACCGCGATTCTCATTAGTCACAGTTCGTTTCGTTCGCGGTTTCCTGGCCCCTGAGTGCTGCTACGGCCTCGTTAGGTCCGTTCGCAACCGGCTTTCCTGGATCTCTTATCGCGGCCCCGATCGTTCTTCGGTCACGTTCGAATGGCGTTACTTCGGGGATTGTTCGAATCGTTAACCCCGCCAGTGGTTGTCTCGGTGTGGGATGGAAAGCGGGTTATTGAAATCACTTCTTTGGCAGGCGAGCTATTTAGTTCGGAAGTTTTTGGAATAACGAGATGGAAGATTTTTGGAAAGTCAGTGGTGACTCTTTTTATGTTAAAGGGGCATATAGCTTGGTTACGTTTGAATGGTGTTAGTTGAGAATTTCTTTGGGTTATTATACTTTATTACTTTTTATTACTGCTAGTACAGAATAGGGTAGAAAGTTAGGATGTTAAAAATGTATGTGATTTGGTTTCATTTGGA
This sequence comes from Euglossa dilemma, assembly GCA_002201625.1. Classification (NCBI taxonomy): domain Eukaryota; kingdom Metazoa; phylum Arthropoda; class Insecta; order Hymenoptera; family Apidae; genus Euglossa; species Euglossa dilemma. The sequence continues at coordinate 109,416 of NIJG01000079.1, read as the reverse complement.
CAGTGTCAATTACGAATTTTTTTTTGGAGATATTAATTAACAGAATTGGGTAGAAAGTTAGGGTTACCGAGAATCTTTTTTTCATTTCCTACAAATTTAAATGAGAAATGTAACGTATTGTTACACATTTTCCATCTTTGCGGAGGTGCACAGCACAAGTCAATCGAAAATATGATCATATTTTATTTCATAAGCTCATACAAATATGGTCATGTTAAGGGAAACACCGAAAAGCGTGTGAATGGTGGTAAAGAAATAATGAAAATTGTTAAAAATGTTCAAAGAACAAATCGTTGTAGACAGTGAGTCGTTATCGAGTAGTAAACAGAGTCAGACAAGTCCAGAATCGCTATACATCCATATCGAAAGATAATTCGTATGTTTAACACTAGAGCTACTGGTCTGTAATGTATGCCATTGCTATTGATTAATACGATATAACGAAACTAAAAGAACATACATAATCGTGACCTTATTTTAATGAAATATCGATGCATATTTGCATATTTTCAACAGTCGCGAAAATAAAATGAGTCATTTTCAGAGCATTTGTATAATTCATTAATAAATCATTAGCGCCGTCCAATCCCTATATAAGCTTTGTCACTCAAAAAATAAAAAACATACTCGTATCAACTCAAATATTTGCAGTGAATACACAGATTCTTCGATAATCGAGAAAAACAATATTCCCGCATCAGAGCCATAAAAATACTGCTGGCTTATTACAACCGAACGTAACTGCAATCTGCTAATTAAACTTTCGCATTTGCTTATTCAAGTGTAATTCGTCCCCTTCAGAGCGTCCGACATCAAAGACACGACTGCGACAAAAGCCACGAGGCCGTGAACAAAGACACCGCAACGTGACTCATTACACCGGCCATCAGTCACCATTCGTTACATTCGCAATCTCGATGGCGGACACGCGAAACGCGAGACCAGCGCTGGCAAAACCGTCGCGAACTTGCCGAAAGAGGATTAGGCCGAGCTGCTTGTGGGAAACAGCCTCGCCGACCCTTTACGCTTCGCAGATAGCCATCGGCGCTATCGGCTGTCGTTGCAGTCCTCATCGATCATCCGGCCGTTTCATTCGCGGCTAACAACGTCGCGCGAGAAATATTTATCGAGGTCCGAAGGAACCCGGGAACGCGTGCAGCTACTCGAACACTTTTGATCGATAGTCGATGCAGCGTCGGCCCGAAAGGCGTGACAAAGCCCAGTTCTTTTGTCCTTGTTACGAGCCACGTTCGTTCTATGCTCGTCATATTCCGTTACCCGGCCGATCCTGGTACGTACTATGCGTGTGTTGACTTCAAGACTGTTGGTAATATAATAAACGTGTCAAAATTAATACACGTGTCAAAAAAATGTTCCATTCCATCAATTTGTTTCATAGTTATAAGCATTTGAATCGGAACAATCATGCTGCTCCAATACTTTTGTTCAGAATTGTATGTATAGTTGAATAAAATTAGGAATGTTTGCATTCATCGAAAGAATCTGAAGTTAATGCCTTGAGGATAAGTCTACGCTGTTGTATCTGTTTCTGGTGTCTGTCTCGCTTTTTCGTGATATTTCGTTCGCTTCCTTTGTTACACTATGTCATAAGATTAGACTAATAGGAAGGTGTAATTTCTATCTATATGGGGAACGGATTCACTCTACTTCTGCCACCCAGTTTGAATCGGTTAATTGGTAACAATTCTTATTTTTTTCACTTTAACCCTTTGCGGTCCGAATTATATTTCAATTTTGTTACCAGTAGCTCTAAACGTTTCTAAATTTATTATGTGGAATTTATTTCGACTAAAAAGTAGGGCTATTTAAATTAATTATGGAAGAAACAAATTTGATTAAAAATCAGTTATATTTACACTATTGTTATACTTTGTAATTTTCAAGTGTAGATCTCTTGAAACAATTTTCCAATGTCGAGTCACACTCGACATAGGACCTCAAAAGGTTAACCCTTTGCACTCAAGTGACGACTGTCAATCGCCATGAAATTTTGATGACTTATATTAATTAATATATCAAATTTAAGATAATATAACAATATGCGAAATATCGAAATAGAATAGTTCTACGTGTTAATTATTATACGATTCTCTATTTACCACTATAAAAAATAAAATCAGTTTTATACCAGAAAATTTGTGAATCTCTGCCCTTCTGTAGCTAAAAAATCTCTGAAAGCAAAGGATTAAACGAGCAACGCATAGTACGCGCGAGCTGCGTGCGACGCGGTGCAGCGTCACGAGGCGAATGACTGCGCGAAGCTACTGCGCATGCGCCGGCGCATGCGCAGGCAGTCTTACGGCCCCGTAGCGTTATCGAAGATCGCGAGCGATCCAATATGCCGCGTCGCGAACGTGCCCCGGCTAACCTGCCAAAGGAAATTGAGGCAAACTTCCGCCGAATACCGTCCCCCATTTCGACAAAACGTGCTTCCCTGTTCGTGTAATGGATTCTTATATTTTCCATCTTGTGCATATGCGCGCAACTCCGAGGTTAGGGAATCTTTTGAATCTTCTTGGAACATTCGCTGTTGGTTCGAAGGTGAAAGCTTCTATTTAAGGTTAGGTTTTGAAAATTGTTTCAATTTTTATCAAGTTATCGTTAAAGATACTACAGAGAATCGACTGTATTTTATTTTAATATTAACCTGGATTTTTGCTGTGTCTTCGGCTGACAAATTTGGATCATGCTATTGTACTTTTAGATAGAAAATTTATACATTAAACAGTGCGAGGGATGATGAAGATTTAAGAGCTGTATACCATAATATAATCATTATCGCACGAGTGGCGCGATATTCAAATCTTGCATTATCGCCAAGATAATCATTCGCACACGAATAATCGTCGAAAAATTGTGTAAATTGTTTGAGCAGTTATAAATATTCGAAAAGATTTTGCTTCAAGCTGAAATGACGCGAGGGTTAATTAAATAAACAGCTGGTTGATCAAGAGAGGCCTTGATGGTTTAAGATCGCCTGGAAGCATCGGGTTATTAAGTTATCGATTTTGCACGCGTCTTGTAATAAGCGCTAACTTATTACAGCCGTGGCTAGCCGTATCAATAATGCAACGACGATTATTAGCGATCTCTGTTAAAGCGTTACGTCGCTCGAATGTGTGTCAAACCACAGGTTTCTAATTAGCGTTACAAAGCCGGGATTAGCTAATTTTCAGTGTCAAACGCCCAGCATCCTGAGAACCAGCAGTTTCTCAAGCAGTTTAATAGTAATCCTTTGCATTTCACTCACCCTTTTCCAAAATTTCGACAATCGAATTTAAATCGAAACAGTCTGCGAATCATCGAGATATTTTCTTATATACTATCTACTTATTTAATTGGTTTATCTCATAGCAATTAATTTTTGAACTCGTCATTGTTCCTTACGAGCAAAAATTACAAATCCCGAATGCAAAGTTTGTCTACTAATTTCATTATCAACTTTTCGAAACGATAAATGAAATTTACAAACAATTTCTTCCCGTTTTTCACCAAATCTTTCATAATTACGCGGAATAACAATTTTCAATACGCCAAAAGACTTGGTTTTACTTCTTTTTTCAGAAATCTTTTATCGCCGCTGATAGCTAATGGTTCATTTTTAATTTCACGATTGAAAAAGTTACCGGGAAAGAAAGTCCTGCAGCGAAACAAACGGAGAACTGGCCGTGTAATCGTCAAACGCCATGTAGACGCAAAACCACGTTTCCCGTTCGTTACGAAAACCGAGCGAGCTCATAAAGGGCGTTGGAAATTCGACGTTAAGCGTGCAGAAGCGAAAAGGGAAATTTAGGAAACGCGGGAGGGAAAATGGAAGACCATGGACGAAGATCGTTACCAAAAATCGCGACTCGGGAAGCACGAGTTTAACCTTTTTATTGGCCTCGGACTCCATTTATTTCACGGGAAATTATTCCGCGTCCGGGGAAGCCATCAGACGATAAATAAACGAACTGCAATCGCACCAGGCCGCGTACCGAATAAATTGATACTTGTGACACTTTCATCCGCCCTCGCGCGCCCCCTATCGCAGGATAACGCGGTTAACAAACATCGTTGCAATTAACGAGTTCGAAAATCGAAAAACCCGGTCGAACATCGCGAGATCCTGAAAAGAAAGCTGGCTTGCGAAACGTGTCAAACCTTTCCGAAGCAAAAACGTGTCTTTCTAACCGGGTCTCCTTGCGTCGATAATAAAGTCGCTTATGTTAACGTGAAACGGAGTCTTGACTTTCGTTAATACTCACGACATCCCTTCGATGCTATTCAACCCAGCTGCGCAACCTAACGACCCGAATACAGGAAACTGTGCTTCATCTACAAGCCAAACACAACGCGTTGCGTGACCCGGACTGTGCTACAATGTGCGGTATGCATATTGTGGATGTGATGGAATTTATATGGAGCGTTTAAACGCTGAATTGTGTTTTCGGCCAAAGCAGGCTAAATCAGATGGACGAGCTAGGATTCCAGAGAGTTGGTCGAACGCTGAGTTACTTAAAGATGAGTCTGAACCTTCTTCGAGAAAGATTTTGAAGAATAGAAAGATTTACAGCAGGTAGTTAGCAATTGGAACTGAAGAATCTCTACTGAGTTTCACTCCCTTCGATTCGAAAGAGTTGATTAGACCTGAGATACTTAAAGAAGAGAAAAATATAATAGAAGGAAGATTAGCAGCAGGTAGTTAGCAATTAGAACTGAAGAATTTCTACTCAGTTTGACTCCCCATAAATTCAGAGAGTTTATATACAGAGTTGATCGAATTTGAGTTGTTTAAAAATCAGTCTAAACCTTCTTCGAGAAGGATTGCGAAGAATAGAAGGACTTGCAGCAGGTAGTTAGCAATTGGAACTGAAGAATCTCTACTGAGTTTCACTCCCTTCGATTCGAAAGAGTTGATTAGATCTGAGATACTTAAAGAAGAGAAAAATATAATAGAAGGAAGATTAGCAGCAGGTAGTTAGCAATTAGAACTGAAGAATTTCTAC
>NIJG01000079.1:91286-104373 GCA_002201625.1 Euglossa dilemma | reverse complement strand
AGTTGATTAGACCTGAGTTACTTAAAGAATAGAAAAATATAACAAAAGGAAGATTTGTAACAGGTAGTTAGCAATTAGAACTGAAGAATCTCTACTAAGTTTGACTCCCTTTAATTTCAGAAAGTTTAAATCCAGAGTTTATCGAATTTGAGTTATTTAAAAATCAGTCTGAACCTTCTTAGAGAACGATAACGAAGAATAGAAAGGGATATTCGTGGGAAATGAAACGCCACTCGTTGATGTCTCAAACAGCAAAGTTTATTAGTGCTTGGATTCAAAAGATTGGTTATTTTTTCGAGAAAGGTCTACTCCATTGACTCGTGTTTTTACAATTTTTACAATTATCAAACTGTCTTTTTAGGGGGTCCTTGCCCCAAAAATGTAACCTAGACCCCCAGTGAGTCAGGAGTAGAAACAGAAAAATTATGAAAATTATCAGCACATCGCTAAACGCGTTGCTACGTCAGCAATTACAACTGAAGAATCTCTACTTAGTTTCACCTCCCTCAGGGACCCAGTTTGTACCGAAACATTGCCAGTCCAAGTCAATCCTGAGTTCCATTCAGTTCACTGGCTCTAATAATAACATCCTGAATTCAGTTCACCGATTCTACCCACTCTGACTGTTTCGAACTCAGTAGAAGCTTCCAAAAGTATTTCCAAAAAATGTTTCCTAAGATGATTTTCATCTACGATGATTCTGCAGCCTTCCTAATCAAGCAACGAGACGTAACTCGAAGAAAAACGCGCGTTCGAGAGGTCGAAACTCGGGTACCAGACTCTCTGAGACACGGTTAAAGATGCAATTCAGGAAGATCCGGAGACTCGCTGACAATTGAGCCGATTGTTCGTCCAAACAGTTGAGAAGTCCCAGTTCGAAATCACTGGCAACCTTTTACCGTCAGACATCATTGTCACTTGACCTGAAAGTTCGCTTATCGAGAGAATCCCTGTCTGCAAACCGCGATATCCCCACAATAGAGCTTCCTCTTGCTGCTACGGTTAACATCCAGTGTACCAGCCTTATAACGAAGACGCAAGTTCGCTTATTGTTCGCCGAATGACAGAGCTGAGGCTGCGGCAAGCGTCGTAACCCGCTTTGCGGATCCGCGGAACGCGATTATCAGGTTTTACGGCCCGGGCTGATTATCAGCCGGATAATTCTAAACAGATAAGACGGGCTCTTCGAGCTCGCCGGAATTATCCTGACGTTTCGCCTTTGATCTGTACCCTTGAAACGTTCGCGTGCTTATTTCCAGCAAAGCTTTCGCGACACGCGTTCGATTCTCTGCTCCTTGGGCATTGGTTCAGTTAGGTGTTCCGTTTGTTGAGTTAGGTACCTAGATCCTGGAATAATCCTTTGCGGTAGACGATTTTTTTCGTTGTTGAGATATAAGGATTCGAAGATTTTCGTAAATCGATGGAATCAGGGAATAAAACTTTCCTTTTTCTTAATAATATTTATCTTGTTAATTAAAGTACTGGATAATTCTCTGTTATGATGATCTTTTCTGATACTTCTGAATTTTATGGTTGCAGAGCGCTGAAAATGTCAAAAGAAGAAATATTCCAACTGCTTTCACTCAAAATTATTATTATTCTAGGCAATTCTCTAACTACTTTCGTCCAAAATAATTATTACTTTCGACAATTGTCTGCCTTTTACAATTTACTGCAAATCTCGGCACAATCGATACGATGAATTAATTCTATATTGTATAATAAAATTGCGAAGTTCTAAGTTAACTTTTGTTAGCTTTTAGACGACTTTCTTATGATGTTCTTTTCTCATAATCCTCAACTTTATGGTTGCAGGGCGTTGAAAGTGCCAAAGAGGACGTTTCAACAGCTTTCGTCCAATATAATTATTATTTTCGACAATTGTCTGCATTTTACAATTTACTGTAAATTTTAACACAATCGACACGATGAATTAATACTCTGTTATATCGTAAAAATGTACCCGAAAGATCGATCGGTTTTTTAATCAATTTTGCAGAGTACTGTAAACTCGCGAACTCGTAGGTTTAAAAAATCAATTTCGCGCGAGACTCGTAGAACGTAATGGCTATTTTATTTCCCGGTTATGGCTGTTTCATTTATTGGGAGGGTGTGCGGATTTTTTCCAAGACTCGGCGCAATATGTTCGAAACTGCTTTGAAATCGTTCGATGAATTCTAATCCCTCGACCCTTCGGCAATCCTTGCTGCGTTTCACCCATGAACCATGGCAGCTGGGACGTCAGGGTTCGTCGAGATCCCTTTCGAATCCAATGTCGCAATAGCCTCTACGACGGGGTTCGACTTATGTTCTCCCTCCCTCTTTCATATCGAATGGTGTCTATGACTCCATTGCTCGATAATCCATTCGAAATACGAAACTTTCTCCTCCTTTCTATCGAAATCTGATCCAAGGCAATTTCTCGAGACGTGATGAACCACACAGCTGATGAAAATTATAAAAATATCCCAAGTCGCGTGTGTTTCGCGTTTGAAATACGTATCGCGTGTTTGGTAAATTTTTTTAATGCACGAAGAAAAAATTACACGTTTATTTTAAATGGGAAATGAGAATTCGAATTTATGATAGCTTGGCAGCGGGGTTCTTTTAAAAATTCGGAAAGCGGAATGGATAATTTTGGCCTGTGTACGGCTGATTTATTGTAAATTGAAAAATTCATTACGAGAAAGTTATAAATTCAAAGATTAATTTATTCTTTGATATGTTGCGCAGCGAAATTAGATTTGTTTGATACGAAAAATCAATTTTTTAGGTCGTATGCTTCAGTTGATACGTTAATACGGTAGAATTGTATATCTGCAATGCGATAAAAACGATGAAAATAATTGATAAAGTGATTTCCGTTGAAGTAGTAATGCATTTTATTCGTCAACTGTCCGAATTTCCCAGCTTTGTTCCTGCGAAACACGGTCCGCGATAATTCCTGCCGGATTATCGGAATTTTACTCTATTTATTTCTTCTTTTCGCAAACAAGCTGCGAAGAAAAATTAATATTTTTGCCAGCGAAACGTTCGAAAAATTTGCACGATATTTACATTTTACAATCGTTATTCCTATAACGGTATTTACGAAACATTCCAACTATACAATCGCGATTTATATTCATTATAATCCCATAATGCCGTATAAACGCAGTTTATAAACCAATATTCACAAATAATAAATACAAAACAAATCCAGGAAATTTATAATATTCTTACGCACTCCGCGGTAATCAAAATTTATAAATCAAAATCCATAGATTACAAATAAAAAGATTCCCACGATATAAACCCAGTTTATAAATCAATATGCACAAATTGTAAATGAAAAATAAATCAAAATTGTATAGGTATAACGTTCTCATTACACGAATCTAGTTTGTAAATCAATATTTACAACTTATAAATAAAAACACATACAAAATGTACAGTTATAATAATTCCACTATATAATTCCATTTCATAAATCGGTATTCTCAACTTAAAAGATAAATAATAAAATTTTTACACGCTAAATTTCTCAAATTTATACCTTTATCGATATAATACCTTAATCCAGAACTTCGATTCAACGTTATATCTTTAACCCTTTGCACTCGAAAGGCAAATCTCGGTTTAATAAAATTCTATAGAACGATGTTAATCTATAGATTAAATTAAAAATTATCCGACGATTCGCGGAATATCGAGGTAAAATAATTCCACGTCTTAATTACAATGCGACTTCTTATTCACAGGTTTAAATCCTCAACATTATGGCAGATCATAAAATTGCTATTTTGCTATAACGAAAAAATTGCCGATTGAAAATGTTTAACCCTTTGCGGACGAGAAATGGAATTAACGATACATCAAATATACGCTAAATAATAAAAAACAATAAATCGAGGGAAATTTTCTGAATTAAAAAATATTTCCAACATCGATGACAATTGTAAAATTATTTACCGCTGTATTCCAAACAGCTTTCGCTCTAAAAAATCAAAAACTCTCCACGTGTATTACGATATGCGTTCCCAAAGAGTTAATAAAATCGAGTACACTTAAAATTTTCGAATGCAACAGTGACACCCGATGTTTGTCCAACCGACAAAGGGTTATCGACATTGAAATTGATAAGAAAACCGCAGGACGTTAGGGCCCTTTGTTTCTACTCGATAAATCATTTACCGGACGGTCGATGAACGTGCATAAACACGTGCAGCGTTCTCAAAGACCCTCGGTCACGGCATAAAGCGAGCAGCCCGGCCGTCTATTAAACTTGGGCTCATTGATTCGGGTATTAAAACTTTAGGGCACATCCAGGCTGCCGGCGATCCTGGCTGAAAGGGACCCGCCCTGCCAAAGGACGAAAAGGGACGAGCATAATCGCCTCTAACCCCGTTTCGTTTAATTCGATCCGGCCAATGTCACGCAACTGCATTTGCACGATTAACCCCTTCCCGTACTTTGATAACAATTTTCGACTAAACATGGATATCACGAGTCTGGCTCGTGAAAACAAACGTGTGTAAACAAACGTATACATCGTCACGTGGGCACAGATTTCGATAAGCTGAATGGTTTGTGTCTTTCTTCCTGGTCGGACCCATTGTTAGCGAAGGGACTGACGCTGTTCCAGTTCAGATTTGAAACGTTCGTTAGATCAAAATGCGACAAAGATCTTTGAAAGATAGGTCAACCTGTTGACATACAAATTAAATACACTTGATACGATTGAAAAGTATTATTTTATTTCGCTAAGTTGGACTAGAGAACGGAAGCTGAAAAAGAATATATCTCTCTTTTTAAATATTGGATTTTTATTGATAAGATTGATTCATAAAACTTATCTCTTGATATACAATGGAGAGAAAGAGTTACGAAAGTTAAAGATGGACTATGAAATAAATGACGAGTCTAACTCGTCATTGTATGTTAAGGGGTTAATAGGGTTCGACTGTAGTTGGATTTTTTGGAGACCTTCCTACGAAGATTCGAGTCCTTTTGTAGTCAAAAGGATCCTCGATGTTGCTGTTACGCTGTAAAGGGACGAAAAAAGAAAGGAAAGGATGCGTTTGGTTCTGGGATCTTTGGAGGATAGGTTAATTGGGTTCAACTATTTTTGGAATTGATGAGAGTCCTTCCTACGAAGATTCGAGTCATTTTGTAGCCAAAAGGATCCTCGGTGTCGCTGTTGCACTGTTAAGAGACAAAAGGAAGGGATGCGTTTGGTGCTGGGATGTTTCGAGGACAGATTAACAGGGTTCAACTATTTTTGGAATTGTTGACGGTCCTCTCCTGGAAGATTCGAGTCATTTTGTAGCCAAAAGGATCCTCGTTGATGCTGTTGCGGTATAAAGGGACGAAAGGAAAAGAAAAGGATGCGCATGGTTCTGGGATCTGTGGAGAATAGGTTAATAGGGTTCAACTATTTTCGGAATTGTTGAGTGTCCTCCCCACGAGGATTGGAATCCTTTTGTTTGTGGAATAAACCCTTAAATATTAAAAAAAATATATAGTCGTCATTTTGTGCTACGTCTTCTTCCTGTTTCATTGACAAAGACGTTATCCCATCGATATAGTTTTACAAAATGCGACGAGGAATGTAAATAGCAAACGAACTTATAGGGTGACCTAATATATAGGAATCGGAGGGTTTAGAGAGGATTTGCGAGATAATCCTCGAACCTCCTTTGACTCGAAATCCATGTTTCGGTGAGGGTGAGAATCGTGGTCGCTAGAAAATGATCGATGAAAGTATAGGGAAATTTTTGGACGGTAATGGTGATAAATAGTAAAGGGGACAGTGTTTCCGTGGAATTGACGTGCTTGTCGTGAGTGCAGGGGATGTTGGGCTCGCGAAGGGTGAATAAATGGAGGATGGGGATTCGAGAAGCTAACGAGAGCGTTAAATTGGGTTCTATTTATAATTAAACGTGCTTGGAAGTATGATAAGAAGCGTGAAAGGAAGCAGCAACGCGGGCAAATACTATAGTCTGTTGATTGTTTGTTAGTCGACGTCCAGCGTTGCGTATAAAAGAAAATAATAAATTAACCCTTTGCACTCTAGAGGCGAGCCTCTGTCGCCGTTTAATCAAATCATAAAGGTTAATGTTAATTAATATATGAAATTTAAAATTACTCAACGATGCGTGGAATGTAAAATAATTCTACGTCTTAAAATATCTTCGGATTACCATTTTTCTGTAGTGAAAAAATCGTGAAGTGCAAATTGTTAAATATAAAATTGTTTGCGTGTTTTCATAGTAATTTTACATGTCTTACTATACTTTACTATACCTTTCTCGTGAACACGAAGATTAAAATAGGGATGTTCACGAATGTGTAAACCTGTGTGTACATAAGTACTTGTAAATTGATTTTAGAGGTTTGATTAGCAAGTTTGTCGAGCATATTTTTCTTTGGATGTGTAATCGCTAGAAGTTTGGGGCCCCTGGTATGACACCCCTTTAATCCGCGCCTGATACGCTGGGTGATAACTAGCTAGGTGGTTTGGGAATGTAATGATATTCAGAAGCTAAGTGAGGAGGTAATTTAGATCGATTAAGAACAGTGGAATGGTTTTTAAATGGAAATTTGTTTTTCTGCCTGGTTTTGCCTGCTGCCCGGTATTCATAATAATGTTTCACGCGGAGGAAGTAAACGTCAAACTTGGAACTAGCTTAATCTGTCTTAACTGTTAATTCTATTTCGGGTTCGGTACAATGGCTGTATTTCATTTCACGTTTTCAAGCTTCGAATCTCTTCCAAAGAGCGCGTAACAATTTTAGGCGAACTGCGAATATTTTTATTTTCACGCAGGACGATGATAATATACAAATAATATAGTATATAAATTCGAAATTAGTATTTAAATTTAATTTCTAATTTCTAAATTTAAATCTTATTTCGCTTAGGTTATTAATAAAAAATATATCTTCTTAGTAACAAAGAATAGAAACGTAAAAGCTATTAAAATAACTTTTTCTCTTCTCGCAATAATGATTACTGCCGTTAAAATTTGTGATAACGAATAAAAATATGCAAATTTACATTTCACGAGTTGTATAAGATAGAACCGCCATGAAACTGATATTTAGAAAGCAACCGAAACCATAAGCGAAATCGATATTTCCCATCATTTTGCTACTTTATATCTGTTATAGAAAGTAATGGCTCTTCGGAACTGTTACGAGGATCGGAATCGGAATTATAACAGTTTTCAACCCCTGCTACTAACTGTTTCTCCAAACAGAATATAAAGAAAAGTTGAAACACGTTACTTCCGACGAACGATCAAAAATAGAATCTCCTTTTAAATAAACTTTTAAATTTGTACACAACAGAAGAAATGTACATTATAATCATAATACTAACATCACTATATACATAAAAATTTCAAGATCATACTTATACAAAATCGAGGAATTAAATAATAATTATTACACAACGATTATTTATTTTCATTAGTAGAATAGAATTATTACATCAGTAATAGTTACGATGTTAAATAATAAAATCTTATACACTTATGGTTTCGAGTGCAAAATTTGTTGAAACTAATTTAAAAAAAACATAATCGAATTATATCAAAGCTCTTTTCTGAACATTTTGAAAACCTTCATTGTGAGTTGTCCAAATTTCCACAATCAGAGTCCGTTTAAATTTATGAAACCTAACCGAACCACGTGGCGACCATTTTTCATCACCAATAACTATTACCCTACAATTGGAACATCGCAGGTGTGCCCTTTAAGCTCATAGTCGCCCCCGAAGCACACCGTTTTCACGGTCCTGGAACAACAACGTTTCCTTTTACGACAGTGCGGCGTAAAAGCAAATCGATAGTAAATAATCGAACCGTTTATATGTACGGACCGACCATCCGGCATCGTTTGCATGAACGGGTACGTGGAAACTGTGTGAAACGCGGAAAAACGAAACCCTGTTACCGATCCGAGAATCTCCAACGACGCTCTTTTTCGCCTCGTTACCCATCAGCCTGCGCGAGTGTCTCGTCTTCTTCGAGAACGTTTCCGTGGAATTTGCTGTTTAAACGTCCACGAGCAGAATCTTCTAGGAAACTCGTGGTAGAAAATTCTTTCCGTCGTTATTTTATACGAATTTCCAGCACTTCGTCCACCCTATCACGAATCCGCTCGCAATTCACAAATAATATAGAGTATTATGTCAAAGTGACACGCGTAGTGGGAAGAAAATACCGAGATTTTATCGGTAATGTTAGAAGATATATATTTTTGGTGTTTACGATTCGTTTATTGGAGATACGAGCCGTGGTGGCGCTAGTGAGTTAGATGCAAAATCGTCATAATTTCTTTGAAACCTAATTGTTTTTAAATTAACGTGACAATGATTTCAAAATTGTGATTATGAAGTGGAATAAGCCACTATTTATGCTTAGATTTTGTTTTTATGTTTGAAGAATTCGATGGTGAATAGTTCTACCATTGATAAAAAGTTTCTTTTCACGTATAATAGTCGTAATTTGAACGAAATTAGAAGTACATATATGTTTCAGTATTTATGAAGAGGTTAAGGTTAATACCGATCGATTCCGATCCATCACATGAACGTCAGCTAAGTGAGTAGAGAAACTGCTCCGAGAGACTTGGAGATCTCTTAATTGGAGGAGAAAATAAACCCGACTTGGTTCGTCTTTTGGTTCGACTTGAAGCATTGAGATCGATGTCGTGTTACCAAGTTTTCCAGTCTAGGGGAATGTTTCTTGGCAGTTTTTTCAGGATGAACTTGCGAAGTTTTTCCGTGAAACGTGATTATGATCGATACAGGGGGTTAATTGACTTAAANGTTAATTAACTTAAATAAAAAATAACAATTTCTAGTAACTCATCTCGAACCTATAATTCTTTCTCTATCTTTCCGTGATGAAGAAATTTTCCCATATCCCTAGAACAGATATTCATTCAGAAACAAAACTTAGTGAACCGATCAAAAATGAAAACACATCGTCTCAGTTTCATTTTTGCTTCATTTCTCTTCAAATCATTATTGCAAATTTAGATCGCGTTTCACTTCAGTTTCCTCAGGGCTGTTGCGGGATAAATCGGTGGAAAATAGCGTTGAAAACCGGAGACGCATATTCCGTAGGATCTTCTACGGTTGCACGGGTATAATTGAGCAACGGCTGGGTGCTGATTAAACTTGTTAAAGCTCGGAGTCCGATTTCACGTGGGGCTGCAACGAGTAACAATCGGAGGGACTGCAACGGGAATTTATGGGTTAATAAAATTTCTAGGACTGACGCAGGAGCACCGCGCTATGACGTTTCGTGCCGTTGCCGGGTGTTGCTGTTGCCTACGTTGCTGCCGCACGTCACTATCGTTTGTATTAATATTTCCGCGTTACAACTCTCAGATTATGCCCGAGATTATTGAATTCGTGCCGAGCGATACGCGGCCTGAATTCGTGCCTCTTTTTCCCCGATTACCTGCAGCCGAAGTATGTTAATGCGACTGGATGTTTTGCATAGAACTCCGCTGCGCCATCTGTCGCGGTTTCGCGCCCCGATGTCGTGCGTTTCGCTCGCGTAAAGCGACTGCGCGTGATATGCACGTTTGCTATGCACGTTTTTTAATAATGCGAGGACACGACGTTGGATTATTTAATTTCCCTGTTCTCTCGTTTGTCACGAACCCTCGACGCAATCGACGTTGATCGCAGAAGCATCGAAGATCGTTGGAACTACGCGTGTAAGGTTCAAGTGATAAGACAGGTTTGGTGAGTCATAGTTATTAACCCTTTGGGTTATGATGTCGTGCGAGAAACGCGATACCACAATCGAGCTAAAACTTATGCATCGCGTCTCGCAGACGAGATAGGTTATCTAACCCAAACCTTAACAATATGTCGTTTGAGCTAGTTGCAAACAGGTACTCTGAGAAATGTTTTCAGAAAGGATATTACGCGTCAATGAGGACTCTCAAAGTTCTAGTAACATCGCAAACAGTGATTTAACACGTTCACGCTACCATCAGGAAGCGTGCACTACCTGTAGGTATCGCTTTTATGACTTTTTGATTTTTTTAAGTAGAGTAGAGGATCATATACAGTGTCTTAATAACCGAAGTATAAATCTCAGAGCCAAATTCGTATCACAATGAAAAATAACAGCGTGAATGTATTAATAAATATTTTAAATATTAATAACGACAGTAGCAGTATTTTACTTTCTGAAATATCCGATTTGGGCCACTTAGGAATGGTCGGTCACAACCAAAAATGGCTTAAAGCATAACTGATCTGGTTGCAATTTATGGCCCAAACTATCGAGACTTAAGTCATAAGGCAAGGGATTAGTATTTTAAATAGCAACGGAGACAGTAGCGCTATCAGCGATTAGCGAAACCTAACCCGAACCGATACGGCTGCTGTTTATAGCCGGCGTTATCCGAACTGGAATCATAAGGCAAGGGATTAATAACGAAATTCGACTATAGCAACGTGAAGCGGTTAATAACTTACGTCCTTGAGCGAGCTACGATGTCTAACACGTATAGACGTATGAGGAGGATCGATGAAACAGGAGCTTAGATATTCGAATAATTGGACGATCGTTCTCGGAATAGCTTCTCGGATTATACCTCGCGGAGTGCCATTACCTTTCGGGTTCGCATTACGTCAGTTAGGCGAACCTGCGATTCACCGATACGCCATATTCTCAAACAGATCCAGTCGGCGAACAAACTCATTATCAACAAAGGGTTAAACCTGACATACTCAAGCTTCTTAACCCCTTTAGTGTCAGGCGAAAAAGAGGTGCTTATGCGAAAATAACCGGCCGAATTTTATGATTTTACTAGGATTTAGAGAAAGGCTCATAAAAACCAAATGAAAAGCAATATTTGCATAATTCAAAAAGCAGTGTATTAAGGATAAAATAGAGAACAGAGCGGAAATGCTAGATTTTCTATATTTATTAAAAATTACATAAATAATAAAAGTGTAAGTGATTAAAAAAAAAAAAAGTAAAATTGAGTTCTCTGTTTCGAAACGTAATTGCAAATTAGGAAAAACATCTTTTTATCACAACTTTATACAGACCCTTTATTTCAAAGTATATACATCAAATTTCCAATATATTTTTCAACAAAATAAGTAATATTGCACAAGGAACAAAAAATAACTCCAAGGCACATAGTAGGCGCCGGATCGATCTCATCCGAAGCAAGTAATTGTTATAGATAAAATTGCAGAAACAAAATTATGTTACAATAAATATATTTGTGATACAATTTTACACATTATAAATTTATTTTCGATCGAGATCTCTCGCAATGCGAATGGTAAAGCCCTTTAAGGTGCTGGCCGATATATCAGCTCTGGCACATTTCACCAGTGCAGTGAGGGCTGATATATCGGCCTGAGGCATTAAAAGGCATGAAGAAAAATGGAAAAAGCAGCAAATTTTATATCACATAAATCTGGGAGTAACAAACAGTCGGAAGATCGCGGGGTGTCGAAATTCATGGTTTCGGGAATGACGAGCAATTGTCGAAACGAATGTCGTGCTCGTCAAGTCCTAGATTAGTCCGCACAGGCAGTGAATCCTATCTAAATCTGTAATAAACAACTTTATCGGACGGTAGCATACGTCGTTGCAGGTGCAAAGGACATCAGATAACGCGAGACGGCTGCAATGTCCGATTGTGTACGTCCGTCAATAACGTATGGCTCGAACCCGCTCGAAATGGGGCGGAAACAAAGACGACGCGTTCGTCGCGACGCGTTCGCACTCAGATTGGTCCGACTTGACGCTCGACTTAACACTCGAAACTTTTTAATTGTCCGCATTGCGACGGGGTACGTTTTCGCGTCGCTACGCTCCTGACAAGAGGGGTACCATTCGCGAACGGGGTACGTCTGACTAGAATTTCTTCACGGCGTGTTCGCTGGTGTGTACACCGGGACGGAGAAGAAATTTGGACGGGAATGAGATTCGTGAATATTGTAGGCAGCGGGAAGGGACCAGGCCGGGAACGATTTCCTTGGGATTTTGGTTCGAAATGAAATTGCTTGATCCGCGGAATTAGATTTGACGAAACGAAGTTTCCCCGTGGTTACGGGGTAAAATAAGTCGGCACGGTGACAGGGTAATGCACGTGTTATAATGACGTTGCCAGAGATACCAGTGTCGGTATCTGCGCGAGTGATGGAACAGAAAAGCGACTGGATGCACGCGCGCATTTACATATACAGGCGATGGAAATATTATGGCTTACCTTGTTCGTTGAGTGTATGGAATCTTGGTGTATCCAATATTGTTTAACCCTTTGCGAGTGTGACTCGACATTGGGAAATTGTATTAACCCTTTACACTCTGCTGTCCCCTCTCAAGGGACAATGATGTTTATTAGTGATTAAGAATAGTAATAAGAAAATCGAGTAATAACTTATTCCAGCACAACTTTTTGAGAAATGTATGATTTCTTGAGGGTTTCTCTGGAAATGATAGAAGAAATCAAGTCAAGATATAGTAAAATTACTAAGATTTATAAAAATGAATACGATCATCCACGTCTTCGGCGAATATTGTTCGGATTGCAAAGGATTAAGAAATTTGAAAATTACAACGTATAACAATAGTGCAAGTATAACTGATATTTAATCGAATTTGTTTCTTCCCTTATTTATTTAAATAGCCCTATTTTCAGGTCGAAATAAATTCCAAATAATAAACCTAGAAACGTTAAGAGCTACTGGTAACAAAATTGAAATATAATTCGGACCGTAAAGGGTTACCCCATTGACTGCCACGTAAATTTAGTACGTCTTGCTCTGGTCATGGTTCCACGGTTTTATTTTAAAGAAAACATAAAGTTATGATCGTAGTAATCGTCTAAGTTGTAATTTTAATAGTTTTAATTATAATTTTAACCCTTTGCACTCCGAATAATGTTCGCCGAAGATGTGGATGGACGTGTTCTCGGTTTCTGAAAATCACTTCTTTTATATATCTTAGTAATTTTACTATATCTTCACTTGATTCCTTCTGCCATTTCTAGAGAAAACTTCGGAGAAACATACATTTCTTAAAAAGTTGTGCTGGAATAAGTTATTATCC
>NIJG01000079.1:69198-91119 GCA_002201625.1 Euglossa dilemma | reverse complement strand
GAGGAATGTATTTGTTATAATTTTTGGTTTACGAAGTCTCGTGATTAATAGATGAATTTTTGGAGATTTCGTTAGGAAGATAAAATCGTGGACTACGATCGCGGGTTATTTTCTTGGAACAGAGGATTCGTGGAGTAAGCGAGGATTTAAGCACTCCAGCTGCGAGTGATTATTATAATTAAGACTCGAAAGGGTCGAGTATTAATGTCTGTTGAGCGTCAAGTTTAAAATGATTATCGCTGCATTTCAAACACTGTTCGTTAAAAGCAAGGACCACCGGTGAGTGCCATAGTAATTGCAGTGCTAAATACTTTTCCAAATTTACGAAATTCTTGGAATAAATAATACAAATTCGTGAATTAATAAATCACTATCGTATTAATTATACTTGCAAACTATATAAATATTTGTATTCTTATATTACTTTTATTCAGAGAAAGAGTTCGCGATATTATTTTTCGAAAAGATAGTAAAATTAAAGTAATCCAGACTCTGTGATTAATTGTAAAATTTACTGGGAAAAAAAAATAGTTCTCAAAGACCTGTATTCGAAATCAATGACCTTAATGAGCTCGCGATCCTAGAATTCAATTTTCTTCACGTTTACAAGTTTGCACGTTGTTTGCGTGGACATGGACCAACCAGGAGATAAGATTTCTCTGATTCGTTTTACGAGCACTCGATTAGCGTGGTACAAGTTATAAACGACACGAGAAGACGCGATGTTAATCGGACAGAAAAAATGTTCGCTAATACCACGTTCGGGTAGAAACATAAATTACTCGAACTACTTTTAACAAATGGAACGTGATTTTTTTTCTTCCGTTAACAATCGGAGTAAAGTGATTTATAGTACACGAGAAACCACAGATACGTGACTCGACGTTGTTCATTGTTATTACAATTTAAGGAACGGTAGAAACCCGCGTGAATTGTTATTTTTGCTTCTCATAGGACAATTGGTAAATAATTATAATTCGATATAAGTGGGAGTAAATAATTGCTAATCGAGACGCAAAGGATAGCCTGGATCTTGATTAGAATTTTAAGAAATTAATTCGAAATTGGGAATTAATAGATTATTCGTTATTTTTCGGATTATAAATGCTTGTTCATAATTGAATCGAAGGTCTACGATATTTCATACCTTGGTCACGATTTCTCGTGTGCAAAAATCATATTATTCAATTATACCACAGCGCAGAGTTTTTTTAACGTGCTAAAATTTATAAAAATAAATTTAATTGTAAATTAAATTAAATATATAGTGGTTAATTATAATGAAATAATTTTGCGATGCATACGAAATAATTTCAATTCATAGTGTCCGGGGTTAGTAAAAATCTTCCTTTCCTTGCTTTCTTTTTATCTCTTTCAAAATAAATTACTATATAATTATATATCGGTTAAAAGATTTCAATATTATCTTTTTAGTTCCATTAAATTCCTCAGTTTCCACAGTTTCTCGTAATTAAATCACAGCGCAAGGGTTTAATAAAAGTCTTCTTTCCTTTCGTTCCCAAACTGAATTATTATATAAATATATATCTGTCAAAAATTCCGATATTACTCTCTATTTCCATTAAATTACGATTTAGAGCTTCTCATAATTAAATCAAGGACTTAATAAAAGTCTTTCTCTCCTCACTTTCTGTTTCTTTTTTCGAATTAAATTACTGTACAATTCTATACCCTGCAAAATTTCCGATATTACGATTTCGTTCCCCTTAAATCACGATGCACAATGATTCATAATTAAATCATTGCGCAAGGGCTTAATAAAAGTCTTCGTCTCCTCACTTTCTGCTTTTTTTTTCGAATGGAATTGCTATGCAATTCTATACCTGACATAAATTCCGATATTATGATTTCGTTCCCATTAAATCACGATGCACAATTCCTCGTAATTAAATTATAGTATTTACACTGGTTGTTAACGCTAGGTTTATAAACGTTTTTTGCGTACCTAGCTTTATGGAGACTCGTCAGCTTTAGGGGTAAAGAAAACCACGTATTTTTTTCAAAAGAAGACCATGAGTTTAATTTAAAAACAATTAAAATAATAACAACCTTAATATAAGTTGATTAAGTCTATTAATATTGTATAATTGGAGTAAACCACCCGTCAAATTGACGGGTCCCGTAAACCTAGTACTAAATCCCGTATTTCTAATTTCCAAAGAATGATCCAACGTCATCTCTCATCTTCTTTACCTCGTCCTTTTCGCAATCTGCTTCCACTCTCGCCCCTAACACGACCCTAACAATCATCGACGATCGTCGAACACGGATATCCGATTATCGACTGGTGGATAGAGCTCTGAACGAGGTCAAACAAGAAAAGATCGTGATTGCGTGCGCACATGATACACCCTCGTTCCGCGTGAGAACATAGCGCGCGCGCACGCGTTCGGATCCGCTTGGCTTGCCAGCGATCTCGTTTGCGGGTGAAAATATTTGTTCCCTGTTGTGTTGGCCGCGTGTAATTAGCAGTTTGCCGGAATTCCTGTTGGATAGTTGAAAATGAGAATCCAGTTAGTTCGGACCCCGTTCGTTAATCGCGAGTGCGTCACTGGTCCTCGCGAGACCGGAAAAAATCATTCTCTCCATTGTTTTTCATCATTGTCGAAGTTCGTTCTGGTTGTTCGACGTTGAGAAAATAATTCGGGATAATTGGTCCGTCGCACGTGATTTGTAAAATTCATCCAGGGTGTCTCGAAGAGAAAGTAGTTTACTTATTCACTGCCAGGAAAATTTAGAACTTTCTGCTTTAGGTATCAGGATTTTATTTTAGTGGAATTTCAAGGAATCTAATAATATTTAGTTTAGGGAAAGTAGAGTTTCGTTTCCGATCGTGTCTTAACTTATTCACTGCCAGGAAAATTTAGAACTTTCTGCTTTAAGTGTCAGGATTTTATTTCAGAGGAATTTCAAAGAATCTAATATTTAGTTTAGGAAAGATAGGGTTTTATTTGAGATCGTGTCTTAACTTATTCACTGCCTGGAAAATTTAGAACTTTCTGGTTTAGGTGTCAGGATTTTATTTTAGAGGAATTCCAAAGAATCTAATAATATTTAGTTTAGGAAAGATAGGGTTTTATTTGAGATCGTGTCTTAACTTATTCACTGCCTGGAAAATTTAGAACTTTCTGGTTTAGGTGTCAGGATTTTATTTTAGAGGAATTCCAAAGAATCTAATAATATTTAGTTTAGGAAAGATAGGGTTTTATTTGAGATCGTGTCTTAACTTATTCACTGCCTGGAAAATTTAGAACTTTCTGGTTTAGGTGTCAGGATTTTATTTTAGAGGAATTCCAAAGAATCTAATAATATTTAGTTTAGGAAAGATAGGGTTTTATTTGAGATCGTGTCTTAACTTATTCACTGCCTGGAAAATTTAGAACTTTCTGGTTTAGGTGTCAGGATTTTATTTTAGAGGAATTCCAAAGAATCTAATAATATTTAGTTTAGGAAAGATAGGGTTTTATTTGAGATCGTGTCTTAACTTATTCACTGCCTGGAAAATTTAGAACTTTCTGGTTTAGGTGTCAGGATTTTATTTTAGAGGAATTCCAAAGAATCTAATGATATTTAGTTTAGGGAAGATAGGGTTTTATTTGAGATCGTGTCTTAATTTATTCACTGCCTGGAAAATTTAGAACTTTCTGCTATAGGTGTTTAGATTTTATTTTAAAGGAATTCCAAAGAATCTAATAATATTTAGTTTAGGGAAGATAGGGTTTTATTTGAGATCGTGTCTTAATTTATTCACTGCCAGGAAAATTTAGAACTTTCTGCTATAGGTGTTTAGATTTTATTTTAAAGGAATTTCAAGGAATCTAATAATATTTAGTTTCAGATATAGTTCTAAAATGGTATTTACCTTTTCTAATAATTCCTAACTCAAACGGCTATAAATTTATTCCGTGACAAATCGAAATTTAGTTAGTACTGAAAGGGTTAATATTCGAGGATCTTCCAATGGTTTACTTGGTACAAGGTGAAGAAATAGACTATCGATCCTTGAGAGGTGGAATTATTGATGAATTATGAAAGGCTTCGGAGAAATTTCGTGTGAATGAACGTATGCTATAGCTATCCTACATCTCACGGAATAATAAGGCTAATTAGATTCGGAAAATAACATAATACAACAGTGTTACGAGGTTACACGGGAAGGTACAACAAGGAAAAAAGAAGAAAAGTGTAATAATTCTCCAGTACTACGAATGATTAAAAATTTGGTCAAGGATTTCTGAGCTTTCTATTCTACCTCAGTAGCCATTCATTACATTCCTTAATTATCATTTATTCTTAACAATTTCTAATATTTCATCGCTACTTGTATCATAAACATACACGATGACCAATAAATCATCTTCTCAAGAGTCTCAAAATACTCGTTTTAATCCCAACATTCATTGCACTAAATTCTTCTAACATTATACGATCTACCACGCTATAAATTAACAAATAAAAAAATAAATAAATTATTGGAAACCATTAATCATATAAATACGATTGTTTCTATGCCTCATTGTACGTTCAGAATATGGCGTCGACGCAGGTAGAGTGGCGCCCGTCGTCTCATTATATGCTATTCCTTGCGTCTCGCAAACTGGCCGAAAAATAAACCCTCGAGGCGTCGTGTCCACATATCACCCCGGCGACAAGGAAACGCGGGAAAGGCGGAAACAAAAGCGGCAAAGGAGAAAGGGGGAAAGAAAGGAAACAAATTGTGAACGGGAATCTACCGGATCGGCCGGACGTATAACTTTTTCGTTGTTTAATCAGCGTCGCAATCAACGCGGTGTTACGCGAGCGGTTCGCGCGTCGTCCATGTTCCTAAATCAACAACGGGCTGGAAAAGCTGCGGAAGAGCATCCACGGGAAACAGAAAAGCGCCGAGCCTCGTGCACGAGATATTGTGCGTCGCGTGGAAGGAAAAAACGACGGTGATTCGATTACCGATCAGGACCGTGTAGATTGTTTGCCTTAACGACGTTGTTCCAGGTGAACGGGTCGCCTGTTTTATTTCTGAAAAACCCTAGGTCTCTGTGCGTTACCCCGCCGGCTCACATCGCGATATGTCGCTGGTTTTTAGACCCTCCGATTGGTCCGCGTGTCGAGTAGCACAATGGAGAACACGGCTGAGCTTTCTACCTACGTAATGGGGGCAGAAAACCTTCTTAATGTAATTTTCCGATAGTAGGACGGTCGATTTATGATCACAAAGGTCCAATAACGATGAACGAATTCATTTTTTGATTCTTTTAAGTTTTTCGTTGCGGTAGTTCTGGTTAAATCACTAGCGCCACCATGGCCCATATCTCCAGTAACATTTTACCACGAATATCGTATATATCGTAGAGTTATTTTTCGATTTTAGGCATATTATCTTGCAATTTTCTTCTTGTTACGTGTGTCGTATTATTTGCATATTATTGTTTTCATAAATATTTCACCCATACATATACAATCGTATTTTTGAAGCAAGTAAAATAGTCGCTTAAATCTTCGGTATCTTCAGTAATTTTATAACAGGGTAAGGTAGAATAAGACTTCTCCATACAGCAATTTTAAATTTTCATTGTTTTATTATCCGACCTTAAAAAAATTTCAAAGCGAGATTAAACGATTGATAGTATAATGAAAGAAAGGTATTAACCCTTTGCACTCGAGAGGCGACCTCCAGTCAGCGTTTCATGAAATTTTGAGAAGGTAATAGTGTGGAAGGTATTGAAATTAAATAATTGTACGTGTTAATTATTATACGATTTTTTATTTACCGTTCTAAACAAATATCGTCGAATTTATAACAAAGAATCTATGAATCTTTTATTTACCGTTCTAAAAGGCATCGTCGACATTTTGACAGAGAATCGTTGAATTTCTACCCATCTATAGTAGAAACATCAAAGAGCGAAAGGGTTAGAAGATTATAAGAGTTAATTTTCTACCAACAAAAGGGAGAAGTTATTCAACTTTCATCGAAATCATAGATTTTTCTTACGTCGCAGCGCACCGATATATTTTTCGTTCGCTATACGTCTAACGAATAATCTCGAACAGGCGTCCAGTCCCGGAGAAACGGTGGAATATTCGCGGAGCGTTGTGCAAACCGGGCGTTGGGTCGGTGAAATAGTAGAGGAGCGACTGCAGCGGGACTTTACGAGCGCCGCGGCGCTAGTGTCGCGCGGGTATGGCCGCTATTCGACCGAACGCACACGTACAGGCGGTTGAACAACGCGTAACACGTTTCGGAACGTGCATTGGCATTTTTTTTCCTTTTTTTTTTTTTTTGTTCCGCGTCTTCGATCATATTCGGACGTGTCGTTGCATCCCGTACGCGTGCAAACCGCTCCACGGTCCGTTTCGCGCTGGAACTCCGGTGAAAATACAGCGAAACGAATTCGACCAGGCCAGTCGAGTGTTCGTTCCACGTATCCGATGCACTCTCGCGTCCATGATTTTCTGGTTTGTCTTCCCAGCTGCCGAGTTCTACGGTGGGCTAATGGAAAGCGCTTCTCTCGGCTGGTTCGATCGCGATGGGCCTCACTCTGTTCGATCGAGGCAGTCATTAGGAAGAGGAAGTCGAGTGCTGTCTGATTCGAATTAACTGGGACTGTCGTGCTTACCGTTCGCAGGGGATCGTTAACTTTTTCAGTAGCTACCGAATGATGATATTTGGACAGTTGTCTGGTAATATCGTGGAATTTATTCGATACATAATTGGGAACGTTGCGGTGTTATAGTATCTTTTTAAATTTTTGATACTGCACTATGGGTCCCATTTCATACTTCGCGATCAATTGTTAACCTCGAAAAATTAGGGTAAGTGAGGAAGTTAGGGATACCTCGTAATCTCAGTGAACGGAATAAAGAGGATCGCGTGTCAATCGCCACAAGTCTACTCTCACGGATAAAAATACAGACTTTCTTTAAACAGGATTATAACAGGCGATGAAAAATGGATTACCTACCACAATATCGTCCTTAAAAGACACAGTGGCTCGATAAGGAACAACTACGCCTATTGGATCCAAAAACAAACATCCATGGAAAAGAGATTTTATAAAAATAAATATACTAAGACAAAAATCAACGCAAAATCTATAATTTGCCGATTCAACAGAAACACCGTACATCCTTCAACCCTCAGCATCGAAAAACAATGAAATAAAAATCAAGAAATAGAATCCCGAACTCGGACCAGATTGCAATGTTAAAGTAAAAGACGAAAATAGAAGAGAGAAGCTCTGAAAAATAACGCGATAATCCATGGACACTTCGGACGACCCATGACACGAGCTGTAAAATTCGAAAAAAAATGGCGACGGATCGATGGATGAGGTGTGGGCCGAGTTGGGTATCCGATGGTCGATTGTCCGTTTAATTAAACGTATCCGTTCGGCGGCCCTTTCGCCTGCATCCATTATGGCGACATGTCCGGTATCGTAAACGGTTGTATGCCTAGGTCAAATATACGAATGAATTATACAAACGGTGGGCCTAGGATCGCGCCGGGGGAGCCGTGTTTGCCGCGGGATTCTCATTTGCATCTTCCCCGTAACGGGAGAATGACAATGAGATTCGGTAGCGATAAATGAATTGCCGCGAGCCACGATAAGGCGCGTACACAATGGACACGCACAATGGCGAGGCGAAAGTTTATTAATCCGGCACGGACAGGCTCTTGGGGGCTGCATCAAAGGGAATTGAAACGAGTCGACGCGAAAGACTTGCACGAGGGCCGGGGGATTAATTTAAGAAGCTGTATCGCGGCCGAGAAGGAAGGGATGGAGACGCGCCTTGAGGATTGTGTGCACGCTTCGAGAGCTGTTTGCGATTCGAATAGAGGCACGAGTGTTTCTTTTATTTCTCTCCGTTTTTTCCCTTCCTTTTTCTCCCTCCCGCTGCTTCTCCGCTATTTTATTGGGTCTCTGGTATTTATTGGTTCGAGGAAATATTGTTTGGGTTTGAATTTGTTAAAAGACCTCCGGGAAAGTAAAGGAATTTTCGAAATGTGAAAGTGCGAGTCGTAGTAGATCGATTGTTCCAGATTATTGGATCGAGCGAAATAAATAATTCCGAAAATATACAGGGTCGTTTAAACGAGCATATTTTTATTGGTAATAAGCAATTTAATTATTAACACCAGATTTGTAGTTGAGAGAGTTGTATATTTGATAATTGTAGGGTTGCTTCAATTATACGATATTAACAGTTTTAATTAACTAATAGTTAATATTGCGATTGTTTTTAAATTAAACCCATCGTTTGTTTTTTATAGAAAATGTGTGACTTTCTTTACCTTTATTTCTTAACATTTTAAACCTAGTGATAATAAAACTGCTGCCCGTTTCGCAATTCCATAAAACAAGAGAATACAAATTTATTTTGCACATGAAAAGTTCACTAATAACCGAGTGTTTTGCCGGTAAGATTTAAAAAGGTTTAAAAGTGGAGCTTGTAATGAATAATTTTGTAATACTGTCGAATTTTTCGTAATATCGTGGTAGCATAAATAAACGATCTATTACACGGTTGAATGTCGTTGAATGGATATGAATAAAATATTATCCACTGAATATCAACGAGTGTGTAATATTACGAGTGCCTCGCTGGCTTTCTAAACGCATTTGGAATATTCCATTATGGTTTCGGTCGCTGAACCACCATTGCGGGATAAAAATGAAAACGAAAAAAAAAAAACGATCGCAGATTCGATAAACTCAGATTTTCCGGAAAACAGGCAAGCCAAAAAATTGAACGAAAATGCCTGCCAGCGAGAGGAAGCGCTGACAAATGTTTGTAGGGTGCGCCATATGGCAGCAGCATGGTGCTGGCATTGGTTTTATGCTAGCATAATGGGTGTCTGCCACCGCCGAATCACCGATTTTTGCCAATTCGTTTCTGCATTTTGAAAACATGCNTATTACTCAATCACTAATTTTAATAAATAAGAAATTAATTTGTTACACAATTACTAATCTTATTACTCAATCACTAATTTTAATAAATAAGAAATTAATTTGTTACACAATTACTAATCTTATTACTCAATCACTAATTTTAATAAATAAGAAATTAATTTGTTACACAATTACTAATCTTATTACTCAATCACTAATTTTAATAAATAAGAAATTAATTTGTTACACAATTACTAATCTTATTACTCAATCACTAATTTTAATAAATAAGAAATTAATTTGTTACACAATTACTAATCTTATTACTCAATCACTAATTTTAATAAATAAGAAATTAATTTGTTACACAATTACTAATCTTATTACTCAATCACTAATTTTAATAAATAAGAAATTAATTTGTTACACAATTACTAATCTTATTACTCAATCACTAATTTTAATAAATAAGAAATTAATTTGTTACACAATTACTAATCTTATTACTCAATCACTAATTTTAATAAATAAGAAATTAATTTTTTACACAATTACTAATCTGACAAAAATTTCGTTCATCCCTACAAATTCGGAATTACTTAATTATTTAATATCCGTGTCAAATCAGTATTATCTCTAACTTTCCCACGACTAAAACATCGGCCAAAGATAATAAGTGTAATTAAAATTAAAATAGAGATATAAATCAACGATTTATCATATCAACGAGCTCCTTGGTTGTCCTCAATGATACCCGGTGCCAAAAAGCGGAGAATTCCTGTTCATCTGTAAAAAAGTCGACAGCGGTGACAAAAACGCGAGTACGTGGCTTTCACTCGCGAATTGCATTTTATCGCCTGAGGAAACTTCCTCTCAGGTCCATTGGACTAGACACGGAAACCGCCCCTAGGGGTTCCGTGGGGCCCAAATCGGCCCTAAAGGCCGGTTCGTGGCGCAATTTCGCCGCGGCGAACAATTCCAAGACCGTGAAACTGGTCTCGCTCGCGATATAAAGCAATTTAAGTAATTACGGGCTATCGAATGAGCACCGGGTGTACGAAAGTTTAGCATCTCGTCGTCGAGCACCGCGGAGTAATCCGTGGAAACGAAATCACGCGATGCAACTCGTTGCTAAATGAGATTGAATTTTTACTCCTTCCGGCACGTTCTTCATCTTTCAGCTTCTAAAAACGAAATTCCACCGCGAAGACGAGCTTCGCTGGTCCTATCCTTTCGGCAGCTTCGCCGTTATTATCTTAATGGACAGAAACGTGAAAGGATTGGTCAGGCCGTGTTCCCTGAAATTGTCAAAATCGGTCGAATAGTCGTTTCGAAGAAAATACTAGTTATTCCAATTTTGAAAACGGGGTTGAAAATTGTTATATATGGATTCCCGAATTTTTGTTTTGGTAATTAAGATGCTTATTCGGCCCTGACAAGAAAATAAAACGTTTCTTCTCTATCTCCGTTTCCAAAAATTAGTTATTTTCGATTCAGATCGATGTTATATCGGGTTCTCTTGGTTTTCGAGTTAGGACACATTTGGGTTTCCTAAATCGTTTGAATTTGGCCTGGATATTTCTCTTTCTCTTACGGGATGTCATTGTCGAAGATACTTGACGAGTCCAAAATATCTTGCTGGAAGATGAAAAGAAGCAGATCGTTAGCGATAGATTGGATCGAGTTCGTCCCGGTGACTCGATGTCAAAGCGATGTTTGAATTCAGGCCACGCCTGTGTTCTCGTGATTGCTATCTTTCGCAAGAAAAAGAGAAAATAATGAACAGTTAGTTTCTGATACTAATATATAAACAGGGTTCAAAGCTCCACTAACATCCTTGTGTTATTTCAATTGCATTCAACAAATTATCGATTAAAATACACTGAGGAGCATAACTATATCCCCACCAACATTCATCGACTTTCTTACAATCCTATTAAATAGTACTATAGTAAATAATATATACTAATAGCAAATAGCACTAGTAAGAACTCGAATTGTCGAGAGGGAGAACTCGCACAGTACGAAATACTCCAAACTCCCTATTTCTGATAGGGATGGTGCTATAGTAACGCTTCTCAGTGTTTATTTCGCGAAAATTCATCGAATCGACGTACCCTCTGCGATTCAACTTGGAACGAATCACACGAATTCACCTTATTACGCCTAAAAATTAGCCCAGAAGCTCAAGGAGCTACTCAAGAGACACGAAGGTTTCGGAAGCTACCCCGGAGCAATGGAAGTCTTATTGCATCGAAACAGGACATTGGAAAATCAGGCTGGGTGCAATAATCGATTATCCAGACACCGTGGAATATTCCCACGAAGATAACAGAGACGCCAGCGGAGGTACGACACCCAGGGCGATATTGGAACACCCGAGTGACCTGACACCCCAATTGCACGGAACTGGCTCGGTATCACGGAACGTCCAGCTATCCGAGGCCCTAACTCCGAAGCACATACTTAGAAGCTTCCAGCCGACTTCCAGCCCCTAATATCCATTCCCCTGCCCCGGCTGGGTTTTTTTAATGTCACGATAAAACGGCGAAAGTTCGTGCCAGTCCGGCTATCGGGCCGGCCGATCGGCCTCGTAAAGCCTCGGGCGGGAATCGTAAGCGCGAAATTCCGTCGTTCGTTTCGGCGTTATCGAGCGTATGAAAAATCGTCACAGTACATTAGCGTTTCGTGAACGATCGCTGGAGAATCGGCCGGGCCGGTTGCTAACACGCGAGAATCCTCGGAACCAGGTCAAGGTGTACCTCTGATCCCATGGCTGGAAGTCTATCCGCGAGCGGTTCGGCTATCTTGATTGCCGATCTAAATTATCTCGCTAATTTCCAGCCCCTCCGCATCGATTGTACACAAATCGGGATTTCTCCTATCTTACAGCCGGTATCTTAATGGCGGATCGAATCGTGGCTCAGGGTCTGTTCCGTCGAGAGAGATACGCGCACAAGGAGTTGCACTGGATAGGGTTAAGGGTCGCGTGGATCGCAGGGGTGGTTGATTCGGGGTTGATCGATTCGGATCAGTTCTTTTTCCGGTATTTACGATCGATTCGTGATATAGGGGATCTTGAGACAGTTTGGAAGGGTGATTTTTGGGATTAGTTAACATTTTCATCGCCAAATTATTCACACACTTTCCTGATTAACGTAGACTTAATTTCCAATGTAATAAAACAGAAGTCACTTTGGATATATTGGGTTGCTCGGAAACTCATTTCATTTTTGTGGTGTAAATGAAACAAAATTTTTTTAGAGTGATCATGAACGGTCGAATTCGACAAATTTTTCTGTTGCTAAAAAACGAAATTACATTCCAAAGAACCTAATATTTCGAAACCATAGAAAAACAAATTACTGAAAACATGGCAGCATATTTGCAAAGTGGGATTTATGGTTCCCTATGAGCTTGGGATGAGTGGAGATATCATAGTTTCTCTTGACCATGAAAGGATTAAGATTGGAGCTATTAGTGTGAAATCTAATAGGTGTATATGAATTTTGTATTATATTTGGAATTATATGTGAAAGTATAGAGGAGGCTAGAAATCTCACTTGGAGGTTTGAGGATTGGTTGCAACCAGTTCTATTGAAGTGTAATTTATATCTACATGTAGTAAACATCTAAAGACAGAAATTACAGTAATTACAATGATATGAAAATTAATGGTGTTTATTTATTTATATTTGAGATTTGAAGGGAGAGTTCTTTGATAGTTTTCGAAATTTGGTATAGGATACATAAGGACTGGTTAGAATTATTCATCTACAATATATATCTATATTCACCATTACAATAATTATAGTGAAATAGTGAGAATTAACAGGGATTGTTTACTTATATATGATATTTAAAGTTGACAATTTAGTGGACGTATTGACAAGTAGCATCGCGGAAAATAATAAGTAGTTTACAATTAATTATCAAAACGTGAAAAGCTACTAAACAACAGCATTGCTGTAACTAGAGTTGATCCTGCCGCGTATCAAGCGATTACAATCAGACCTGATAACGAGAGAAGTTTAACAAAAGATTAATTCGCATCAGCCCACCCTTAATTACATTTCATTCATCGACGTCACTGCTTGTTCCGCCATTCCAATCGATGGATCGAGTTCGAACATTTAATGACCCCAGTCAGTACATTTCCATTACCGTTAATAGCCCATTAAACGTTTAGCCGACAACGAGCTCGAATAAGAAATTGCTCCTTGACACCAAATGTCAGAACGACTCCCATGACGATCGTTCGCCGAGTTCCATCGTGGAGCTGACTCGAGGGGTGCTGACGAAGAATCGAAGAGGCCAGGAAGGGATTAATAAAGTCTCTGAAAGGGATTAGTAAAATCAGTCAAATCAAAATTCAACTGTCGAGTCTAGGATAGCTAAATCGGTTTAATTTGCTCCACGATCTCTGCGATCGCTTGTGTATGAAAGAAAATTGAAAAAAAGTCACGTATTTCATTCAGCCATTTTATTTCACATGCATGGCCACTATTTTATTATCATATTCTTCAGGTTAGGTCAGGTATTTCTTCAGGTTAGATAGAAAAATACAATAAATTGTAATGTTTTATTCTGATCATAAACGAAAAGTTGTAATTATATAGGATGATATTTTTTTAATACAGTTGTATAATAAGATAGCAGAATAAAAATTGCAATGAAATTTGTATAGTAATAATTTTTAAATATTGTGTAAAACGGTTTCTTTTTTTTCAACGTCGGTTAGATATTCTTCATTTTATTTCCGAGTAAAGGAACAAAGGATGACTACTTTCGTGCGTAAAGTTCGACGATAAAAAGTTCCAAGCTACCCCCTTAACTTGAGCACAATTAGATAAGTGCCGAACTTGATTATCTTTATAGCGATCTGAAGTAGTGAAGTGAATGTAACAAACACGATCGTAAAATTTCGTGAAAAATTGTAATTAGCCAATTACTTTTCAAGTATTTCTTTATTACTAACCATAACCATTTCCTTCATACCCTAAACACACCATAGATGAAAATCTTAGAATTTTTATACTACCTTTGAAAATTTTGCAATTCGATTCATAGAATAATTCCAAACTTACGATAAGTCCTCTTCTCTATTTGTAAAATTAAGAAATTCCGCGTGAAATTCGGTGAAATAAAATTCAGTGAAAAATCGAGCGTTCATGAAACAGGGGAAATATTTCGAATACACTTTCGCAGTTATTCCGTTTCCAACTTCGTCACTTGGTTGCTGCGCTCGCATATATTACCACGCAGACTATGGCCGAAACGCAACTCGTGCGCCTGGCACCTGGGCCACGTGTCCTGTTTAATAAACCTTAAAATTCATTTCGCTGGTCAAAATTTCACCCAGCCTGGATGGACCTTTAAAAGCGGTCCGGTTTCGCCACGTGCAAACTCACCAAGGACACAGAGTTTTCGACACGACCACCAAGTGTAACAAGCTCAGTTTAATATGCGTTTATGAGGAGGATATCAGTTAATAGGGGCGACCGAATATTCCTGAAAATTCGCTGCTCGCATTTTCGTACCAAGAAATCTTGTACCTAATTAAAATAGCACAATAAATCATTCTTGAGTCAAGTTTCATGCCCATTTCTGAAACGAATAGAAAATATTCCTGGTAATTTATCTCCGAGCCACTGAATTTCAGCAAAAGAACAAATACCGAATCAAAAAATAAATGGACTCATGAATATGATGGTAGTTTCAAAAAGTTACATAACGAATTATTAACANNAAAATATTCTTACCATCATGGTACCCCTATACGTAAGGTAGGTATGAAATTTTTCGCTATATAAAATGAGCTATGCGAAAAAGGAAAAGCAAGAAATTGAATAATCAGATGATCTAAGAATTTATAAAAAGTCAAATTATAGAAAGAAATTCTGAAAGGGATCTTTTGATACCGCTCGGTACGTTTAGTGTTAAGAATTACAAGGACGATACCAATAAATAATAATTCAAAGAACCAATGCAACAATGCAATCCTAGTCCAAACACGAACGTTAACAAGCAGCAACTTAACCGCTAATCAGTTATCATTAATAACTTAGCGATACGTTTCGACATTTCGCTTAAATATTAGGTAATTATTGGGTAAAACAGTTTCTTTTTTTTTATAACGTCGGTTAGATATTCTTAATTTTATTTCACAGTAAAGGAACAAAGCATGAATACTTTCATGCGTAAAGTTCATCGTTAAAAAGTTCCAAGCTACTCCCTTGACTTGAGCACAATTAGATAAGTTCCGATTTGATTAATTTCCGAACGACCCAATAGCAAACATCCTAAATACACGATCCAAGAATACCACAAAAACGAAACACCGATGATACCTGCATGAAACGTTAAATATGCTAAAGAAGATATGATAAAACAACTGGAAGAGAAAGAAGTTGTTTCTTTATCTCACGCATGCGCGTGCAACTTCCTGCACTGTGCGTTCGCTGTGGGTTCTCAGCGAGGGGAATTACCGCGGATGAAACCGAAGCAACAGCGAAACTGCGAAACTACCCGAATATCCTACTCGACGTTAATGATGCCACCGAACCGGCGGCCTTTGCCCTTTTACCATTACCGTATTACCGAGCTGCAATCTCGCGGTCATAAATTACACCGAGCAAGGAGAACGTGCCCGGCTTCTGTCGGAGTTCCATGAAACATCGGCAACTACCGAGAGCCCGGAAGATTTCTTCGTAATTACGCGGTGAATTTATACGGGTTCTAATGGAGAACCATAGCCGGCGAGGTGCGACCACGACGGTGTTTATTGCAGAATCCTCGTGGACCGATGAGATTTTTAACTCGCACAAGCTCGGCCAGAGTGTCCGTTCCTCGTATTCGTTGCTCATTCGCTCAAAATGGTCGAAAGACTTCGCTATTTTGCATTTTGCGATAACATCGAAGGTTAGACGCGACTCGTCACACTTCCAGCGGATTCAATCGCATAATAATTCGGAAAATTGGAAAGTTTCACCTACCAGATCTAAGAAACTAGATCCACGCGCGAAAAACTCACCGAAGTAACGAACCATGGCCCAGAAAATAGCAAAGGACAACTCCGGTGTGTTTTTCCTACTCCTTCAGAAGACATCTTACCGACACATCGACTTTCAAATAAAAAACTCTAATTTTTCCATCATCAAATCCTGTACCAACCAATCGCAACACACTCGAATTGAATTCTAGAAAACACCGAACAGCACAGACACTCAAAACGCATCCCTAAACTTTCGTCTCTATCATAAAAATGACCTACATTCGTCTTGGGTCCCAACCACCGTTCACATTCATTCAGTGGATTAAAATTATGAAAATCAACCCAGGGAACCAGTCACTCGCGTTTAAATCCTCGCTTTATATTTATACCAAAGCTGAAACAACGGGGCGTTTCGCGATCATTTCTTATTTTAGTAAAGAACGAGCACGGTCCAATTTAGGTGGACGTATTCCAGCAGATCAGAAACGTAATAGAGCTCATTCTCTATCCACGCCCTCTCGCTAGTTGTACATGGTACATAGGTAAGACGGTATATATTCGTGGCTCGATCCTCTGTAATTAGATCTGCAGCGGCAAAACTCACGCGCACCCTCTATACTTCCTAACCTCTAAAGAAGATTACGATATCTAGCAGCTCGAGAGTATTGCATATATCCGATACATATACGTAACTTATTACAGACAAGGGATGAGAAACTTTTAAGCAGACGTTAAACGACGCCTCTTCGCTTGCAAATTTCATTACAGGCTCTAAACTTTATTATAAACTGAAAAAACATTATAGTAAGCGTTGTGGTGGGTCCTGTCTTTCCTCCAGGAAGATCGAAAGTCCTTGTTGTCCAAGTATCTATCCTTCGCGTGGCGTTGAGCTGTAAGAGATGGAAGAAGAAGAAAGGTTTGCGTTTCATCCTGGGCCTGATAGTGGGGACTCATCGGTAAGGCTACCTAGCAGGCCCTGTCTTTCTCTTTCTCACTTTACATACGTTTAATGTACCAGGAAATAGATAAAAAGCTTACATATCAAAAACAGACCGTACAAAGGGTTACACGTGATGGCTTGAACTATGAGATCGGTGGTTCTATCATAAAGTACTCGCGATCTTTAAATTAATCTTATCGCTTTGGGATAATATAATACACTTAACAGTAGGTTTACGGGATTTTTCGCATACCTATTTCTACGGATACCCGTCAGATTTAGNCGTCAGATTTAAGATAATGAAAATTACATATTTTCTTTAAAGAACAAACGATGGGATTCATTTTGAAGCAATCGCAATATGAATAGACTTAATATAAGTTGATTAATTCTGTTAATATCGTATAATTGAAACAACTCATCCGCCAAATTGACGGGTCCCATACATTTAGTGTTAAGAGCTACCTTATGTAAAAACGCGTGTTTTTACTTCTTACTATCTTACTTATTATCTTACACACTATCTTACTTACTATCTTGCGCCTTCGAATTACCATTTGTTGCGTTCCATGCAGACCTCCTTAAATGGTAAAATTTTTAATAACACTGATGATGTCAGATCGTATTTAATTTAGTTCTTTAGTAGCAAAGATCAGAAATTTTACGAACGTGGAACTTTGACACTGCCAGAACGATGGCAAAAGGTCATCGACAAGAACGGACACAATCTAATTGAATAAAGTTATATTTTTAAACAAAAATTTTGAATTTTCCTTCTTATTTGAAATCCGCAATTACTTAATTGCCAACCCAATAGAATGGCACAAAACTATACGATATTTGTGTTTGATTGAGCAAGTTTGGAGGGGGTTGAGTAGATCACTGCAGGCCCTGTCTTATCCGACTGAGATACTATTCAAAGGTCTAGGAGTAATTAAAATTCCTTTAATATCGCGATTTTGGGACTATTCATACTTAATCGTTCGGAAGATTTCAAAGCATACGATTGAACTTTAAATCGCATCGATCAGGGTTCTGGTTAATTAGATTATAGCAAAGTTAATTAATCACTGGTAATAATCAGTTCGTTTATCTGATACACAACCGAGTTCGATAAACTTAGTCAGGGACTTACTGACAGTATCATTGATGTACGCTTGAATAGATATCGACTGTGTAGAGCTGATTATCGGTGGTATAATATGCAATGGACAATAGAGATAGATGATTTATGGCGCTATTATCTCGAATGTTGACTGTATTTCTATATAGGTCCGAATAATAGCCCTCAATAATAGGACCAAGCATTCACCCCGCTTTTCGGCTCCGTTTCGCTATTTCTTCGAGGAAGAAGCAGACGATGTTACTGTAATCTGACGTGTAAGTAAGAAATTGAGAGGTTTCGCAAAGATTTTGGAGCGAGACAGGTATTCGTGCGGTCTAGATGTCATTACAGGAACTAATTTTGCTCCGGGAGAATAGAAGATGCACGCGCTGAGAGAGCGAAATTGAAACGCCGCGCGTATTGTAATAATCTACATGTCAAACGTTAAATTAACCTCGCAACACTACGGCATAACGCATGCATTCGGTGAAATTTGAGCGCAAATGTTGCGTGTACGCCGATAATATGCACATCAAATGCCGAACTAATTTTCCACGATTACCTACAGGATTCGTTCACGTTGAGTTGTACTTAAACATATCGACTAATCGCATAAAACCGTTAGATAATGTAATTGAAATCGTATCAATCGTATGAAAGAATTATTATCTACCTGTTAATCGAAATTTATGCATAATGCACGATTTCGCAATCCAGCTTGCGTCCTTAGCGTCCGCGAAATTTGCATATCGTGTGATGCTTTCTGTCCAAAAATTTGTACAAGTAGCAAACACGGATTAATATCATTCCGAGGTTAGAGACATTAAACGTAATAATAATGTCACATTCGTAACAATAAAATTCGAAAATTTCTCAAGATCTTTCAGATTAAAAAAATAGCAAAAAGGAAAATACGTAGAAAATTTGGCAAGCATATATCGTTAGGTTGAAGAATGATAATTTTTCGAAATTTCTCAGAGAGGAAAGTTAGTAATGAAAATTATTCAGGTGGGGAATAAAAAATGGTCCAAAAATAGATACGTTGAGAATTATGAAGATAATCATCGGAAAAGTGTATACCATTAGGTTGATAAGCCTGGATCATTGTGTATTACATTATAATTAGGTTGAATAAATCAATAACAATTGTAACAAGCTTGGGTCCACCTGCTGCCAGGGTCCATCAGCCCCAGGGGCCATTTGGCGTCAAGGTTCCCTCTGCATCGGAGACCACCTGGTGCTGCAGCCCTTTTAACCCATGGGACCAATCGATTCCAGGTCGCCACAGTTGAGAAGACTTTGACGCGAATCGGATTTTGAAAACCACTGGGACCCAAAAAGCCTTCAAAGCTTCAGAGCCACGACTCTCTCATCCGCCATTCTTAGATTCGCTATATTAAATCGTAGCTCTGCTAATAAAATTATATCACATATAAATAATAGTTCATCGTCAAACTAGATTCGCAGAAGCTATTTCTCCGATAACAAATTCCTCTTCGATTCATTCGAAACACCTTTAACCCTTTGCACTCCTATATCGAGTGTGATTCTATGTTAACTTTTTTCCCATGAGTTCCTTTGTCATTTGAAAATTACAAAATGCAACGATAGTATAATTAAAATTGTCGTTTAATCAAATTTGTTTCTTCCTTTGTTTATTTAAATTTACCTATTTTTTCGTTTAGAAGTAAATTTCGAAAACAACGCAACAAATTCTAAATATAATTCGGAGTGCAAGCGGTTAAGGATCCCCTCGTTTGCAAATCGATTAACTGCAGAAAAATTGAGAGTAAAATTAGATTTTTAACGGCGGAGTGTACAATTTCGTATAATTTCTCGAACAGCTCGCACGTAACAATGTTTTCGAAGCTAAACAGGCTAAGAGAGAAGATTTCCCTCGGTTGGTTACCATTCAGAGAGCATTCTTCAGCTCGTTACGCGTCTAACGGGGAAAAAGAAATTTCCTTTCCATTCTTTGAATGGAAATTTAACGCTGCAGATGCTGCGCGTTTAAATTTCCACTTGAAAATTGTTACTTCGGTATCGTTATCGCCGGTTTCCCTCCCAGCCATCTTCCCTCGCGAGATAAAAATTAAAATCACCGCGCGTCCCGCGACAAAGCCGCGTGTTCGGCCAATTACGAAAGTATCTGGAACTTTTATCGAGGGCAGTTATTGAAATAGTTGGTCGGAAGTGTCGTCGTTATCAGCCGCTTGAAATTTCCGGTTGTTTCAGCGTTTCGAAGCGGAGGAGAATTGCCGCGTGAGGAAAATTTTGAGCGGGCCGTTGTATTTTTTCAAGGGAAAGACCCAGCGTCCCTTCGCGCCGCTTCCGGCCCGATTCCTCTCCGTTCCGCTGCTAGATTGCACGCTCCGGGATCGGGAAACTTTTACGCTCGAATACGGCGCTGAAGTGCAATTGAACTTCGCTGATAATCGCGAAACTTCGAATGAATTCCAATAAAAGTTACGCCGCCGTTCGATCCAGGCTTATGCGTAATTTTGTATTACCTTATTGAACTTCCGCCGCGGAAACAACGGTGAATTGTGTATGAGAATGATTATCTCGTCGAATGAATTAAACAGTACATTGTTACTGAATTTTTTTACCATTTTTCAACGCTTTGTAACGATCGTTCCATTGAATCAGGGTTTGCAAATTATTATCGATATTAAAAGTAGGGTACTGTGTGCAAAAAATTGTGTAATTCATGCAATTTAAATGATGTAAAAATTATGAACGTGTAATTATGTAAGGAGGGTGACTGGTAGGAAATGTTGATCGGTGTAGAAAGTAGAAAAGTTGTAGAAAAAAGTGAAACGTGCGAAAAGTAATTTGTTTCGTATATGATATTAGAAAGATAAAGAAATAAACGCAAAAAGAGACCCAAGTGTGTATAACAGTGGGAAATTGTTGGTTTTGGGGATTTTATTTGGTACAGTTAATGAAAGTATGCAATTGGTGTTGACTTTTATTCAGACGGAGGTATAATTATATTTCTCTAATTACCGTAGAACTTTGTGAATTAATTAGGCCACGATAATACTTCTCTGAAGTCTCGCACACAGACCCAATTAATAGAACCGTTTCTTTCACCGGTATTTTCAATATCAATAGAGTATTTCAATTATAATTCGTCTACATTCAAAACCGTAGCTTATAAAATTTTAATTAATCAATTTCGGAATTACCCGTTTTATTTACTCGTTTCTATCGAACCCGTTGTTACTTAGAAATTAATTTCTCTTCTTGCTGAGGATTAATTAAAAAAATTTACGGAAGCGTTGATTTCATCGTGGAGTCTTCGTTTTCGGTCATTTTTGAATCATTTTTGCGACGACTAGTAATACTATTACTGGTTTCAACCCCCGCCAAAGCTGTTCGCTAACAGACTCGGCATCGCATGCACGTTGCAACTCGCGAACAGTTCGCGACCAGTTGTAAACTCTGAGCTCGCGAATAGGCCCTTTGATGTAGCGCCCTCTGAGCGAACACTGTTCACCATTCGCTTCTACACGATCGCAAAAATGTCCACACTACTGGCAAACATAGTTCGCGAGCTGCTCGCAAACTGCTCGCGAACAGTGGCCACGACCGTGCATTAAACCGCAGACCGAGCAAGTCTAATAGAAAAATCTTCAGACTACGACTTACTTATCAAAAAGAAGAGAAGAAGAAAATAAAGGAACAATGAATTAATTCTCCATCGTTAATAAAAATGAATAACGAACAATCTCGTGGAATAAATTTTTTAATAGATAAAGAATTTGTAGATTCTATAGAATTTTTTGTTCAAAATGAAGAGCGTTAATTACTGATATCGAGTCACCCTGTATATATCTCTCTCTCAGAAATTAAAATAATAACTAAAATAATTATCACTGATAGGAACGATACATGCAATCGAACAAATTTTATATTTCTCAGCTTTCAAAAATTTTAGAAATTTATATCATTTAAAAATCCA